>JAOXNO010000013.1:103496379-103523444 GCA_028565335.1 Limnodromus scolopaceus | reverse complement strand
CCCCCTCTTCTCTGAGATCCCCTCCTACTGCCTGGTGAGAAGTGGGGAGAGGGTCCTCTGATGTATGTGAGGCCTCAGCATGTTCCCCTGCTCGCAGGGAGTGGGCCCACCAGTCGATCTCCCTCTCACACTCCCTGATACTCCTCAGCCTCTCTACTTCCTCCTTCAGCTCAACCACCAGGCTGAGGAGATCATTCACCTGTTCGCATCTGACACGGGTGTTGTTCCCACTACCCTCCATGGCAAGGGCCAGGCTCTGGCACTCTCTGCAGCCAGAGGCCTGGACACCCACATGTTCGTGTGGGGCCTCTGCCTGAGTACCCACAGCTTTCCTAACGATAGCCTTTGACCTGGTACCAACCATAGCTGGATGTCTGCAAGCAAGAGAGAGTTGAGGGGTCAGCTGGGATGAACGTGCTATTCGTCTGACTACTTAAAGAGATTGAATTTACCTTGTACAATGGCAGAGGCTCGGGGCCCTGCTGTACAAGCTGCGGCCACGTGAGGTACTGGCCAGAACACACACCCAAGCACCGGTTGATTGCTCAGTGGGCAGAGACTAGTCGCCGCCCTCCAGGAGGCTTTTTATAACCTGGCGGCTCATTTAACTTTGCTGCGGGAGGTGCTGGCTCTGCCCAGGCCCACTCAGCAGCACCGCCCACCGACTGACAGCCCCCAGCAGGAGCAGAGGGCTTTTCCCAACATCCAAAAGCCCCCAGAAGAGCTTTTCGTCAGCCTTTTTCGCTGCAGATCCCCTCCCCAGCACAGTCTTACCTGCCCTGAAGTTGGTCTCTGCCGCAATTTCCCAAAGACAGTCTCAGCTGTAGAATGCCATTAGACATGAAATACCTGAAAATACTCATCTTAATCCAACAACAGATTTCCTGGGAGTGCAATGGGCTTTTAAAATGAATGGAGAGCTGGAGAGGCAGACTATTTGAATCCTGCTGGGAGATATTTCACATTATTTATTACTCTACTTCTTTCAGCTCAACAACCTGTGGGTCAATTGTGTACGAAGCAAGATTTTTCTCCTCCTTTGTGCCCCAGACTGAAAGTTGCAGCCTGGCCATAATGCGAGCAAAGGCACCAGCACAACTAGAAGACAAAGGAAAAACCTGTTACTGTGTTTTCTCTCTTGTTGCAGTCATCATATGTTCATGCATTCCCCTCATGAGGGAGAAGAGAAATGAGAAACACCACCCTCTTTCTTAGTGTGAGACATCATGGTAAGCCATTTTGCCCAGTTATGACCAAGCAACTAGCTCAAGAGCACTGAGCTGAACATTTCATCCCATCACTCTCCTTTATCCATCTGGTGTGACCAGGCTAATTGGCCTGGCAACTGGGATCAGGATTAGGATTGTAATAAAACTATTTAATAAATGGTATAACTGTGAACCTCACCCTCCTGCTTTATGCAATATAAACACAGGACAATTCATACATGAACAATCACCATGCAGGTTTAGGAGGGACAGGAGTGTCCTGCCAATACAGGGGTGGGAATAATTGTGATTTAAGGTTTTAATACATTTCAGTTAGTAATGAGAGAACTTTTATGACTGGAGGAAAAAATACAAACTTTGCTGCTGTCTCTGCTAGCCTCTTGTGCTACATCTTATAGGGCAGGCCCACAATTCAATTAAAACAATGATATTGTTTTACACAGACTTGCTTAACAGCCCTTTTCTCCTCTAAGGTTTGTGCTTTTGTCTATGGTGTTGCCTTCTTGGTTTGGAAAGTCACTTTTCAGGATTTACCAGGCTCATAATTATTCTCTGAGCACTTAAATAGCAGAGTCAAGCACATTGGAATTGTTTCCAAAAAGGTAAAACCAACATTGTACTAGGAAGTAGATGGATTGGTTTGAGGGGGAAGAAGAAAAGAGTTAATTACATAGTCTGTCTGAGAAATAACTGAAGTGTGGGATTAAGGCAACTGGGACATGACAGTTTGTGAATGTAGTCACAGGGTACAGAAAGGAATTGCACAGTGTTGCATGCTGGCTGAACAGAGAGGCAAGGCCACTGCAGGCATGGCTGTCTGTCAGAGTGACAGCTTCAGAGAGACTCCCAGGACACAAGACCTGCTAAAAAAGGGTGGCCGCAGGCGCTATAGTGACTAAACATTTAAGATCATAGAGCTGGACCCTGACATCCCTTGCTTCTCTTCACGGTCAGTAAACTAACCTTGTTTTTCTCTCATCCTGATAAAGGAATCAGCACACTCTGCCCATCTACCAGTTTGATGGGTAAGCTGCTTATTTTTGTCTCTTGTCTACTGCTATGCTCTTTGGGATATCAGTGTCTTCAGGATCTTGCCCATGGAGGCTTTCTTGTGCATCCTGGTGTTTCTGAGATAAGCCCAGCCATCCCTTATGATACTCACAAGCCATGCTAGAGTGTTTTTTTCACCTCTGAAAATGTACTTAAATTGGTTTTCTTATTCTCCTAACCTAGATTTGCTGTGGATGCTCCTGAAATCCTCACAGAGTCAATTGCAGTTTCTTTGAAAGCAGCGTAGGCAGAATAGAGCTGATAACAAAGTAAGATGTTCCCAAGATGTAGCTACTGCTATTACCTGATATACTGCAAAGAGCTTCCCCCTCAGCTTGCAGCATTTCCTTGCAGCCTGGGTCATGGTGTATTTTTCACTGGAACCAGATGAAATCTTCCATTCAAACCACAGCTCAATGAATGTCCACAAAGAGACACCTTATGACATTTTTTAGGTTCTGGAATTTGTCATGCTTTTTAACCCATTTTTATGAAATGTGACTGTGTCAAGGTTTCAGATTTAGGTCTCAGGCTCTGCCTGTCATTTCCTCTGGGCTTCTGAAGCAGTCAGGGACCCCTTGGCTTCAGAAGCATTCCCATACAAAGGCCATTGAAGCTAACACATTTTTACAGAATGATTTGGCTTTAGCAGTACAGGTCATTTCTGGCCCTGCAAAAGCCTTTCTCAAAAAAGGGCAAAAGGTGATAATTTACTATATTTTCCATTATATTTTCAACTTCAAACATACTTTTATGAAACTTTATGATTTTTTAAAATGGAAGGAGTGATTGTTTTCCTATTTCTTCCTGCCAATGCTCGGGTTGTTTTTTCATCACATTTTATTGGGGAAGAAAAAAATTAAAAAGAATGAAAAAGGAAAAGGAAGGAATTTTTTAATTTGGTTTCAAAGATGGGTGTGGTTGGTTTGGGTTTTTTTGTTAGTTTTTTTAAATAGAAGTTAAAATTTTGAGGGGGCTAAAAGTTGCAGATATTTTCTCTGAATGCACTTCCTGATTTTTCACCAGCTCTACAAGACTGAAAATTATTTCATGTGTAGCTGGCCAAACTATTGAGTCCCATGTAGCTGCTTGCTTCTTCATGAGTTGAAACTATATTGCTGTAACTCATCCTATGTTGTGATAAGTACTTTCTTAATTCAAACACTTTATTTACCTCAGAACAGTCACTGAAACATTTGAACCACAGCTGCCAAAAGGAAAAACCACTTTGAATCTCTTATTCTTACTGACTTGAACTCTGGGCTTGAGTGCTAATTTTCCATACCCAATAACCGATCCAAAATGCCAGAGAGGCTGTGTCCTAGTTTGAGGTAAAACAGAACCAATTTTCTGTTCAGTAACTTTACTTTTCAGTTAAGTCTCTTCTAACTAACTGCACTCTCTGAAACTAATGGCATATTCTTCAGACAGTGTCGGCTTCCAGAGTCATAAAGTGTGATGTTTATAGTGAATACCAAAGGAATGGTATGCAGAGAGGCGCTTGCTTATCCTTATTCCTATAAAAAACAAGGTCAACTCACTTTGTTGTGTGCCACGTTGGAGAGTCAGGAGCAGAAGAGCATGGAGGGATCGCACCTGCTGGGGGGAGCAGACAGGAGAGGTGACACAAAATGACCAACAGGGTATTCCGTCCCATCTGCATCACGCTCAGTATGAAAGCTGAGGGATTAAAGGGATCAGCCTCTTTCTTCCGTGGCCAGTGTCTGAGGGGTACTCTTTCTGTTTGGCTCCCTTTGATCTCAATCTGTGCGTTCCTGAATCCAGATCCAGAATCCGGTTCCCATCTGTCACTAAATCAAGTCTGGGATTTTCCCAGCGCCTGCTAGTGATGTGATTGCCATCCTGGGAACTTGGTATGGCTTTTATATATATTGTACACATTTCATTATTTAGTTATTAATATTTTCATATTTTGTTTTTATTATTTTATTAATAGTATTTCATTAAAGTAGTTTTGTTTCTTTTTTCAACCCATATGTTCTCTCTCTCTCATTCTCTCTTTCCTCCCCTGGAGAAATTGGCTGCCCATGGCTTGGATGGGTGTACACTTTGCTGGGTAAAACCTGGCTGGATGGCCAGACTCAAAGAGTGGTGGTGAATGGAGTTAAATCCAGTTGGCAGCCAGTCACAAGTGGTGTTCCGCAGGGCTCGGTATTGGGGCCGGTTCTGTTTAATATCTTTATCGACAATCTGGATGAGGGGATGGAGTGCACCCTCAGTTACTTTGCAGATGACACCAAGCTGGGTAGGAGTGTTGATCTGCTTGAGGGTAGCATGGATCTACAGAGGGATCTGGACAGCCTGGGTTGATGGGCTGAGGCCAATGGTATGAAGTTCAACAATCCCAAGTGCTGGTTCCTGCGCTTAGGTCACAACAACCCCATGCAATGCTACAGTCTTGGGGAAGAGTGGCTGGAAAGCTGCCTGGAAGAAATGGACCTGGGAATATTGGTCAACAGATGGCTGAATATGAGCCAGCAGTGTGCCCAGGTGGCCAAGAAGGCCAATAGCATTCTGGCTTGTATCAGAAATAGTGTGGCCAGCACGACTAGGGAAGTGATTATTCCCCTGTAGTCAGGGCTGGTGAGGCCACATCTTGAACACTGAGTTCAGTTTTGGGCCTCTCATTACAGGAGGGACATTGAGGTTCTGAAACACATTCAGAGAAGACCACAAAGCTGTTGAGGGGTCTAGAGAACAAGTCTTATGAGGAGTAACTAAGAGAACTGGTATTGTTTAACCTGGAGGAGGCTGAGGGGAGACCTTACTGCTCTCTACAACTACTT
Organism: Limnodromus scolopaceus; assembly: GCA_028565335.1. Taxonomy (NCBI): domain Eukaryota; kingdom Metazoa; phylum Chordata; class Aves; order Charadriiformes; family Scolopacidae; genus Limnodromus; species Limnodromus scolopaceus. The sequence continues at coordinate 103,518,358 of JAOXNO010000013.1, read as the reverse complement.
GAAACAAGGTTGTAGAGAGGTCAGGGTTGATCTCTTCTGCCAAGTAATAAGCGATATAACAAGAGGAAATGGCCTCAAGTTGTGCCAGGGGAGTTTTAGTTTGGATATTAGGAACAATTTTTTCACCAAAAGAGTGAAGTATTGCAACAGGATGCCCAGGGAAGTGGTTGAGTCATCACCTCTGGAGGCATTTGAAAGGTGGGTAGATGTAGTGCTGAGAGACACAGTTTAGTAGTAACTTGGCAGTGCTATGTTAACTGCTGGACTCGATGATCTTAAAGGTCTCTTCCAACCAAAACGATTCTATGAATCTATGCATCTATGATTCTATAATTCCCTAAGGGGAGAGAGGTTAAAGAGAGCATCTCTTGCTCATTTATTGGCCAGCCCAGCCCAAGCCATGACACACTGGCTCATAGCTGCCTTGTTGAGTTACTTTCTTACGTAATTACCAGGAATAAATAATTTCCATCCATTATCTGTCTTCTACTCTGAAAGTGATATATGTGAACCTTTTGAGGAGGTTCTCTGTGTGTGTCTCAGATATCTCTTCTGTAGGACCATAAACGGGGAAGTGCTGTTTATTTGCAAATGCATTTAGAAGGATGTTAACACTGTAGGAGTACAGTCTTGTGTTACCTTTTTCTTGAAAAATCAATAATGGCAAGAGCTATGAAGCCAGTTAGGATTTAATTTTTAAATTTCTCCAAAGCTTTTTAGATCTAAAGAAATGGATTTCAAATAGTTTTATATATTCAGGCTTATAATTTTGCTATTTCCCTTAAGATTATTTGAGAGGTGGTGTTACTTATTTTTCATTGTTTTGTTGCTACAAAGGAGGGAGCTATGAGATGTTTCTGGAGAGATGGATTATACAATAAAGATCAAACTTTCTTTAAAGACTGGAAACAGTGCCAAAACATGAAACATATCTGTTTATTTTGAATAATTCTGCTTCTGTGAGTAGCTAATACCTGTTAAATAACTCCCAAGGGGATGCAATGTATGTAATTTCCTACAAATGGCAACTTTGAAAGGGAATTCTGCTCCAGCGGAATGTGGTAAGACTGTAGATAGCTGTAAGAATATTTTCTAGGCGAATTTTCATGCTGTGGACTTCTGCCAGTGTATCTTAACCCAAATTTGCAAAAATACACTTTGTTCCAGTGTTGATCTTGCTTGATTGCCTGAACTGTATTAACACCAACTCTCTTAAGGGTCATGGGAAAAAGATGATAGTATTGAATTCTTTTCTGTGTGAACATTTGAGTGTCTTGCCTCAGAAACTGTTCCTAATGCGCCAGTTGAAAGTGAGATACTATAGTGGGAGCCAGAAGAGGAATATACATCCTGCTTCTCTGCTTTCACTTAGGTTTCCTTCAAGTTCGCTTCAGCTAAGGGTTGTTTCTGCAGAGAAAAGGCAAAAGTTATAACAAAAGAAGTTAATGGCACATTTTCTCACATTTTCTCTTCCTTCAAGGTGGCTTAGGTATTTTATGAGACTAAAGATCTTGTTCTCTCATTTCAGTTTTACTGATAGTATTTACTAAGTATTTATCTTTTTTTTTTTAAGTCGATAATACTTCCTATAGCTGAAGCAAATATAATTTCTTACACTGATGTACTGGTTTTGGAGTTTGGCTGGGTTGGAGTTAATTTTCTTCTTAGGTGTATGTTTTGGATTGGTGACAAAAGCAGTATTGTTAAAAGACTAATGTTTTAGTTTTTGTTGAGCAGTGCTTATACAGCATTGAGGCCGTTTGTGTGTTTCATGCTGCCCTGACAGTGAGTAGGCTATGGGTGCGCAAGAAGTTGGGAGGGGACGCAGCCAGGACAGCTGACCTCATACCATATGACATCATGCTCAGTGATAAAAAGCTCCAGGAAAGAAGGAGGAAGGGGGAATGTTCGAGGTGATGTCCTCTGTCTGAAGGCCTGCTTTCCTGGAGTTGGCTGAACACCTGCCTGCCAATGGGCATGGTGAATGAATTCCTTATTTGCTTTGCTTGCATATCCAACTTTTGCTTTACCTATTAAACTGTCTTTATCTCAACCCACAAGGTTTTGCACTTTTACGCTTCCATTCCCTCTCCCATCCCACTGGGGGCAAGTGGCTGTGTGGGGCTGAGCTGCCGGCTGGGGTTAATCCACGACAACTAGCTGCTTAGAACAGAACAGGACTGACTCATAACTGGCAGAGGTGGAAGAGTGTTTCATAGAAGCAACAACATTGCCCTTCTGCTTAGAAACTTGTGGTGCATGAGCTACAGGTGTCACTATGGTCCTCTGAAGACCTTTTTCCAAACAAAACTCCGTGAAAGAATAATTTCCTAAGGCGAATTATGCTGCCGCATAATATTGCGGGGCACTGAGAGCACATCTCTGCAAAACTCTGCCAAAGTGTTTGTTGTGTGTATGGAGGCAGGGGGATTATACAGGCACAGAAATAAGTAGATCGAAAGCCGAATACAACTTCACTGCAACAAGACTAATATAGTGGCAGAGGCACTTCACAGCTCTCAAGTGACACGTGCTATTTTGAAGGTATGACACTGGAGTTCATTCAGACTTTGCATTCCTGCTTGTTCTGTTGGCAAGGTGAAAGAAAAGGAGGAAACTTCCCTCAAGCAGTTTTGATTTGCTTGAGCAATCCAAGTGAGAGAGAGCTCTGTGATGAAAGGTGAAGTTGTCAAAGATGGTTCAAGAAGTTCAGGGAGAAGCAGAGAAGTTAATTAGCTGACTGGGATGACAACTTTCATGGAAGGATAGAGGGGACATCCTAAACAAACTAGCTCCCTTTTTTGCTTTTCTTCTTTTCATTGTGCTGTTATGACAAGGTCAGTGAAGATTATATACGTACAACATCAGTCTCTCCATATTTTAAAAACTAAGTTATCTCTTTATTAAGAAATCTAAGACAAGCACAGCTGCTGGTAGCATACAAGCACATGCTGATAGACTGACTTCTTTTTTCAACTTTCTTCTCTTTTGCAACATGCGCTGTCCTTGCCAAGTCATCACATCACTTTACAGGGGCTATTGTTGCTGAAGTGTTTTTGTGAAAGCTATTGACAATTCAGGGGGACTGGAGGGATTTAAAGGTTATTATTAGTATTATTTAAAGGTTATTATTGTGAATGCCACAGTTTCAGACCTTTACTTGAAAAGAAAGCCAACCTCCCTAAGCTGGTGTTCGTTCTCCCTCCCTTCCTTCCCTCCTTCCTTCCTTCCCTCCTTCCTTCCTTCCCTCCTTCCTTCCTTTACTTCCAAGCAGGCTTGCTGAATCATCTTGCTTCTTACCTAACAGGCCTGTCATCACATTAGACATAGAAAGAAGCAGGGATTTTAAATCTGCCAGGGAAGTAAAATCACCAAGACTTCAGCTTACATAGACAGAGACTTCTGTAGCAGAATCCAGCAGCAGGCAGCACTAACATGCATTAACTTGTTTGGGGGAAATGAAAACGAGTGGAGGAGCAACCCTGTGCTTCAGTTGCAGGTGAGACAAGGTCGTTTGTGTTCCCCTTTCGATCCGTCTCAGGAAACCCAGTATCAGGATTCTTTTTCTGATTTCCCAGTAAGCCTTGACAGGCACATCAGCTTTAAAAAATTGCAAAACTGCTTCAAGCAGTTTAAAAGAGAACAGAATTAATGATGAACTTCTAATAGAAGCTTAAAAGCAGTATGTTCTGAAGGGAATTGTGGTGGATTCCTAAAGCATGTGACAATTGGAATGATATAGTCGTGCACTGGTAGAAGACAAGTTGGGGAAGTAAGTCTGCCTGGGAAGAGTTTTCCTTTCTCAGACAACATACTTCTATACCAGCATGTTCTTTTCTTCCTTACTGTTGTGGATGGGAGTGTGCTATAACCTTTTCCTTGTGTGGACCAGATGTGGTAAGCAAGGAATTCCAGTCTTATATGCTGAGGTGCTACCTAAACCCAGCTGTCAATCAGAGCATAGTTAAGCAGAATGACTGGATGTGCGTCTATGGCCTATCTCATTCCACCTGTCAGTGCACGTGGGCAACTACTGCACAGACAGCTACTGGTGATGTGAATTCCTTATGATCTAGAGGACACTACAAGATTATCCTGTGTAAGTCACTTATCTAGAAGATTCAAACCAGCATGTAGAAAGACCACAAAGAATTAAGATACTATGCATTATTTTTACTCTGGGCTTTACTCTGATCTTGGCTTTGTGTGTATGAAAGAAAGAGTGGATTTATACAGAAACACTCTTGCTATACTAGGGAGATCCACTACACTGACAATTCTGTCCACAGGGAAAGGAGCCATCTCTCTCAGCAGGAAACATTTCCCTGTATCCCATTTCATAAGTTTTTGGGAAGGTCAGAAAGCTTGGTTTTACCCTTGTGGCACCAGTTGAGAAAAGATGCCACTGGTAACACATGGGTAAGAGGTGGAGGAATAATGGGACGTAATGTCTGTGTGGGTTGGAGTTGCAACATATATTTTGCCACGTCTTTAAATAGGTCAGGTAATTTCCCAGTGGCTCAACAATGACTTCAGGTATCAAATACGGAGTGAGAGCTGAGTGGGAGCGTGGGCATATACAATGAAATCCCACCTATGCCAAAAGAACGTGTCCCTTTAAGATGATTAGAAGTGGGAAGAAATGTGAATGCAAACACAGACCTGACAGCACAATACACTATTTATGCTGTTGTGCCTAAACAAAACAGATCTTCTAAGGAGAAAGCTGGTCATCAGCCAGCAGCAAGGTACCATGCCAAATGCTCTTCCAGTGTGAAATACATGACATTCTCAGCTGCCTGCTTACTATTCCTTTGCTGTCATCTCTCTGGCACTCACTGCATGTATTTATTCTATTTCGTACAAACACACTCTGTCTGTGAATCCTCAATTACACACTGTGATTATAATAATACTAGAATAAGCTGAAACATGTTTCCCTGAAATACCGATATTTATCTCTGGCTGGGTAAGGGACTAATTGGTAACTATTCACTCTGGCTTTCTGCAATTTTAGGCTTTTTTTTTTTTTTTTTTTGGCAGCACTATTAGGTTTGGTTTTTCTACTCTCTTTCAAAATCTTTAGTTATGCAACTACTAGAAAAGGAAAGGACTGTACCAACCTTTGTCCCCAAGATAGCTGCCTTCACATTATCAAAATGTCCTTTCCCAGTACCATTTACTGTCTTAAGTAACATTTATAGCTTTCTAGTTTGTGAAGAAAGTACAGGTTTTGGACTGGTTCTATTTGAAACATTTTAGTTTTACTGTGAGCTTCTAAAAATAAAATGAAGAGATGGTTTTTGCGAGAAAAATAATTTCCTTTTAGAACAGTATTTTAATACCTTTTAAGAAAAAGATAAATTTGTACACAAGACAATCTCTGAAGTGTTTTTTGAGCAAACATGGAGTTACAGTGGCAAAACAGGAGTTACAGTGGCTGGGAAAGTGATGAAAAATACTATGAATATAGCTGTCATGGTGATAACAATGGTGTAAGTACTTAGATTCAATCTGACATGATGAGGTAAAAAAATAGTTTTTAAATTTAAGCAACATGGCAAAAAGGAAGCGAAGAACTTACTGTTTTCCGATAGCCTTTGATTTAAGTAGATTTAATAAAACTTTTGGTGAAAGACAAAGAAAACTGCTTCCTTAGGTGAGATCTCTTGCCAATGTCACACCTCTGTTAATAAATCAGATTGGGATGTGTCTTCTAGAAGGGAATACATTACCCCCTTTAATGGAGATTCCAGTATTGTTTTTTGGTTAATTACTGTCATTGCTTAATTTTTTCCTCTGTAAGAGATACAAATTTTTGATCAGCGGAGTTTTCAGAGGTCAGGTAAAATAACTACTTGTCTGCAAAATATTCTAGGGATTTCTTTCAGTAATCATTTTATTCACTTCAAATCAACAAGTGCTGTCATGGCTGAATGCATAAAATTATACGTGCTTAAAATAAACATAATATAAATTAACATAAAATTATACGTGCTTACCTTCAACTGCAAAATCATTGCTTTTTCCATCCAGAGAAACCAATGCTTTTTAAACTGCAGTACTTATTGTGAAACTACCCTGTCTGTAACTGAGTTGAATAGAAGTAGCAAGCCACTTACATTCTGATAAATAAAAAATTATGCCAAAATGAGGTATAAAATATTAGACATAGCTTTATACTTCCATTTTGAGAAATTTTGGACCTCTCCTTGGACCGCAGTTCCATCTTTGATACTAATATGAAAGCCCTCTTCAATAGTATAATAATTTAATACATTCACAGAGTCCTTGTAAACAAAAGCGGTGGCTATAATTACTAGTAACAAGATTCTGACTCTACAATTCCACATTCATTTTCCTGCAGCATTTGAATCAGTAATTCTTTAGATTTTTTAGAGGTTTCTCTTCACTATTAAGATTTTGAACTTCATTTGCGCTGAAGATGGCAACACTAACTCTGTTTTTTGTTTCTGCTCCATTGTATACTAAAGCCAGGGATGTGATGCTCTTATCTCCCCTAGAAACCACCATCCCTAAATGTCTATTTGTTAGTGGGAAATAGTCATTGTCCTTTGTGCTTTGATCATATTGGTCTCATTGTTTGGGCCGTTTCTCTTTGTCCCTCCCAAAAATGTATTTTTTTCTTACCAGTCAGCTTCTGTCTCTGAGGTTTTTGTACTGCTTTATTGAGTGGTAAACTAGCATAATAATGATGTAACATTACTATCTATTTATCTATATATCCTTTTCTTTATTCATCTGACAAGTGATACATGTTGGTGATCTAAATGCTAACAGCTCATCTAACACGTTTGCACCTCCTGATCAAATTTTATGGGTGGTTATTCTTAATCTTCCTATTTTTCCACATGTACAAACAGCTCTGTGGAACTTCATCCCATGTCAGAGTTATGTACAGACTGCTGACGGTCAGTGCATACTGAATATGATTTAAAAACTCAGTCAGTCTCCTGGAGACAAATCTGTGAGATGACTAGTGAAATGTCAAAGAGTCATCCGATATTTCTTTTCAGTTGTTTTCAGGATAGGTAGAGCTCATTCCCTTTAAATGACAGCAAGAGGGTTGCTCTCTGTAATGGCCTCCATTGAGAGCCTCTGCTTTGACCAGATTCTGCATAGGAGCGTGTCCCTCTGGCTCTTCCAACTCTCCTCCTGCAGCAGCACAGCAACTTGTGACCTCTCTAAGGGACCTAAAGCCATACTGGTGTAATAGCTCAATTTTTTTATAGGAAACTTGTGTAACCAGTGGGGAACCATAGTTGGGAAAGACATTTTTCCTAGAACAAAAAGGGTACTGAACAACAGGCATCTGTATACAGATCCAAAGGTCATGGGCTGCAAAGCTAAGGATAGACTTAACCAAGTTGTGCATCAGCATAAGAGGCATGCAGTTCCTGTTGGTTCTTCCTCTTGTCCTGATGGCTTGTGAACTTATAATTTCCTTAAGTTTTAAAAAAGGGTCTACTTGCATTTCTTCTCCCTGCTCTAATGCCCATTATGGGTGGATAGGTGAAGCTCCTCTTAGTTTCAGAGTGTTTTCATCAGCTGTTGCCCTCTCAGCCATTGACCTCTCTGCCTTCAGGGTGGGTACAATTGTATTTCAAGTATACAAAATTGTGATTTTGGTAATGCACTACTTGTCAAATGGTCTATAAAACATGCCAAAGATAATATATGAACTTTAAGTCAGTTGAGGACAGACATCTGAATCTTGAATGTGTTCACAGACGTTAGAAGTATAGACGGCAATATGTGGCCAGGGAGCAGGGAGGAAGCAGTGCTGGCTGAAGTGTGGGTACAATCCTTCTATATATTATAGCTAATTTGCTCCCATGGAAACATATATTTGAAAGCTTACTTCAAGTATTTGTTCTTTACCCTCACCATTATGTTTTGCTACAGCTGTTCTCCCCTGAAGAGATGATAGTATTCCTTAAGGGAAGCTAGCTTACTGCCTCTTAAATTCCATACAGTAAATACAGTACTCTTGTTATATCTCTTTGGTAAAAACAAGAGAGTCAAAAACCAAGAGCTAAAACCAGAACAATCTTATTAGAAACCCCCTCTGATTTAAATCAGGGTCAAAACAGCATAAACAAACACACAGAGGTCAGTCAATGCCGCTCAGTACTAAAACTAGTTAATTCACTGCTCTGTTGCTACCTTTACCTTTTTTTCCTGCAGGGATGAACCATGTTTGGATTTTGACTCACAATTGTTTTCTTCCCTCTCTGGAGTATCAGCCTGGGGCTTGCCTCCTGTTTTCCTTAACCTCCTCCTCAGAAATTAGAAACTGGCTGCATTATGGCCTCTATTTGCAGTTACAGTCTTCCTTGTCTAGTTAATCATGATTTTGTCATTTAATTTTATATTCTAATTCAGTTAAAGAACATTTTTTTTCAGCTGCAGAGACCTACTGGTGGGTGTGTGCATTGATAGGACAAAGTTCTCAGTTCATGGGGTCTTTCAGCTACAATGGTGAGGGTGGGATGAAATGTTTTGTAGCTATTCAAAAGGGTTGTCAAGCATTGGAACAGGATGCCCAGGGAAGTGGTTGAATCACCATCCCTGGAGGTATTTAAAAGATGGGCAGATGTGGGGCTTAGGAACATGGTTTAGCAATGGTTTTGGCAGTGTTAGGTTAATGGTTGGACTTGATTTTCTTAAAGGTGCCTTCCAGCCTAGACGATTCTATGATTCTATTCCCTGTAATGCGGCTCAGATACTACTACTGGTCTGGCCCACCGTGGCTGTTATGGAGGAAAGCATGAGGGAGCTTCTACCCCTGTTACAAGAATGTTTCCTCTACATGGTCAAAATATGGCCTTCCACCTTCTCAATTTGTTTATTACTTAATCAGGGGACCTTCCCTCTAGCTGATATGGTAATAAACTGACATAACTAGTCTAGGAGAATAATACTAAGGCTTCATCTTGCAAATGGTTGAAAAAAGTGGTGAGTGGGTCGTGAGAGAAGGTGTGAGTACTTAGCAGCAAATAATAGGTCTTGAAAGTGCACTCTATTATTTTTGAAAAAGTGTTTTTTAAAGGGCAGCAAAATGTCTCCAGTGTTGATAGATAAAAGGGATTAGACAAAGTGCAGGCTACAATATATACTAGAATATCCTTCAAAAGCCAAGCATCTCGAAAATCAGTGTGCAGTTCAGGTAATGCACAGATTGCTAGGCTTTGAGCAGAAATGTCAGGATTAATTTCCTTTTTTTTACCACTACTGAATTATATAGTGTTTTAAATTTAATTCCAAATATTCTATCTTTAGTCCTTTCTCATTTCTTATTGCTTGAACATTGCGCCAAGGAACACTTTTGCAACCCGCAACGTCTTGGGCACAGTGGTGCTTGACATTTTTCTCTTGATAATTATGCTGCTATTTCTACTGTTGCTAGATTGCACTACTGAAATGAAGCAGTTAGTTTCTTTGCCTTTTCTTTCTCTTAAGGTTACATTTGCTGGCAACCCATTTGCTAGGGCTCTGTCACCTACCCTGTCACTCTGGTTGGCTACAAGCCAGCAGCCGCCATGCTGTGCTCGCAGAGGTTAGTGCACTTTGGAGAGCGTGACTTCTCCTACCTGTACCCACTTTCCGAATCTGCGGGACTGTCACCCAGTGCACTGCAGGTCCTAGCTAGATTTCTCTTCTGTGGGAAAGACTTCTTCTCCCCAACACTGTCCTGCTGTCTTGTACTGGGCACCTGAGCTGAAGCAACCTTCTTGCATTCTCTTGTAGAGAAGTTGGCAACCAGTCAGGTGAACAAACCAGTCCAAGTATGCCTTTCCAGGATTATTAAGCAGATCTGAGGCAAGATATTTTTTGAAGAGATTCACCAATGGACCAAAAAAAGCGTGCCTCAGCTTGAAATTAGTGTGAGAAGAATTAAACTGATGTAAAACCACTTTCATTTCCATATAGCTTCATCTGTGACCCCAAATTACTGATAGGAAAGTATCATTAACAGAACAGATGCATTTTTGAACTGCCAAATGCTGTTTCTGACTCTTACTCTAGGCATTTGTTTCACAAAATTGCCAGCTGGTAAGGCAGATTCCTTGTGGGGGAGGCTTTGTCATCAGTATAGCCAGAAGGGTTGGTAGAGCAGACTTACTTAATTCAGAAGACTTTTTGTTTCCCTCTCATTTCCTATCATGTTCTTTCAGGAGAACATTTTCCAAACTCTTAAACTGAAAGTCTGGGCTTTTACAAAGCTAACTGCAGGCAACATGAGATCATTTAGTAAACTTAAGTTTATTTGTTTTCTTTAGGGGAGAAATTCTCCATTACAGGCTTAGTGTAATACAGAGGGCCTCTTAACAAAAATAAGACACTGGCTCACTGGTTCAAGCTCAGATCTCTCTTGTAATCAGGAAGAAGCAGGATTGATCTCACTTTTCTGAGATTTGCTTTGCAGTGAAGCTTGCAGTTGGGAACTAGGGCTACGTAGTACCTTTTTCATACTTTTTTCTGGCTGGTTCATGCTCCACAGTTTGCATAGGCCAAACAGCTGCTGCTGAGCTCTGATTTTGCACAGAGCATGTTGGGAATGGAGCTAAATTGTCATGGTCCACTCCTTATGCACATAAAAGAAAAGACAGCCTGGAGAACTGAGTTAAACTGTTTTAGGTCTGATGATTTTGTCAGCTTCTGCAGTGCCTGGAGAGGAATCCAGAGTCCTGCTCAGGTATAAGGTTCTCAAAACTGGGTGGGGATACAAACAGGTGTCTCAAAACAGGATCAGAAATATTGAACACAGCGATGAGGGATGTGACTCGAATCATCTTGTGCGATATGGAACCATACACTTACTATCTCTTTTAAGAGCAGGTGATCATGCTCTTCCTTTTTGAGGGAGCTGTGTACTAGGTACCATTCTTGTGAAATGCTGCCATTGCCTTTGTTGTGAGACTGTAAGCTGCATGCCATAGGCTAATGTTTAAACCACCCCTCCAGAAACACGTGAGGCTGGATTCTGGTCTGAGGGACTTCTAGTTCAGAATTCCAGGGGAGTCACTTTGTTACCTTTTTGCTGGAGTACGTCAGCAGTACAGGCGATGACTTGAGTCACAGAGTCACTTGGTGTATGTCAGCAGAGGACAACTTGAGTTACAGAGCTCCTTGACCCTCAAGGGTTCTTCTGACCCACAAGTCTGTCTTTGCCTGATCTAGTAAATGCTGGTTTCTTCAACGCACAGTTTCAACAGCAGTAACACCTTCAAGGAAGAGCAATTGGAAATTTTTCTACCTACAAAAAACCCTGTGGCCCTGCAGCTTAGAAAGGGTATAGATGGCTTTTTTCATTCTCTCTGTGTAAGAAGAATATGAATCTTGGTCTCCCATTTCCTGGAAGTTGCTTGTGTCAATGAGCTTGTGTGCATTTGCTTGCAGGTGTTCCTGTTTTAGGCACCAAATTCCACCAAAGTCCTTAATTTTATTTAGTCCTAAAATCTTTTTTTTACATGACTGCCTTTTATTCACATCCTCTATTACAAACATTTGAATAGACTACTGAATGTTAGTACAGATATTACGTTAGGTAATTTTAGTCATTTAAGCTACATTTTATGATCAAGACTTAGTTACTCGGCAATCAGCTGAGGAAAGTATACTGTAAGGTACCTAGTTATGAAATGGATGTAAAGCATTTTACAGATATAATGTATGAAATATTTTTGAAGCCTCAACATCTGAATTTCAAAAGAATGTGCAGTATGCTTTAAATTTTAAATTATCAGGTTATTTTTGAAATACCAGAAGCAACACACTTAATCTGTTTCTAATATGACTGACTCTCAGACATGATACATTAACAAGGACCAAGATCACAGCAGATAATTTTATGAAGGTGATTGAAGGAAGAAACTGAGTATTTTTGAAAGGTATAGGGAAGGAAACAAAAAATGAATTAATAATTAAGCCATAAAGCACAAAGATAACCTCTGTTCACATTATAGATTCTTCAGGACCTGTTTTGAATTCCTTCCCTGACATATGGTATCACTTTATTTACACATATCCAAAGAGATAACAGGAAATGCACTTTAAGGCTTCTTTGATCACTAAATGAAATGGATGCAGGACTGAGACTGAAAGCCCATGTAACTGAGTTGAAAGAATATTAATGAGGAAAGCAATATAAATAAAGTGTATCTATCTGTATGTCTGTGAAGATACATATGAGTATTTCCATTTCTTTGTGGCATGACATTGAGAAGAGCCAAAGCAAGAGATCTGGGTGGATCAGATAGCTACAGCTTCGCTATTCCTTGCAGGCACCAGGCACTCCTTCCAGCTGCTGCCACCACTGATATCCTTCCTCCTTGGCAGCAATAATGGCTGATGGTTCTCAAGATAACTTTTCCCTGTTAGCCACCTCTTCACTGAGATTTCTGAGGCAAGTGCTCTTTTTGCCATGTGGTACTGTAGCTCTGGCACTAAAATGTCAAACAGAAATAACGGCTTCACAAGATATGTCAGTTCTGCCTCCTCTCTATATAGGCAAAACGGACTAGACCTGGGGAAAATTAATTTATTGTCAATTAAAACAGTGAGAAAAAAAGACAAAACTAAAAAGACCCTCCCCACACACTACCCTTCTTCTCAGGCTCAACTTCATTTCTTCATTCCTGACTCCTCTATGTTCTCTTCTGTCCTGCAGCAGGATGGGGAATGGGGGCTGCAGTCTGTCCATGGCAGTTCCTCTCTGCCGCTCCTTCCTTCTCATGCTTTTATTTTGCTCCAGCATGGGTCCCCTCCATGGGCTGCAGCCCCTCAGAGTAAACATGCTCCAGTATGGGCTCTCCACAGGTTGCAGTTCCTTCAGGAAGTATCCACTTGCTCCACTGTGGGGTCCACGGACTGCAGTGGGAATAGATGCTCCATCAGGGTCACCTCCAAGAGCTGCAGGGAAATACCTGCTTCACCATGGTCATCTCCACAGGCTGCAGGGGAGTCTCTGCTCCAGTGCCTGGAGCACCTCCTCACTCTCCTTATTCTCTCACCTTGGTGTCTGCAGTGCTGCTTCTCTCACATTTTTCCCCCCACCTCTTGTCTGACAGCTACTCCAGAGCCGTTTTACTCTTTCTTAAGAACATTTTCACAGAAGTGCCACCATCTTGGTTGAGGGGCTCAGCTGTGCCTTGTGGTAGGTCTGTTGGAACCATCTGGAACCAGCTGTGTCTGGCTCAGGGCGTCCCATCTGCTCCTCACAGAGGTGACCCTGCATCCCCCGCTGCTGGCACCTGGGCACCAGCAGCTGATACATCAATATCAAAGAGAAAATGCAGTTGAAAAGAAAAAAAACAATTATTGGTTGTTACTGCAAATCAACAACAAAAGACCTGTTCTGGACATGTCTGCACCTTTCACTCATTTCTCAACATTCCTTTTCTTCGTCTGACCCTGAATGTTGCTTTCTTCTTTTCTGCAGTCTCAGGACTGCACATTTCTTTCCAGCAGTGCAAGATAAGTACATCCACTCCACCCATTACTTTCTCTGCTGTGCTTACTCCCATGCTGTCCTATCCAATCCTAGAAATTATGTTTTTCTTTTCTGCCTTCTTTAGTCCCAGCCTGACTCTCTCTGGCTTCACTGGCAACATTTCCAGCTTGGGAGACCAAGAACCCCTCTACCCAATGGGCTTTCTCATGCCCCTGATAGTCCTGAGCCACCCAGACAAAGCCTTCAGTAAAGACCCCCACATATAGAAACAGGCTGAACAATTGATTTAGTTCATTTAACACCGTTATTTCAAAAAATCGTTATTCTTCAGGGAACCTTTTCCTTGGGCGTGTTCCCAGACTTCTAACAACCCCTAGTGCCAGCTCCTCTAATGGGAATTGTTGCCAGTCTCAACCCCTTATCAGCCAGCCAGCTCTCGCTTGCAAGCTGCACTTCTTTCATCTGTCTGCTCATGCAGGAGCCAGCAGTTGTCTTTTGTCCAAATTCTCCCCTCTTTCCAAGGCTCTGTAGTGATCTGAGAGGAAGCTAAGTGCAGGTGGGAGACCCAAGACCTCCATCTGTTCCTCTCGGCTTGCCCTCTGACATGGACCACTCCATGATGGGCTGAAGCCCTTTTTTCCCTCTTCCTTTTTCCCTCGCTGCACAGACTGACAGTTAAGACAGATAAAGCTGTCACACGAGATGATGTGATTACCCAAATTGCTTGGCTGTGGTTTCATTTCTCAAGTAAATGAAAATGTAGGACTGCAAGACTGAAACAGTACATCAGTCAAGCAGACTCTGTAGATCATTCTTTAAAATTCAGTGAAAGCTCAAATGCGTATTTAGCATGGTGCATAATATCAATTAATTTTGAAAGTGAGCAGCTTCAGGAGTCCTTGGGACTGGGAAGCTAGTTTTGAATTGGAAGAGACCTACCCTGGACTTTCAATGCCACCAAATACTGAGACAAATTTAAATTGTCAGGAACAGACAAATTAGCCAGAATAACTTACGTGATGAGATTTTAAAGGGGCTGAAGATATCTCTTGCTGGCTTTAGACACCGTATTGAAGCACATGGCGTTATGCTGACACCGGGGCTCCCTGCAGAGCTAAATGCTCTCATGATATGCCGCAGAGGCTCCTCTGTGATTTCAGTCTCTGTGAAAGTGGCTCTTAACTGCCTGTTTGCAACTAACAGATTAAAGTCAGGGTGCTGTGGGGGCCAGTGGCCATGGGGCTCCACTGGGGTCTGTCAGGGAAGGGCCTGGCAGCCAGAGCTCGTCCCACTACCCCAGAAAAGACCAGGGCAGCCCCAGCCCTGGGCACAGGGCACCTCCCTGGGGATGGTCTGAGCCTGGGCCAGGACATGGGCCTGGCTTGGGGGGGCTGTGGCTGGACAGAGCAGGGTTGTGGGGAGATGGAGACCAGCCCCACTGTGGCATCAGTGAAGCAGGGGCTGGTGTCTCTGGGGGACTGAAATGGTGTCCTGGGCAGTGAGCAGGGCTGGGGGAGCCCAGGGGTGGGCAGGGACAGGCAGATCTGGCGGTGAACACGACACTGAAATAAGTTGTTTACCTGTAAAGCTGTATACAGTGCGGCCTGCCTTTTTGTTCTGGAAGCCTTTCTACACAGCACTACCTTTAAAGGGGCTGTTTCGGTATCCAAGTAAATCATGCATCTGGCTTGCTACAGCTGAATTGTCAATACAAGCATCCACCCAGGCCACGTGCTCCATCTCCTCCATCCTCAGAGAGGTCGTCAGAGGGTGTGAAGTTGCCCATGGAACAATTCCACTCATTAGCAAATGGTTTTTGACTAGTTCTACCTTTATTCAGGTAGTTCATATGAAGTTTAGGTGTAACTGTTGAAGGACTGCAGTTGTAATAAATGTTAGCATAAAGGTGCTGCTGAAGCAATGAAATGTGGAGTAACAAACCCATCTCATGGCCTTAATGTAAAAAAAAAAATATTATGGAAAGTAATAAATAATTTTAAACACTCATTAGCCATTTGTACTCCAACTGGGTTATCCGGAATTACTTGATAGCTAATGGTCACTCATGAGACTACGTGTGACAGCTCAACAGTATGATCTTTGTGTTATAGCAGTAATTTGAGAGGATTTGCAGACATAAGAAAACTGCTTTCAAGTGGTCATGAGAAGTTTTCTTAAATGGTCACACTCATTCTCCAAAATTGTGCCAAAAGTCACCCTCTTTGAATCAGAAACACTCAATGGCATTGTATCTGCTGTAAAAGTAACGCTTCAAATGAAGCCATATCAAAGCACTGCCAATGTGCCTTGATGAACACATGATGTCTTCATAGATGGCCATCTGCTGTAATTACCTTGAGAGAATTAAAAAACGGACCCTGTGCCTACTTGGGGAAAAGATTATATTTGAATAAGTGTATCATTTGAGAGTTTAGTTCAAATCTGGCTAAAAAGACTATTATTTAAAAAAGTATTGGCTTGAAATGTAGGTGGTTAGCACTGAAGCAAAAGTACTGAAAGTTCTGAGGCTCCAAGGCTAGACAAAATCCAAAAAATCAACCCAATTGATAAGGTTGTGAACATAATTAAAACTCAGTACTATTACAAGCAGCATTTTGTCTCATGATGATTAGATATTTTAAGTTCCTTTTATTGTTTTACTTGTTTGTAATTAATTAAAGGCTAGGATTTCTGTCAGTTCATATTATAAACAAATATTATAAATAAGTATTGATTGCCTTTGATGGTGCTCAGACCTTCAAGTCAAACTTCTTTTTCAGTTATTTAAATATTGCTTGAAAAACTGAAATGTTTTTCAGCTAATTGGAGTCCAAGACACCTATTTTTCTGAAAGATTTGCCCAGAACCATAATTCATGGAAACAAGACTTTTTTCACATAAATAAGTTCTAAACTGTATTTTCTCTCAAATAAACTATGTATGTCTTGCTATTTTGTGAACAAAATCAAACTGGTCTGCAAGCCTGTCCCTCACTGGCATACTGACCGCTTCAGTGGAATGAATTCCCCTGTGTGCCTTTATCAGATTTTTTCACTTTGTTCCTGAACATGAAGTTCAGTTCAAAACAACAGAAACAGAGGAGGAGATTTCTTCTTTGGTTTTGCAGTAAGTGACTAGGAAATGTTTTGTTGCCACAGGCATGTGAAGTTCTGTGTGCTCTTCCAAATGAAACCGGTTGTAGCATTGCCTGTGATTTTCAAGGGACTGGATTTTCCTTCCAGCCTTATTAGCTTCTGGTAGGATCCAAGATGAACAAATCTAAGGTACAGTTCTGCCTCCCAAGCACTTTCAATTTAAAGCTGGGCAGATAAAGGGAATTCTGAGAAAATGTTCACTGTTATACATTAATGTATCAGAGTAGGCATTCAAGAGTGACTTCAGTACGATACAATGAAGGTTTCACAAATCATGGCTTAAAGAATCTATTCAAAGAGCATCATAGGGAAATATATGGAGACATTAGTACATGAAACAGAAAAACTTATTTGCTTGGAGACTGCAAACCGGCTAAAACGCAAGCCAAATTTACAGCCAATTAGGAGATAACGTATGGAGATTTACCCGTATGCTGACATGCAACAAATGCTGGCAGACTTAAAAATTAAAATCTTCCTAGAAGATTTTTTATTCAAGAATGTTTTGTGCTCTTCCTGAATCTGCTTTCCCAGAAAGGAAATATTTCTAAAAGAATGCTCCATTTAATTGTAACTAGTCCAAACTAAAAAAAAAAAGTTTTTGAATGTGTCTCTTGAAGTTTATATTGACTCTTTTTTATAACACTTAGGCTCAGCTTGAGATCTAATATTGTGACGCGTATTTCAGCTATATTGCAAATGCATAGGATCTGCATTTCTTAGAAATTTACACAGAGAACATGGCAAGTTCAGTTGTCCTGAACACATTAAAAATGGAGAACAACCGACAGTTCTCATAATTTACAACCTTGCTATCTCTATATTTTGTCTTAGATCCTCCTATGAAGCAGCTTTTTCTCAATCTTTCTGGCTGTGTGGGTTCTGGACATAGAATCTAACTGTGACAATCATCAAGTTTCTACCACCAATTTAAAGATGTAATCTCAAATCATAAGTTTACATGTTGTTCTGGCATCATGACATGAACAAATGCTTTGGGATGTTGTTTGGAGTGTATCCACAGAGGAGAACAGGTAGGCTACAAAGAATAGGCAATTAATTCCTGGTATCATCAGGTGGGAACCAGTTCCGGACAGTGCTTGGATTTCATGGCAATCTTAGATGCAATGTCAATAACTGCAGAAATACTTTCAAGTTAAAGTAAAAACAATGTGGGATAAAGCTTGTCAGAAATTTACTGCCTAAGTGTTGACTCCTTGTTTTAACAAGCTAGATGGAAAAAATTCTCACTGGGTCATAACCTACATAACTGTGGCTGCTCTGTGTTTGTTTTGAATGTAAATGTTGGCTGGAGGCTTGGGGGTGGTGCTGGGACAGACAGAGGGACGGCCTGGGAAGGAGCAGACAGATGCTGGGTTAATGGAGGACAGTTTGCTCTGCCCTTGAAGTAGAGCAAAGAGGCAGGAGATTGAAGGTGTGTGTGTGGTAGAGGTTACTTAGCTTTCTTAACTATGTCTGTTTCAGGGAAGCGGATGGAAATTCAACTTTTGAGGGAAGGTGCATTTAGTAAATATTTCATGTATTGCAGAGCTAACATAAGGGTTGCCTAAATCATATTTTTCTGTCCAATATTTTTTACCATTTTGAAGCTCATCAACTGTGTGCACAGGGTATTATCGTACTGTAGGTCTTTTGTTTTCCCTTGTCTTTAATATTGTATACTTTTCTCTTTTTTTCTAGTTCTAACAGTCATTTTTGCTGTGCAGCTTTGCATTTGTTCTGCTTTTGATGGAAAAGCATTAAAGTAAAATGTGTGATTATATCTGAACTCCCTTCTGACCTTGCATTTTATAGAGAAATCTTTTTTTTCTTTTGTAATAAATATATAAGTTTGAAAAATTTTCTTTTTAGTATCTCTTTTCTCATTGAAGATACTATCTCTGCTTAGTTTTATAGAGGCTTTCAGGTTTATCGTCCTTTTCCTATATCTTTATCTGTAAGCCTAAGTCCACCTGAATATATATATTCCATCTATCTTGAAAGTCCTGTTTCTTAGTTTTCAATCAGAGTAAATTCTTTTGCTTATCTGTGAATTCTAATAGATTTTATCTTTTCCTCTCCTTTTTGTTCTAGCCATGCTTTGGTTTTCTCAGTTTCATGGTTGTCTCTTACTAGATATTCTCTCTTTGACACAGCTGAATAACTCCACTGAATTGTTGTGAGGTTAATTCCTCACCATATGCTCTGGACTGCTTCAGGATGTTTTGCTGTTGAAAATTATTCTGCCTTAAAGTTTTGTGACTTTTGTATTATTTTGGCAGGGACATTTCAAAATTTTATCACTAGGATTTTGTAAATTACAAATTGCTTTGTAGCGTCCTTCCAGACTGGCTAGCTGACTCCTTACCCAGGTGGCTGACTTCCATGGAGGTCTTTGAATTTTCTCTCTGGTATTTCATTTTTTGAATTCTTTGTTGTGACATGTTTAGAAAGTCATGGCTAAATCAAAGTTCTTTTACTGTCTGTGAAGCTTCTTATTTTATTAAAGTAAACTGGCCCAGGAACTTCCGATGGGGAGTTGGCAAGCTCAGCAATTCCCCCTACCAGTCCAGACCTGGCTTTGGAATTTTAAAATTCAAAACCTGTCTTTGCTGCGACAACAACTTTATGTTGGAAAAAACTCTTTAGTCACTAAAAATAGCTTTCAAATCAAACTATCTTCTCTTGGACTTACACTCCAAAAATTATTTTTGAAACTTAGAGAACAGTAATTGCAAGATTTTAAGGTGGCTAGATGTTAAAGAACAGGCAAGAATTCACTGTTTCAGCAAGATCCAATTACATGCCCATATTTTCTACTTTATCATAGACTTTTACATAAGTGTGCTTAGAAATAAATGTTCGTTTCATTGTGATTTAAGCAACAGAATTTTTAAGTAGTGTACACCTTAAATTGAGATTACTAGTACAAAACAAGTTGGCATAAACTCATCTCTGGGGTAATGCAATACTTGCTGCAGAAGGTTTATATTTGAATTTTAATGAAATGGCAAAAGATAGTTAAGATACAAATTACTTGCGTGAAAATTGTCAGCAGAATTAACTTAATCAGTAATATTTCTGGAGGTCTGGTTAGCAAAGATTTGTGTGCATACTTAGTTTTTATGCATTCTTTGGATAGCCCTCTGAAAATCAGGTAGTATCCTACAATCATCATATTACTTTGAGCATAATTCTTAGTATTTTTAACTATGAAAACTGATGTTGCACAGCAACCCATAACTGTGCTTCTATGATCTTCATTTTTCATGAGGTGTTTACCAGTTCCAGTTTGACCTGGCACAGAAGAACATCTTCTTAAATGTACTCCTTAATTCTGGGCTTCGGAATGCAAAAATCATAGGGTCGATGATCGCATTGCACATTAAGAGTGTCCCGTTTACATGGAAAATGGACATGTAGCAGGCACAGTAAGGGTTATGCGGGCAAAACCTTGCTAAAAGGATGTGAAGAACAAAGGGGGCCCAACAGCAAAGGAAAACCCCAAGGAAAATAGTCAGCGTAATGGCTCCTTTCATGTTAGTTCTCTGATGGACTGTGCTGGTTGGCAGTGAGGCAATCTTTTTAGCATGAGATCGAGCCAAGAGAAACATATGGACATAGAGGCACAGTATAAAAAACATCATTAAAGGGAACAGGATGGTGAAGGGAATGACTGTTGCTGCTTCATAGGAGAAGAGGGCAATGGCGATGCTACTGCCAGCACAGAATGTCCAAATGATTGCCAGGATAACCAAAGCCCTTCTTAGTGTCATAATGTTATGGTATCGTAAAGCATAGAAGATAGTGATGTATCTGTCTGCTGCAATAGCCAACAAGCTGAAAATCGACCCCAGTAAAGACAGAATGAACATGGAATCCATGGCATCATCCAGCTTTTTCTCAAAGTCCCCACGACGTGTCAGGTACCCTATTTTGCATAAGATGATAAAGATGTTCTCCAGAGTTTTGTACAAACTACCTAACATGTCTGAAATGGCTAAACTGCAAATGAAGAAGTACATGGGCAAGTGCAAATTCTTGTTTCTAATGACAGCAATAAGGACAAGCAGATTTTCCAGTATTCCAGCTGCAGCAACAGTGAAAAAAACTTCCTCTGGCACCACGACCTGGGTGCAGTCAGTGACATTTAACGAGAAACCACTTATATTTTCGAGGGAAGGAATGCTTGTCTGCCCTGGGTGTTTGATTAGGTTGGAAGGTCTCTCAGTGCTCATTTCTTCTGATCGTGGAAAGATTCTGGATTGCTGTTTCTCAGGCTTGGCTTTATTCTGAAGCTGACCTATCAGTCAGATCATTCTTCTTTTGATGAAGGTTTTCTCTTACATCTGGAGCAATTCTAAGACTTAGCTGAAATGTTTTGAATTTCTCCTACAATAAAACATGTAGAAACATAAATATCAAGACGAAATTTACTACACAGATATGGCAAAAATAGACATTTGAAATATCATCTTTTGCAATGGAATGAACATACATCATTATTAGAGAGATGCAAAGTTTGTTTGGATAAAATAAGAGCTCTTCCAGGCTTCACTGAACATTAGAAAAAAACAAAGTAAAATTTTTCTTCTAGCTTCAAAGCAGTTTTTAAAAACACATGTAGTTTTCTTTACCAATGAGCATTACACATGTACTGAAACTGATCTGGCAGACTTCAAGTGTTTGGCAATCTTTACTGGCCCAGCTGTTTGCTTTGAGAAAGTCTGGCATTTCTCTCAAGATTTGCAATATTATTAGACACAAATGAGACCAATGCCAAGATAAACTGTTGTTCAGGACAGCAACATGTTTACCACCACACTGTTGATGGTGAAATAAGATACCCTCCACTTAGATGTGGACATTTGTAAGTATTGGTATTTTTCTCAAGCATATTAGATACTAGTGAGAGGCTTCCTTTTCATGAAACTGTCTTTTGATTTGATGAACATATTTCTAATGCAGATTAAGATCCAAAGTATAATGTTTTCTTGGCTGCATTTTACAGCTATCTGAAAGATCAAATGTTTATTTCAGCATCAAGGTGATGTTATTCTTTCTCCATAATGATCTTGATCCAAACTACATTAAAGCACATAGGAATATTTCCAAAGGATTAGGCTTTTTAGGCCTTTCATTAATGTATAAATGGATGTGATATTAATTTAGCTTGGATGTTACCCATAAGTAACAATACCCACTTTTTCTTGTAGTTTTGATAGCCCCATTTGTGAAACAGATGCAGTTACTATTTGGAATGTCCCCTTTCTTAAAAGAACTGTTATATTCTGAACTGTTATATAGAAACTGTTATATATATATATAACAGTTCTTATATATAATA
>JAOXNO010000013.1:103472568-103495999 GCA_028565335.1 Limnodromus scolopaceus | reverse complement strand
ATAGAACTGTTATATAATAAAAATTTTATTTTTAAATTCAAACCACCTTTGTGGTGTGGACATTCCCAAAGACAATTAGGTCAACATCTGCTGGTATGTGAAGGAAGGAGTTACTAACAAGAGACTCAGCAATGTCTTTGTAATGATATGTTTTTCCTATTCTCACTTAGATCTAGTGTTACAGTTAAGTTTTATGTTTTCTCATCTTGCAATCTGTTTAACAACCTAATTTTCACTCTTGATAGAAAGTCAACACAGACACTTCAGACAAAGCCTCATTTCGATGGGATTTGAAAAGGACAATCATTTGCAAAAATGCATTTGCTAAGCCACTATTCTCTCAGGACTGTTTTTCAATAATGTTTCTTTGCTGATATATTCATATTGCTGAACTAATCTTCCTGACAAACATGAAGCTTCCTTCACTGAAAACATGTAGATTATGAATAGCATGATATATTACACCTGCTGCTTATAATTTTACAGTAACTTCATGCTAAGTATAGCATTTGGTTAGAACAGAGACCTCATAAGGGCTTTACAGCAGTTACAATAAACTGAACGATTGCATTGTATACCATTTAATGTTGTCTTCAAACAATTAATAGAAAGCCAGAAAAAGACATTCTTTTTTCAGAGATTCTCATTTCAGCATGTATACCTGGCTATTGCACACTATTTTATTAGGGTTCCATCAAGGATGTTGCTGTTTATCTCCTTTTCTGATGCTTCAGTGTGGTGAACAGTCATATTTCTGTCTCAGACCTCCCAGACAGAAATATCTGTGTATACAGTGTTGTACATAGGTGGTAAATCCAATGCTTGATCTACACAATACACATTATACCTTACATCTGCAGTAAGTCCCACATTTATAGGATTCTTTCACTGCTGCACATCTACCAAGTAGCATGCATGAAGTAGTTTAACACTTCTAAGCAGTGTACAACAGATAGACTACACATGGGATGTAAAGCTGTTCTGAACATGACAAGTAACTTCAGTGTGTCCTAAAGCTAATGGAAAAAGAAGACACCTTGGAGCTTGGATGCGTATTTCCAATGGCTACAGAAATTAGAGCCATGGTCATTTCACACAAAGATATAAATAATCATCAGGTGAAAAAAGAGTTGAACCTCCTGTGTTGTTTGCACTACCAGAGGCAGCTTGGGTGCAACAGATTTCCTCTCTACTGCCAATACCTTGCCAGCTTGCTTCATCATTGTATTGTCCAGTTAAAGGGTTCATGTCACTTACCGTCACCACCTTCTGAAAGACCTCAGATTTATCTTTTGCAGGTATCTGCAAAGACAGCCTTTCACAGCTAGTTTTTATGTATCAGAATTGTTAAAAGTAGAACACAACAATTTAAGAATGAAATGTGCCTTATACTACAATCATTTTTTCCTGGCAATGGCTGAACTATTTGTATTCTACCTTTCTTGAGGTCATTCCGTCTAACAAGTTTGCCTGACAGTAGTGAGAAATGTAAATCAGTCAAAAAGCAATAAATGACAAAAAAGACTCTTTAAGTTTGAAACACATTTGCAAATGTAGCTGTATCACAAAAACTGAAAAAACCTCAACCCACTCTTTTTCATGTTGAAATTAGGTCCTGGAGGGAGAAATCAACAGCTCAGAAACATTGGATATAGAGAAACATTATTTATCTAGAAGGAGACGGTCTCCTGAGCTGGTATAATGGGCAATGAGCTGATGGCAATAGTGAAGTTACTACAAATGCATACATTTGTAATATCCTCACCAATTTTTATACAATTTGTATTTATCTAAAGCAAGATGAAGCAGAAACCTGGGACATTGGAAGCTAGGACCAGAAACTATACTGACAATATTGTACAAACTTAGGAGACAAATAGAATTCAGATTACCTGTCAACTGTATTCATTCACGATGATTGTGGTTTGGCTCTTTACAACACTCTGATGCTTGCAAAGCATGTTCACACTGGTATATGTTACAGAGCTAAAAGCCAGCCCCAGTACATCAGCTTGCGACAAGGCTGAGAGTGCCTCTGTGGATGCTGGGAGCTCCCAGCACCGTGCAGGTCTAGCTTTGGACAAAAACCCCTGGACATTCTCTCCTGTGTGCCCAGTGCCTATCCATTACAAAAATACAATTTTCTCTACAGTAGAAATGCACTGACTTAGCACCTGAAAGGTCTGGCAGAAAAAAGGTCTGCACTTGATTTTTTTTCAGTGGATTAAACCTTACACCTTCAATAAATGAATGACACAGTTGCCTCAGTCCCAAAATGTTAAATAAACTGTACTGCTCAGTTTAAATAGCAACAAAGTTAATTTCAGCTTTGAACTATAATGATAAGATATAGTAAAGATTGATTTCTTTCTTTCTTTCTTTCTTTCTTTCTTTCTTTCTTTCTTTCTTTCTTTCTTTCTTTCTTTCTCTTCAGTAGGTGAGCAATGGCTTTCATGGAGACATAGGGGACTGAACCTCTTATTTCTTTTTGTCTACCTTTTTTCTACATTTGTCTACTTTTTTTGTACATTTCTTTTTGTCTACCAGCTGGGCTTAGTCCTGAACCAGCAAGTAAGTGAAAAAGACACATAGAACCTGATTCTGCCTTGCCCTTTCACATCGTGTAGTTCTTTACAGATGTTAAAAGTAACTGAGACAGAGGAATTACTGTACAATATTTACACACTCCTAAGGGCTCTGTTACCTTGCAAGTTGCCTGCTCTATCTCCTCTAGCTTTTCTGGCCACAGCTAAAGTGAAGGTCACAGACTGTCTCAGAGTATATAAAATATCTCACTGACTTCTAGATTGTCTATGATTAAGGTACCACCACATGGCCTGTATAAAAAAACCCGAACAGAAATCAGCAGTAGCAGATCATATGTGAAACATTCTCAGCTGCAATCATTAAACTCTTGAAGGAAATAGTTTCCCCAGATGTCCTGGATTTTAAATCCCTCACCATTTATTAAACAGACCCAAATATTGCAGGAAGCGTCTGAGAAGTTGCTACTTTACTTTAGTGGCAGTACAGTTGTTCAATAATGTATAAATATTGCTCCTGTTTGAACCAAGTTGTGAAACTTGGAGCATTCTTTTGTTCTGTGTGGAGGAGAGCTGACTTGTAACTTTGTGAGGGGTTATGGTTTCACAGCAAGCCCTGAGCCAGCTCAGCAGCTGGCTGTGTTGGAAGGCAAATTTCCAGCTCACCCTTCCCATCTGCACTTCTCTCTGCTCCTGCCCTCTCACTCCTATCATCTCCCTTAAGACTAGCCAAACCTTTTCTTCCCTAAATAACAATAGCAATTATTAGTCTGTATATATATATATCACAATTTTCTCCTTAAACCATTGTGTACACTGAAAATGGGGTATGCTGGCAGTGCCAACTGGTGCAGGGGCTGCAGCACACTGTACCGTTGTGTGAGGCAGCTGCAAGCTACCTTGCCTAGCAGCTTACTTACAGTAGATTAACCCTAATTTTGTGAGCTCTTTGTCAATAACTACATTTCTAGCAGTGCAAACATCATGCTGTTTCCATCCAGCTCAGACATCCCTACCAGCGTAACAATCTCTGTACAAACTGCAGCATGAGTAGTTCCTTGGTTGTGAAAGGTGGATGCCAGGGCTCTTCCTCCACTCCGGCTGATTAACCAGGTCCTCTTAGGAAACTATTCAAGGCCCTAAGGGCCCTTCCTTTGGGAATCCTGCTGAAAGTATTGGTATTTCCCAGCAGTAACTGAGAGGGCAAAAAAACGTTCATTTTATTACTTTCTTTCACACAAAAATAAAAAATGTCTATATTGTATGTTACTAACTTTGTTCAGCAAACACTGAACAGAACAGCAGTTGTGACGGCAAAAGAGTGACAGCATTAATTTCCATCCTGTTCTGAATGTGAACAGTCTCAGTTGCTTGCCTTTAGGTCTAACAGAAATATCTCTTTCCAGGGATATATTTAATATGAAATATATTAATTGTGGTGTTGATAAAAGCACAATGCTTTTCCTTCTGGGTCGTCTTTTTCATTCTTTAAAATGACATTCTAGGTAAAACAATATCAAATAAGGCCATGTGAAGCCTATGATGAAAAATTAAGATACTATGATGCCTGGTGTTTCATCCTCCCATCAGTGGAAATTTTATGAACACCACCAATTAGTATCCATAAGCCATTGGATGATCTATTCTTTTGCTTTGATCTCCCTCTAGTGTTCAACAAAATAAGGTTAGCTGGGTATTAATGACTGATTACAACTATTCTGCTTTCTCACGTGTGCCCAGGACACTATATAATGTTATGTAACCTAATTTCAGTTTCATGAACTGGCATCAGACCTAGATAAATATTTGTTGTATAAGAGTGTTCACTGCCGTTTGTCTTGGAGATTTACTGCATCGGAATAATGAATATATGACCTACAGGATTTCAGTGCCTAGTACCTTCTTAGAACTAACTTCTCACTGATAGACACAGAGACAGTAGTTTTTGAAAAAAACAGAGACAAAGAGACAAAGAGACAAAGTGTATACATATGCAAGCTAATATAGAAAAAATGTTGCATCTAAAGTCACACATGTACCAATGGAGCTAATTACTAGCAAAATGTTACTCACATGATTATAGCTGTGGTTTCCCTCTAAGCAATATTTCTAGGGTGAAATTAGGCTGCAAATCACGCTTGCTGAAATTTTAAATGTCAGATATTTACATATACATTGAAGAGAATTCCATACACTAAGTTTTTTCCTGACTTTGTAATCTATGTAAAAAGAATTTTCTGACTGAATCAGAAATTGGACAGAATCACAGAATCTTCATGGTTGGAAGGGACCTTTGAGATCATCGAATCCAACCATACACACACACACACACACACACACACACCCCGCCCCCAAAACCCTCCCAAAAAAACACGAAACAAAACACCCAACCCAACAATCCCGGGCACTAGAGTATGCCCCGAAGTGTCACATCTACACGTTTCTTAAATATCTCCAGGGTTGGTGACTCCACCACCTCTCTGGGCAGGCCATTCCAGTGCCCGACCACCCTCTCAGTAAAGTAATTCTTCCTGATATCTAATCTAAACCTCCCCTGCCGCAATTTCATACCATTTCTTCTGGTCCTGTCATTATTCCCTTGGGAGAAAAGGCCAACAGCCACCTCTCTACAACCTCCTTTCAGGTAGTTGTAGAGGGCAATGAGGTCTCCCCTCAGCCTCCTCTTCTCCAAACTGAACATGCAAGACTGGAGGTCTTGCAAAGAATACAGATGAAGAAAGTCTGAAAGATGGGTTTATTTCTTCTGGATACTTCTTTTTCTTTTCCCCTTAAGATCAACTTTGAAATAACACAATTACATGTTTGTTTTAGGAATAATAAAAGAAATAACTTTCATGAAAGATTTCCTCATTCGTATTTAAGGTTAAGTATATTCAATATTCTGTGATCTTGTTCCCAATAACTAAAAAAGTGCAATAAAGCATCTAAGCTATGCAGAAACTTATTGGCCAAGACTGCTTCTCTCTACACAATGTTAGTGTAGCTTCATTCAAAACATGCACTGCCCTGGGTATTTCAGCAAATATACTGGAAGCAAGAAAAGTAAAAAGTATTAGACAAGATGGACTGAGTTCCCAATATACTTAAAAAAAATCTTTGCAATAGTAGAGAGGAAAAGGGATTATTTAGAATGTTTATGAATGAAATGTCGAGAGCCATTATAATGACAGTGAGAAAAATAAAGTAAAGCTGAAAAGTCAGGAGACATTTCTAATTGATTAACTCCTTGAAGCAGTATCATTTTTCACATACAATTGGTGAGACTGAAAGCTATGCTGTTGTCTCAAGTATCTGGAACTAAAGAAATTACATAACAGGTTGGAGGTTATATAAAAGTCTTTTCTTGTCATGAGGCATAAACACAGAATATCCACAAAGTCATTAGTGAAATAACCCTCTTCTCATAAAGTGTGTGGACAATTTATTGGAAATGAGC
Organism: Limnodromus scolopaceus; assembly: GCA_028565335.1. Classification (NCBI taxonomy): domain Eukaryota; kingdom Metazoa; phylum Chordata; class Aves; order Charadriiformes; family Scolopacidae; genus Limnodromus; species Limnodromus scolopaceus. Next base: position 103,489,999 of record JAOXNO010000013.1, on the reverse strand, counting down.
AAGCTATATAGAGAAAAACTAGAGCTTGTAGAAAATCAAAGGCTGTAAATGCACTAATGCACTAGTGACTGGTGTTTTGCTTCCTTATGCAGTATACAAACTTTGGAGGGGCCTTCCCCATGCTTCCCCATGCTATGCTCCGGGGAGGGGGAACTTTTACAAGCCATTTAATATACAGCTGTCAGGGAAGGGAATGAAATTCAGCTAAGGTTTCCCCTGTCGTTACACCTGGACAGTATATGTCATCATGACAGTTTGTTAGGGTTTTTTTCGAAACACATACAGACTCACTCTTCATAAAGCTACTGTTGCTTTGTAAAGTTGTGATACATTAGGAAATACAGTTATTACTATATTGTAATTTGTAACAACTTAATCTACCTAAGGAAAAAGAAAAAGAACAATACCCTGCTGCACCTGATGCAGGTAATTGCTTTGGAAGTGATGTACTTAAACCCTTTGGTCACAGCTTTCAGTCTAGTAAATAAGTCTCAATCCATTGGAGCGACTTGGTGACAAGCTACAATGATCAATGCCTTCTATACATCTGTTTCTTTATTAAGGTTGTGTTAGGCTAACTCATGTTTTTTTGAAACATTAGTTACTGTGCTCCTGACTTCATATTCTACTTTTACTACTATTCTTTCTTATCTGCTTCCAGAACAAATTAATTTTGAGCCTATGTATAGCTGTAAATTTCTACAGTGAACAAAAAATAATAGTGAATTTGAATACAGGACAAATAGTTCTCTGGGATTATTGTGACAATCAATCAAGAGGCCTTCAAGTGACATTTCTGAGGCCACGGCTCTGTTCTTATTCTTTCCAGTAAATCATTAAGTTTGCCAGTAATAGTCCCATCACAGAAATGTTGTTATCAACAAGCATCAAGGAAACCTCCTGTACAGAAAAACATTAACCATTTCTTGAAAGAGAAGTTCTGTGTTTCTCCTCTAAAGAAAACACCCTTCCTTGGTGATTTTTTTTAGGAGCCACCCATCTTCTCTGGCTGTGATTGCTCTAGTAGTTGCAAACAAAGCAATAGTTAAAGTAGATGGAACAATTAGAATAATATTTTATATTTCTAAATTGTAGAAAATGAGAGTGTGGATCTGTAGCGCATCCTTTGCTGTTTAAATGCATGATCTTGTAAACCCAGGTATGTCTTACTGAAAAAAAATAGCATGAAAGACATAAGATCTTCTTCCAGGAAAGGTACTTAAAAATACTGTTGTGCTTTTTATCTTGCCACTGAGCTAACATATTTACATCTCTTTGTGCTAAAAAGTAAAAATAGTGAAGAGACAATGACTAAAAAATGCATTCAACAGATGGTTGCTTTCTCTGGGAAACCTATAGGATTGGGGCAGGGTGAAGAAAACGCCTCTTTGAGATATGTCTTTTCAGAGCCATCTTCATGCCCATCTGTCTGGGAGGGAGAAATAACAAATCGGGAAACAAATGTGGGAAGAATCAAACCTAAATTCTGCAAGCCCATAAAAATCTGCTGCATTTGGAGTAGTCTGGTTGTGTGTCAGCGTCCAGTGCTGGCATGGCTTTTGCTATAGGCAGAAGTAGCCGAAGTCTCATTGAAAAAGGTGTGCTGTCGTCCAAACCCATCTCTGGAGAGGTGTGGGAAATTATGACGATGCCCCAGATGAGGTCATTCTAGCTTGTTATTTCCATAAATTAAGATCTGGAGCCCCATGGAAATGGTGCTGTGGTGAAACAGGTATTTCCATTTCTACACAGGTATCACAGAACTACATGCATATGTGTGTGTGTGTGTAATGTCATTTGCCTTCTTCTTCTGGTCTAAAAAAAAATAACAAGGAGAGTCGGAGGATAAAAGTTAGTTGAGGTATCTGCAATGATGTGTGTCGTTGTTTGCATTTACTGTGCCCCAATTTTCTTTGTGGTCATCTCCTGCAAGAAGGGAGACCTCTGCTGTCCTTTGCCTTCCTTTGCTGTGTGCTGCAGACTGACACAGGACTAAGCATCTAAGACCATTGGTAGTTAGGGTGCACCGAACCACACAGTCTTCTGTCAGTTATACTCCTGAATATCTATAAGGTAGATCAATAGAATTGCTCAATATTTACACTGGAATAAGTGAGAACAGAATTCAGTCTCCCTGCAACAGAATGAATGCTACAAAGCTGTACCTGGCAGGAGTAGTCCTCCTTGCATAATTCCCAGTCCAGACCCAGAAGAAGACTCATTGATGACCAGTTAGAAAGTCTCTGAGAGATATGTGACTTCTGGGTGATGCAGTGAAAAAACTGAGATGCAGCAGGCCAAATAGTATCCAAAAGCTATGGAACATTTCAGCAGAAGCTTCCCTAAAGTCTGGCTAAACTTCTTCAAGTGGTAAAGAGGAAAATCTTTCTCAAACATCATAAAAGAGACATAAAAGCCCTGTTAAAATTTTGCTTTAGAGAAGAATGGTTGTAAGATGAAAGATTTTAGGGAACATTAGAAATATGGCACTTCATTCCGCAAATTACATTGCATCTTTCCCTACTTTCTCCAACCAGGCTTTCTGAGTTTTAGATAGATTTAGTAAACCCCCACTTACCTGCTAGTGAAACAATGAAACAACTCGAGAGTCAGTGTGCTGGTATGCTGGGAGCAAGATTACTTATAAAGGAAATGAAGCCAACATAGTCTTTGCGTAAAGGAAAGATTGGAACATCTAAATCAAAGAGAAAGACAGTTGTCTTATTGGCATAACCTTGAATTAGGGTCACTTTAAAATGAATCATCCACTGAAAACATTTATAAGGAACAAAAAAAGAAAAGATGCCATGTCAAAGGGAAAATATTCTGTGTTTCAGCAGGGTTACCCTTTCAGCTACTCCTGATCTTTATAACCTCCCCTCCTAATATTTAGCAGACTGTAAATCAAGGAGTCTATTCACACAAAGACCATGGTCTGTCTTATAAAGAGTGTTTAAACACATGGGTAGGTGGTTGCGATGTCATAGGATGCTCACTATCTATCAAATTGATTGTCACTATGTTTGTTTTTCAATCTAAGATCTCTACTAAAGACAAACTGGGAGCTGAACTGGAAAGTTAATGAGGTAGAGAGAACTTGGCAGCACCAAAGTCCTACTATATCAGTCTGGATAAATTTAAGTAATCATTATGGAGAGCTGTAATTCAAGTCATGAAGGTAAAAAAATGTGTTGAGCTTTAACAATATTTCATGAGGAGGTGATAGTCCCTGTTACGAAAACAAATCCGGAATAGTGCAAGTTAATTGCCCCAGGGAAAAACTTCACATTTGGATCCACTAAATAGTTGTTAAATAGCAATGCTCAAAAGCAGAATCATATTCTTAGTAGAATAAAATGCGAAAATTTGTTTGCTTCCAGGGAACCAAACAAAAGCTCAAGCCTACTACAGAAAGGGTGAACGTGGGATCAGCAACTGAGGATTTAATTCATCTGTGTGCAAAAGGACTGGTGAAAGCACAAACCTTCTGCAATTAACAGTTTGATAGCTCAAGTGAGATTCATTTAGGTTCCTGGCACATAATAATTGGAGGTGAAAAGGCTTAGCAACACAGTTGAGGGGAGGGGACCTGAAGAAATAAAAATCTTTAGCAAATGCAAAGTATGTTTGTCACATTCGAGTGTCTTTCAGGTTTCCAAGGAGGAAAAAAATGCCTCGCACTCACTCTCCATCCTCAAATGCACACTGGTTTCATCTTTGCTTTTTAACTTCCTTTTCTTTAGACCAGTTGGACCTACTGGGTCCCATTATGGTACACAAAGATAATTAGTAATAGAAGTGTGCATGGCATGGCGTGGGAGAACAAGACGCGGTCAAGACAACATAGGAGTACAGAACAGTTTTTTGCTATGTGTTTTCACCTGCCTTGTCCTTCATTTGAATCCTTCAAATATATGTTGCTCTTGAACACCAGCTTCAAGGGCACTCATTCTATATCAGGATGTCAGGCAGAACTCATCTCCTTACAAATTGGCATTCCTTGCACTGCTTTGGACGTGAAGACACCCATTAGGTGCCTTGGAAGTTAATTGTGGAAAGCCATCACTTTTTGTGTTGTGAATTTCTGTTCTAAACTAAGAGCATAATGCACAGCCTAGCAGTGTATTTCATGCACGAAAAAAGGTCTGTACCATAAAGTAAAATAAAAAACTCCTAAGAAAAAAAGTCTGTGAGCTTGCGCTTACATTTTATTTTGGTTGCAGAGAAAATAAACACACCGGAGGCAATGGAGGCCTCTTCACTCAGCCTTAGGCAACAAATAAGTTTGAATCAAGTCTGAATTGAGAATGAACTAAAGAGTCAGAATCCATAATAACAATGTTTAAGGTCATGTACAATACAGAAATCCAATTTTTAGTTTTATTTAAGTTTAGAAAGTCAGAAGGTACTGGCTGTCAACAAGAGAGTGGTATATTGATTTAATTCAATTCTGGTGATTTACCAGGTTATTAAAAAGAATTGGGAACATGATTTGCCCTATGATCACATCATCATCTTTTGAGCTGAAGAGCAGAAGGCCCTCAGAGTAGACTTTTTCAGGTTGTGTTTGCCTAACACACGAGAAGTCTCTACTAATATTTCAAACATCTTTGTTCAGATGTAATGTGAATATTACTCCTATCAGCTTAACAAAATTGGGGCTGTAGGTGTGAGAGGGACAACATCATGCCTTTTTTTCTAACTGCAGCTAACAAAACTTTCAACCTCCAGGAGGCACATTAAGTACAAAGCTGCAGCAGTGGAAGAGCTTGAGCTGCATTTTGACATACTTTTGACCTGGCTATAGAGGTTTTCTGCTGCTCAACCGAGATGTATGATACTATGGTAAAGCACATGGTGAACGTTTGAGGAAGTACAATGGTAAGAAACAGGAAGGCTGGTATTCAGAGATTTATTCTGGAAGGAACTATAAGCATTTAGAGAAATTAGAGGTTATCAATAAATTAAAAAGTCTCTTAACAAACCACCTACCTAAGCATAAAACACTACAATTTTAGGCAGATCAGTTTTTCTAATGTTAATGCATTTATTTCCTGTTTTGTTGTGTGAAGGGAAGGTACGTAAACAATATGTCAAGAGTTATAAAATATTTTTTTTAATACAATATTACTGTGTAAAACAGGTGTACTATGTACTACGATGAATTACAATGACAAAACAGGTAGAACTGCATGTCATAAATAAAAAAAATTAAACCCTGTTATCACACTGCATAAAATTTATTTCTATTTACTAAGCTATGAAACCCGTAGACAAGTCTAGTTTAAAGGTTGAAAATGCAAAGTAATTAGAGAAGGACATTATCACCTGACAAACTTCTTACAATGATTTTAACAGTTCTGTGCTTCCAAAACTATAGCTGATTTAATGCTTGTATTGTGTAGTTTTCAACCCGCTGTGTTTCAATTCTGAAGAGCACACCAGGAAACAAACAGTATTTTCACAATATGTGAAAAAAGAAATAGATCTAGAAATTGTAGTAGTAAGGACCTCTGTAAATAGTTCAGACTTTCAAGGAGGAGCCATGATCAGTAAAGTTGACTGGAAGAGGACTGCATGAAAACTGGGACCTCAGAGGGGCCCGAGAAAAACACAAATGCTATTTCCACAGTCGACAAATTTTTTCCATCCAGTAGACAGGGAATACATCAACTGTAGTTTATTAGCTATATTAAATACTTACTAAAGTCTCAGTTGCGTAGCCATTACCTTAGCGAAACAAGCAAGCAAAAGTCAACTGCCTTCATCAGGGGATTTAGCCTGCCATTTGATTCTTGCTTAAAAATAGATTTGTTAGGTTAGATTTTCATTCCAGGCCATTCTCAGCATGCTATACAAACTTGGAGTTGTGCAGCAAAGGCAACTATTAGGCTACTGTATCATCAGAAAGCAAACAATAGTCTTTTGGGGACAGATGGCTAAAGAAGACATTAGCAGCAGAGGATTCTCTTAAGCAGAAGACAGCCTAATTGTGATTGTGATTTTATTACTAATAATTCAGTATTTGCACAAAGATGTTACTTATTCTTTTTCAGTGACTTTGCAAATATGGAGTATGATAGAAAATCAAGTTTTAGGGAATTTCAGAAGGCATACTGGTAACGAATTCATCCCTGGAGCAGTGCCATATGGTCAAACAAAGCTCCAACAAGAAAGGATTCAGGCACCTTTTTCAGATGTTAGCATGTTTTCTCTTGCACACTGAAATATTGCAAGTACAATGATAACGGCTAGTATTAAAATGCCAGTAGAGAATATTTGGGATGAATTTGGGGTAAATAGAGAAGCCCAAGGCACAACACCAGTGTACTTACGTCTCCAGCCATCACCTCTTTCTTGATTCCCAGCATGTCACAGCTGAACACTGTTTGAGAGTAAATGTGTGGTCACACTGCTAACCCCCTGGGAAGCTTGATTTGTCATTAATCAAAAACACTTGCAGTAATATCAAAGGTAGTGCTGTTATTTTCTTGCACAAAGTATCTAGTGTATTGGAGTGAGGGGGAAAGAAGGAGGAGAGCTGGAGACTTTCCAGTTGGTTTGCCCTTGCTTGACGAGGCATGGGAAAGGGCAAAATCACGATCCAGCAGCCTGAGGGGGAAGGTGGCATGACACCTTCATCAGGGCACTGGAAAGAAGGTGGAAGGAGGTAAGGATGGATATGTGACCACGGTTTCTTTCCAACTTCTTTAAAATGTAGACCTAGTTTCCCGATCCTCTTATGTTCCTCTGAGGTTAAGAGCAGTCATTCTCTGGTGTCAGCCCATGTGGAGAGCTGCAGTTAATTTTCAGCCTAAATGTCACAAGAGTGCACTGTCTATCTAAATGGCTTTTTATTTCAGGTGCCTCACGTGTGTATTAATGCTTAATAAATTCTTGCAATAGAACTCTTTTTTTGTCCATTTCAATTTTTCTAGAAGGAGTTGTATGTGAAGTTTTGTTAAAGCCTACAATAGCATAATTAAGGAGTGCATGAGACTCAGTACACATAAGGGTCAACTTTAATATTAACATTTACTAATTTTTACCTACTTGGATCTGATATTTTTGTGTTATGTTGTTGCAAATGTTTTAGGTATAATGTTGCTATTCAATGTGTAAAATTAGAAAAGTTTCAAAAGGAAAAGCTAGCATTGCATTTGCCCTGAGAGATACCTTTCACACCCATATTGCAGCAGTCAGGCACCAGCGCTCAAATACTGGTATTCTAGGTGATTGAAACATTTTTTATAAATGTCCCGTAAATTCAACCAATAGTATGTCAGGAGAATTTAGTCATGTTGTAAAAAGTACATTAGTTTCTTCAAAAGTGCAAATGAGAAAGGTCAAAAGGAGTATATATTTTATTAAGTGTGATTGTCTGGAATCCTCCTCCTTTTTTTCTTTCCTAATTACTATTTGTTTTCCCTGTGTTCCCTCTTTGTGGAGCTTTTGGGAGACGTTCTAACCAAAGAAAACCTAGAGGAGGCATTTGTTAAGTATTTTTCATGATTATCCATTATCAAGATTACTATATAATTGCTTTTTACCTTCAAAAAGCAAGTACTGTGACACATATCAACCGGCTTCTCAATTCATGAATTTATTTCTATCAAGAACTTTATTTTCATGATTCTCTCCCATTTCTTTAAGTACCTGAACTTCGATTTTGCTTTTTCTTACTAATTTTGCTTTTGGAGTACTGGTAACAAAATAATCGACCTTGATGTGGTTTTCAAGGAGAGCTATTTTGATTGATACAATTGCCTTTAAAAAATAAACATATCCTTAATTTTACATCACACTTACGTAAATGACAACATTCGTATGTAGATTGGGATCATTATACTTGTTAAAAAGTATCTGTAAATATGGTAAAGAACTTCCAAGATACTCAGTATTATATGAACTTAAAATCAATAAAGCCTTCAAGATGTATACAATTTAGTGTTTTTTCACAGGTCTAGTCTTTCAAAGTTTAAGAGCAGCCAATGCTTTAGAAGGGAAGTATCAAGTACTTTGCATTCTCCTCTTCCAGAACCTTCTACAAGGTAAGAGTACTTATCTCTTTTCCTTCTAGCCTTGTTAGTGATAAGCATTGCTAGTGGTAGCCTAGCACAGGTACAGGTCAGGTAGCTTATGACTTGAAGTCTTCTTTGGGATAGCTTGCTCCTCTTGTCATTCACTGTCTGCTGGGGAAGTTCTGTTTTATTGCTTAATTGTAAAACATGCATCACAATAAGGTCAGCAATAGGATGTTTCGCATAAAGGAATAATCTCTTAAGGGGGTCTGCTAGTTTGCTATTGACAAGCAGAAATTTCATGTTTAGCTAGTGCAGTTAGTTTTTAAAAAAACTTCATAGACTTCCAAATAATTTGCATGGGATCACCATTGGTGCAACATGAGAAGTTTATTGATTTGAAATTTGCTATTATATTTGACTTGTTATTTCTCATTTAGAAAAAAAGTCTCTAAAGAAACCTGAACGTCTGAATAAAGTTTTATACCTTCATGATTTCTCTCTAGGTTGGAGAAGAAATATTAAGGCCTTTTACACTAGTTAAAGCTAACAAATAAAAATATGCAAAGGAATAAGAGTAATGACAGGGATAAGTATGACAAAAAGACTCTACACTTACAAGACACTGAAATAATTTGTTTCTTCATTGAAATCTCTAGCTGATGATTCAGAGATTGAGGAGTTACTTCAGCTGTTCTACTGTTTTTCTTTCTTACCTTGCTCTCAGAAAAATCTTGTGCCCCGGGGCCCACAGTGGGGCTGTCTGAGGGCAAAAGCAGCAGTATGACTGTCATTTGCACTGAGCAGGAGGCAGGAAGGGAGAAGAGTGTAATCCTTTCATAAAGCAGGTTGAAGTTCTCTTTTTATTTTTCCTCCTTCCTTTTCCATTTGTGCAGGGAGATGGTGATGGAGTATGTGAAGACTTCATGTCAGGCTGAGACAATCTTAGGTTTGTAACTGCAGTTAATCTGACCAACTGTACTACCTTTTGTTCTACAAAGCACTGCTTTATCTTTTTACTTCAAGCTTTGACAACAGAGTTAAGCTGAATGGGAGGGCCAGTATTAGAGAAGGCAATACTGCAATTTAAAGTATGACTATCAAAGACAGCCCATGCAATTTTTATATCACTTAAACCCCAAAAGATAGACAGAAGAAGGTTCTATTACTGCTGAAATGTTTTCATTTACTTTTTCTGGTGAGTATTACATAACACTATCTGATAAAAACAAAAACATTGTCCACATGAATTTTTAAGAACAATTTATCTGGGTAGTCTCTGAATGTATTGGTGTCTGTGGGGTGTCTTTTTTTAACTTGGACTTTTAGAAAGATAGAATCATAGAATCATTTTGGTTGGAAAAGACCTTTAAGCTCATCAAGTCTAACCTTTAACTTAGCACTGCCAAGTTCACCACTAAACCATGTCCCTCAGCACCACATCTACAATCTTTGAAATGCCTCCAGAGATAGTGACTCAACCACTTTGCTGGGCAGCCTGTTCCAATTCTTTGTAACCCCTTCAGTTAAGAATTTTTTTGTAATATCCAATCTATATTCAATATCCTTTCCTTCATCCACTAAGTGGGTTACCTTGTCATAGAACGAGATCAAGTTAGTCAAACAGGACCTGCCTATCATAAAACTGTGCTGACTGTGCCTGATCACCTGGTTTTCCTGTATGTGCTGTGTGATGGCACTCAAGATGATCTGCTCCGCTGGCACTGCGATCAGACTCACAGGTCTGCAATTCCCCAGATCCTCCTTCCAGCCCTTCTTGTGGATGGGTGTCTCGTTTGCTAACCTCCAGTCAACTGGGACCTCCCTGGACAGCCAGGGGTGCTGATAAATGACGGACGGTAGTTTGGTGAGCACTTCCTTCATCTCAGTACTCTTGGGTGGATCCCATCCAGCCCCATAGACTTGTGTATCTCTAAGTAATGTAACACGTTGCTAACAATTTTCCCTTGGATTATGGGGAAATTTTTCAATTGATATGTTTTTATTCTTACATTTAATTTCTAACTTTAGGAATCAGGTGATTTTTTTAAAGTGCTGTTTGTGTATGTTTCATATTCTGTTTAGTGTGAAATCATGACTGTCTAAAAGAATGTGCTTATCATTTTTGACATGAAAAGAACAGAGATAACCAATATAGCAGCTTTCTCTATTGCTTTTTTCTCTTTCAAGACATTAATATGCAGCTTTTGTTTTAGGTTCATGATAGAAACTGAAGGAAAAGAACATTTCTTCAGGCATTTGTAGGTTTTTATTTCTTTTGACTATTAATTAGTCTATAGCATGCTTTTGTTGAATACTTCATTAGTTTACTGTGGCAGAAAATCAACAAAGACTTGCATTTTGTTCTCAATCTAATTTGTATCTACCTGTCTGTTGTTCCAAGTAAATACATTTCCATAAACAATGTTTGGTTATCTGTTATGTATAATTGAAAAGCCTCTTATATTGTTCATTTGCCTTTCTCAGCCATGCATGGGTATTGAGACTTGGAGCAAAAATTTGAGTGTGGTTGCATCAAGAAATTGAATTTTTTGTAATTGTACTCATCTTCACAAGTGGCATTCGGGCTCAGTAGGCAATAAAAGAAAGAAAAGGGGAGAAGCTCTCCTTTTCCTCCCTGTTTTAAAATCTAAATTTAATTCCAAAGCCAGAAGATAGTTGTCTTGGTAGGAGGTGGGGGCAGTGGAACTTGTGGAAGCTTGACTTTTACTGTTTGGTACTGACTGTTTAATTTCTGTAAAGTATTCACATACCAAAACAAATCCAGTAATGAAGGTGTATGAAAGAACAGATTTGCAGAACAAAGCTTCACTAAGATAAGAAGGCGTTGTAAGAAGACAATGGAAAGCAAATGAAGATGACATTAGCTTGGTCTCTATTGCTCCAGTGTCTGGCCACACAACCCATCATCTTCAATATGTTTATCTGCACAGCATCCTTGAGGTAAAAACCAGTCTTAACTCGTTATTTCTAGTTGCCTCTGCCAGTGGGTAATTGAGTCATGGAGAAGCTGAAAAACGGCTGTTTACAGTAAGATAAAACCTGCTCGGAGCTAGTTTTAGGCTAGCTATCAGTATTAGCTCAGCTGTTTTGAACACCCAAAGCACTCAGCCGTGCTGGAGACACTGGGCTTGGATGGGCAGCTGAACCCTCACACCATTTCACTGCAACCTGCTGTTGCTCACTTACAGATCACTTGTATGAGACTGTACTGACTTCAGTTTTGGCTCCCTGCTGCTGCCAAGTCCCAGGGAAGAACCATAACAACAGTATGTCTGGAGCTTCTTTGGCTGCTTTGTTGTTTAAGACTACAACAGGGAGCACTGCAGGAAGGAGACGGGAGGATGATGATGAAATTTTCAGAACTAACCACAGGTTCTTCTGGTGGAGGCCATCAGTGGGTCAGACAGAGTGTGATCACTTCAGTGGCGGCAATGAGCTCCATGAGGGGATGCAAGTACATACCTACAGTGAGATCAGGTAAAACCAAAGGTCCAGCTAGTGAAGTACTTTATTTACAGTGGTAGCCATTGGTGGATGTCTCAAGAACAAGGTTTATCACCTGTGGGGTTTTTTTATGTGGGAAGGTTATCTTGCTTTTATTGTTTGGAATATGGTTGATATTTTCATTATATGAAGAATAAGTTGGGTTTTGGTGGGAAAGAAAGACAGGAATAATGGTGTATTGAAACATGTAGCCATGTTTTTCCTTCTGGATGATGTCTTGCATCAGGTCAATTCTTTTCCTCTACTGAGTTATGAGCTTTTTTGTCTTGGTTCCATACACCGGGGTCCTGCTTCCCGCTCTCCCCCTCCTCCCCCCCGCGCCCTCAGAGTATGGGGCTGGACCTTTCTTCTGATTTGGGATTTCTGCCCAAGAATATCTTCTTCTCTAACTTCAACATAACCTTTCCAAGGGCTTCAAATTTTTGACATGCTTAAGCCTCTAGGAATTTTGTATTATTTAAGCCTCCAGAAATAAATAAAGCTGAAGCTTTAACAAATCCAGAGTCTATAAATTGTTTCTGATCTAAATGTCCTTGTCTGTAGATTGATGGTACAAAAGACAATGCACATATCTACACTAGACATTAAAAAATTTGGGCAACATTCTCTGGCCTCTTCTCCCCACCAAGAGGTCTCTGAACCTCTGCCACAGTTATGGAGTGCAGGATCACTATATCACTGTGCATGGTTTCTTTTTGGCATCTCTAACTGTCCCTCTTGCTCCTGCAAAAAAGTTGATTGCTTTTGACTTTAACTCCTTTTTGCCAAATTACCTTCTTGCAGTGCGGTTTTCTATATCTTTTGTCAAGGGATTCACCTTCGTACCTTGTAGTCTTATAACTAGCAGAAACTTTCTTTGATGTGATTTGGTGGTGTTGGTCTATTTTTTTGCCCAAGGGGTTGCGTCCATTTAAATGCAAGATTGTCAAGGTTTAATGACTATTGTTGTTTATGGTCTCTCACCAGCCCTTGGAACTATATTCTAAATGCAATTAAAAAAACCACAAAGAAAGGAAATAATTGAAATGTGGGGATACTTGATTTTTAATCTGACTGTTACATATAATGAGTTGTCAATACTAAGCAAATTATAGGTGGTAAATGGAAAAATTTGTCAGGTCATTACAGATGTTTAACTATTTATAAACTACAGTGAAGCGAAGATCCTGTAACAGGAAAGGTCACTGCAATTTGGGAGACATTCTCAACAAATGGTTTTTGAACAAAGCCACCATTGAATAGGGCCATGGCAACTTGCACTATTCCTGTGAAGTTGCTGTTGGGGTCCTAGGCAGCCTGCAAGACAGGGTCAGAAAAATAAACTGCCCTGACAGATGTGCCCTGAAACCTGCGCCAACCAAACTCCATATATGCTGATACCTCACTGTATTTCCAGAAACAATGGCTCTGGAGAAGGAATTTCTTTCATTTTTTTTAACCTAACCTTTCTGAACTTTCATGACTCAGGAAGCAAGGTATCATGGTTTCAGCTGGGATAGAGTTGACTTTCTTACCAGTAGCTGGTGTAGTGCTATGTTTTGTATTTGGGATGGTAGTGATGTTGACAGCACACTGATTTTTTTGGCTGTCATTAAGCAGTCAAGGCCTCCACTGCTCCTCCCACCACCCTGCCAACAAGTAGGCTAGGTGTGCACAAAACATTGGTAGGTGGCACAGGTGGGACAGCTGACCCCGAATGACCAGATGAATATTCCACACCATACGATGTCATGCTCAGTATATAAAACTGGGGGAAGAAGAAGGAAGAGGAGACTCCACCATCTCTCTGGGCAGGGAACCAAAGCACTTGGGGTTTTCTCCATAGTTAATTCCTTGCAATAGAATTTGTAGGCAGATCGAACACAGAATGTGTCTGTGAGATGGGTCCGTCATAGACACCATGTAGTTAGGGAAGCATTGGATCAGGTTGGCTGTGATCTTAAGGTTGTTGAATCAAACATTTTTTTAAAAAAATCAGTAGAAAAAAGATTTTTCCCACATGGATTATTATTTGCAATAGCTAAAATTGAACCAGTTTGAAAAATTTCCAAGCAGCAGAAGATTGAAAACATCTGTAACAATCACATTGATCTGGAGAGCTAACACAGAATTCCTGCACTTTGACTGTAATGCTTGATCTTTGATGTGTTGTATTATTGAACGCTACCTCCTTCACCATTTTAATCAGAAAATGTTTTTCTTCAGCAAGCCGAGTGTGCTTTAAATTTTCATCTTAGCCTGTCTCAGCAGAGCTCAAAATAACTTGCTTTTTATTCTGAAAGGTGTATATACCTTCTGAAAGAGGGCTCTGAACAACCTGATATAGTTGAAGATGTCCCTGCTTTTTGCAGGGAGGTTGGACTAGATGACCTTTAAAGTTCCCTTCCAAAATGCAAACTAGTCTATGATTCTATTCTATGATTCTAAGATGCTGTTCTAAAAGAAAAATTCTTGTTCAAGCACAAATACTAGCCTTAAAACAACATGTAATGCATAGCATGTCTATGTCCTGTATCGTATTGTGCCAGAATGCATGGCCATTACAATACAGCTTAATTAACAGCTATTGCTCCTATCAGTGATATTAACCATAAACACCATATTCACAGAGATATTTAGGCATTGATTTAAATGGAAATGAGAGCCTGGATGCCTCCCACTTGACACAGAGTCCAGGGTCAGAGAGCTTTGCAGGGACCATTTGTAATGGGCTTTTCTCCAAGACCAAACACTTACACAATATCCAGAACTAACAAGGTATTGCCCTGCAGCAGTAACATCTAGGAACCGTGTGCTGTCTCACAGTATTTTAAAAACATGTTTTTCAAACCAGTTGGCAATGTTTTAATATGATATAGCAAGCCAGATACTTTACAGATGGAGTTTATATTGGCTACGTGCTGACATGAATCTTTTGACTTTTCTCATTGGAATTCTATTTGTACAGCAATTTTGAGTAGTTTCCCTCCCCCCCCCCCCCCCCCCCCGCCTTCAAGTGCAGGAAAAAGCATATGAAAGGCGTTCCATAAGGTTTCTTGTACTTAAGCATTTCTACTGCAAGTAAACTATCTTCAGCTCTTCTTGGGTTTGATTATTAATGACTTTATGGGACAAATTAACAGTATTATTAATGGGAGACTGCACGGGTTAACGTTGGAAGATTCAACAAGAAAAGGGGATTGTACTTCACATATTAGTTCTTATGCAGATCTGGACAGCTGGGGAATTTTTCTGTGCTGCAGTAAATGAGAACAACTAAATTACTACATGGGGAGTGGTTACTGATAATATCAGTTTTTTTCCTCCTCCACTACACTCTTGCTTCTTTGCCAACCAGATTTTTATTACACGTCAGAGTTTCCCTGCTGCGTTTCCCTGCAATGTTGTGGACAATATGGACAGAGGAGACACATGCTTGCTTTTGAATGCAACTTTTTTCTTTTTCATCTGTCCTTTTAATGCTCAGTGCAGGTACTGACTTCTGTTTTGCATCCCTTTTGCCTTCTCCTATTCCTTTTTTCCCTTCAAAACCTGAAAGCCGAAATGGTCTGACCTCCTGTATTAGGCTGTAGCTGGTACATGAGACGTGATCGCAGGCAGAAACAGGCTCTCCCTCTCTCTGCATTCGCGTTTGGTTCTCGATTGAAAACAATAGGGATACATTACCTGGATGCTGAATCTAAGATAATAGCCTCAGTTTGGAGTTGATTTGCAGCTGATTGAATGGAAGAACAGGCAGAACTGGCCTGTGTCTGTATGTGAGTCTATGCCGACATAGTCACCATGATTCCTGCATCAAGATTCATTCCTCCTTGATAGGATAAAGCCCATCATTTAGAAAGATGTCCAGGTTTGATTAAAAAATCCCAAAATACAACAACACAAGTAATGAAGAATTTCTTGCTGTTTTCTAGTTTTATACATTTTATATATGCGATTATATGCAGAGCAGTATCCTGCTGAAGTCAAAGAATGCAGGTTTGCTTTGGACCACAAATGAAATCAAAGTGGAATGTGCAAAGATAAAAATGTTTCTGCTTCTTTTTGTTTCTCTTACCAGCTGAAACCTGTCACTCCCTAATTAGCTGCTGGTGAATTCATTGCTTTTAATGAATATCATAGGCTTTTACTTTGTATATAGAATTTTTTTTTTTTAGGGTGTAATTACGGCAATGCAGTTCAGAATAGCTGAGATGCACAGAGAGTGTAGTGAAAGACATCCCTTTTTCCTAACCTCTCTTAGATCTGGTAGTCAAAGTGTGATATTTCATAAGTACCATTGAAAACATATATAAATAGTTCAAAAAGATGAAAAACACTCTTTGAAGTCGTGTCACAATAGCTAAGTATGAAAAATACTGAACCTCTACCAAATTAATATAATTAGATAATTATTGATGTTCTGGCTTGCATAAATCCTCTATCATTTGCCCAATCACTGCATTCATTATTATAAGAGGGTGACAGATTATAAATCTTTTTTTACAAGACTTATAAACTTAGGCCTTTCACAGACATTTTTTGTGGACACTGCTGTACTAAGTCTAGAATAATTACTACTCAGTTACATTGACAGTTGGTTTGGTTAGCTTCAGTAAAACTACAGAAAAGGGTTAGAATGTAGGGCTGAAGTAGTTTGTTCCCTGGCCCCAAGGCAGAAACACCTACATTCATTCTGATTTACACAGGTTACTTTTCTACCTCTTACTAGAAACCTTTACTTCTGGGTATGTCACAGCCTCCCTAAGTATTGCTTTTCACTATTGCTACTGTGAGAAAGTGTTTCCTCATATGTAAATTAAATGTCCCTTGTTACAATGCAGCAGGTTTATGGTAATTAGTCTATCATATCTGTGAATCATACCCACTTGTAGCAGATGTTTTAATCGTTAGTTGAGGCATTGGAGCAGAGACTCCCCTGCAGCCCATGGAGAAGATGATGGGGATCTCATCACTAACATGAGAATGTATTATGCATATAATGTCTCTGATTTTCTCTCAAGTAAGTAGAAGAGGGGTTTTCATGTTAAACTGCAATGAGTGAAGACGAGGTTAAACTTTAGGATCAGGGTTTATGAAGCCCTGAACAATGCAGTGATCTACTGGGTCTAATTAGACTGACATCAGAATTAGGAATCAAGGAAAAATGATGATGCTTCAGACTACCTCTATTTGTGTGAGCTTCTGCTCACAGCATATTGCTTGGTTTTTTTTTCTTGGTTTTTTTTTTTTCTTCCTTCAGGAAAATTCCAGAAGAGCTTCCTGCAGGTTATGCAAATCAAAAACTTTTCCTGTTCTTAGAGAACAGGAGAAGCGTCTGAGGACTGGAGGAAGGCAAGTATCACACCAGTCTACAAAAAGGGCAAGAAGGAGGACCCAGGGAACTACAGGCCAATTAGTCTCCCCTCTGTCCCTGGGAAAATAATGGTGCGACTTGTTCTGGATGTCATCTCCAAACACATTGAAGATCAAGAAGTTATTGGAAGTGGTCAACATGGATTTACCAAGGGTAAGTCATGCTTGACCAATTTGATAGCCTTCTATGACGTTATAACTGGATGGCTGGATGAGGGGAGAGCATCAGATATTGTCTACCTTGACTTCAGCAAGGCTTTTGACACTGTCTCCCATAACATCCTCATTAAAATGAGGGGGCAGTGAGGTGGATTGAGTCCTGGCTGTGTGACAGAACTCAGGGGATTGTCATTAATGGAGCAGGGTCAAGTTGGAGGCCTGTAACCAGTGGCATCCCCCAGGGGTCAATAGTCGGCCCAGTACTGTTTATCATATTCATCAATGATCTGGATGAGGGGACAGAGTGTATCCTCAGCAAGTTCGCTGATGATACCAAACTGGGAGGGCTGGCCGACACTCCAGAGGGC
>JAOXNO010000013.1:103452393-103472468 GCA_028565335.1 Limnodromus scolopaceus | reverse complement strand
GAGTAATGTGCTCTAGGCAATCCTGCTTTATCAGGGGAGTTGGACTAGATGATCTCTAGAGGTCCCTTCCAACTCTGACAATTCCATGATTCTGTGATCCTTGAAAACAACTATGACTTGATCACTAGGTCCAATCCACAATTCAAAGTCAGAAACAATAGGAATAGCAACTGCTTGGAGCACAGTTATCAGTTATTATGAAATTGGACACAGAACTATTTATTGGACAGGAACCTGTATGCTGAAGTAGAGGTACAGAGGTCTGATCTTTGTTTCAAAGAATGTATGTTAAGAAAAGAAATAGATTTATAAGTAAATACAACCAGAAACAAAAAAACCCCGCCTGAATAGGCCAAATAAAAATGGCAGGGAGGCCACAACTTGGCCTTTTTTCCAAAAATATAATGACAGAATGAGGGAATAATTTTGCCCTGGATGCACCAGTGGAGGTCATCTGGTTTGGCCCCTTGCCCAAAGCAGGGTGAATGTAAACCTGCATTTACATTGCAACCTGCAGGTTGCTTAAGGTTGTGTCCAGCAGGGTTTTGAATAGCTCTGGGTGTGGAGACTTTACAAGTCTTCTGGTCAACTTGTGACAGTGTTTGACCACTCCACTTTAGAGATATTTCTAAAGTATGGTATCAACAATCCATTATGTATGTCCATAACTGGAGGCCAGAAAGGATGAAATGGTGCTTAACTGTCTTGAGAGCCAGTCTCAGACAGTGTTGTACTCCTGTGTATGAAGTGATGAAATACATTACGGTAAGCAAAGAACCACATTTTAGTGCTAATGGGATGATTTTTTTTTTTGAGTTTATTCAGTTTTGTGACAGTGAACTGAGTCGGCACTATCTATGTGAGGCAAGAGGAAGCACCAGCAAATTTTTAAATAAATGCTTCTCTAATCTTCCTCTAAAATTCATTCTTGTTAACTTCAGAATGCTGATGAACAATGTTCAGGCACTTGACAGCCAGTTGTGTAGATTTTTTTTTCTAGCCACCTTGTTTATTGCCACTAAATAATAGTAAAGAATATTGATACATGAATTTCTTTCATAACATTACCTTCTTATGTAAATAGATGTTGACATATTTTTGGGTTGATACTTCATTGTGAGGGGGTAGGGAAGCATGTTTAGGCACGTACACATGCTTATTCCTTTAGCAAGATATAATCCCTACCATTGAATGAATGGTAACGTGAAATATGCTGAGACTTCCCATTTCAATTAATTTTACATGTTGCAGCAAGGCAACCAAAAGAATGTATTTATATATTATATATGTAACCCTACAGAAAACTAGTTCCAGATAAACAGAAACAATAGCAAAATTCTGAAATTAAAAGGCTGTATTCACCTCAGTAACATATTAGCTTTGAAGTTAAATCCATTTAAATGCTAAAACTTTAAAAAATAATAAATCGAGGAGAGAAAAGTATTACACGCTTCTTTACTGCTTTTAGTCATATATGTAACCTAAAAATAGTTTTAAATAAGGCATTAAAGTAAAAATTGCAAAGCTAGGTGTTTTGTAATAAAGCCATAAGCTTTCAGGTCATCAGTTGGAGACATGAGATGTAGCAAGTGATCTGACGGCAGTTCTTGCCATAGAGTAATGAGCTGCCAGCGGGATACAGCGGTGGGTAAACAGGGACTGAGATATCTCCTGCTTGCAGATGGATGGTCAACCACTTGGCTATGTGAGTTTCTCTGGATGTGCATGATTTACTTGCACAAAGTGGAATGAGGATTCTGACAGGAGCGGCTTAGAGAAAGTCCAACACAGAATATAAAAAATTCTAACTGGTTGCCAAATTGCTGTTCATATATGAAAGAGTGCTCATATGTATCCTACTTGAAAAATTTCTAGTTTTGTTATGTCAGTTAGTCATTGCCATTTCCCTTGAACTTTGCTGCTGGTTAGCTGAACTGCTAATTCCTGCTCCACTGGTTGTTGAAGATCCCTGCTGTAAGCAGTTATCACTGCACTGAAAGCTGGATGAGGCAGCTGAATCTGTAGAATAGAATGGAATTAGAATAGAATAGAATAGAATAGAATAGAATAGAATAGAATAGAATAGAATAGAATAGTTCAGTTGGAAGGGACCTACAATGGCCATCTAGTCCAATTGCCCAATCAAAAGCTAAAGCATGGACTTAGGGGCATTGTCCAAATGTCTCTTGAACACTGACAGGCCTGGGACATTTGATCACTGATCTAGGAAGTCTGTTATAGTGTATGACCACACTTTTGGTAAATAAATGTTTCTTAATGTCAAGTCTGAACCTCCCCTGAGACAGCTTTGAGCCATTTCAACAGGTCTTCAGGAAGCTGTAAAGAGTAATGAATTTGCCCCTCAGCCTCCTTTTCTCCAAACTAGACAAAATCAAAGTCTGTAGCAGCTCTTCATAGGATATCCCTTCCACCCCTCTCACCAGCTTTGTTGCTCTCCTCTGGATGTATTCAAAGACCTTCATATTCTTCTTAAGTTGTGGGGCCCAGAACTGCACCCAATACTAATCTAATTTCATTGGGTCCTGTCTCTGAAAAACTTAGAATAATTTCTAAATGTATTATTAATTCTACAAATTGCTGATTAAGTTCTTCTGGGAACTAGTGCAATGATATCAACTGCCTGGCCAGAAATGACAAACTAAACAAGATCTTTTGATATGATTTAAAATGCACTGGTTTTGCTTTTTGTTTTAAACAACAGTGTTATCCACTCAACCCATCAGGTACAAAAAGTGAAAAGAGAGTGGATTAATATGCCACCTCAAGTCCCTAGATGCTGTTTTCTTTCCCTTGGGAATAAACCTGAGCTTTGATATCACTGCTTTTGTTATAAGGTTTAGCTGGTTATCAATCTCCAGCTGTTCCCAGCTTGAGGAGTTAGAAGGTGTCAATTGACTGGAAGATATTTTCTTTGAGACCTGTTACTCTGCTTCAAGTCTGAAAGACAACTTTAAATTTTCAATATTCTCCTACAAGGCAGAGGTAGCTGTAAGAAAGGTAAAAATATGTCTGTTAAAGAGTGGCCATTGTGCCATTTGAAGATGTTCCTACTGAACAGTCATTAGAAATGAACAACAAGCACGTATCCTAACCCTATAAACTATTAATTCCACTGGTATTTCTTTTCACAATAGCCCTTAAAAGATAAGATAGCCCAAGTTTGGCAATAGTCGTTCTAAATCTCAAGCTGGTGAGGGGAAAAGGGGAAGCTGTTGCCTAAACGGAGATGCCTAGGTGGTGGTGTAAGGTCCCTTCACATCTTCAGTTGCAACTTCAAAAGGAAGCAGACTGCTGTAGGTATTTTATCATATCCACCAGTCTATCCATCAGATGTTGGGTGTAACTGACGAAGTCTTAGATGACCGCAAGCATCCACGTTTAGGGAGCTGAATCCTGCACTGAAATGCTTAAATCCGCTTAGCAGGATCTAAAGAGCTATTTAGCTCATCCCAACAAACATACTTATCTTTGGTCAGCTGAACATCAGTCTAGGATGCACTAGACTAGCCACTGACTGTAATTAAAATGCAGGCACACTTCCCATATGTGGATACCAAGCTCATAAACACCTAAATTGAAATATCTGAATTTGGACCTAAAATCTGCCTTTATGGAGATAAAGCCCACCTATGGTGAGTACATACAGAGCTTCAGCAGACTTCTATGCCTGACCTAGTCTGATACTTCCACTTCTGCTGGTTCAACAGCTGAGAATCCTATTATTCTTGAGATAACTCAAAGTGGCCTTTGTGACCTAAAGAGCCTGTTCTGCTAGTGATAATGGAAGAAGTGGCTTGAAAGAAACCTAGTAAAGCAAAGGAGCTTACTTTATTTCCACATTCATAGCAGTTTATCAATGTTGACTTATTTTCAGGGGCTGATTTGTCTGAAACGACAGTAACTCTAGGTGAATAAGTTCTGCAGATAGTGCACTTAGGGGTGAAGTAATACCTCACAGCCTGAGGTAATTAATCCCCAGTCCAGGATTGTCACCCCTCTACTCCTTCTAAGGGTTCTGATGCTCATCTGCTGCTTCAAACTGGTTCAGCTATTTACATTGTCAGAAAATGAACATAACAATTAAAATGAGTATCTTTATGCTAAGTTAGGGAGCTGACTCTGCTGAGAAAAATACTCCCTTGGCACCTGAGGCAGTGCAGCATGAGGAGGGAAGTGGGGTCCCAAGATTGGCAGTGAGGAAGGGCAAGGAAGAGGTGAAGTAGGATGTCAGGTGGGCTGCTGTGTACTACCTCTCCCAGGGACTCCACTTCATTCTTTTTATTCTAGTTAATTTTAGTCAGGCACTGATGAGACTAGCTCACTTGCAGCCTGTGGTTTTTCAGGCAAAAATTGCACGTTCTTTATCCCAGCACTAAGATTCTCATCATGATTCCCTCTGTTGCCAAGCTGTTCCTTAGGAAATCTGTCCCTGATTGTGTCCACTTATTGGAAGTGATGAAGCAGACATGTACAGGAGAAATGAAATGCTAATATTTTAAATGTCATAGTAAATGCCGTTTCGTGTTGAAGAGGGTGAAGAAATAGGATGGAGGTTATCTGTACAGTGAGAAAAGGGATTACCTCTATGAGCAAGGAATAAATGTAAGAACACTGTAAGAATTAATTTAATTTTTCTTTTAGCATTTTGTATTTATCTAATTTGTTTCTATGTAAGTGAGAATATAATTAGGCCAAAGTCATTTATTTAAAATGTGAAAAAAATGGGGGAAAACACTTCTCAGTATCTTCACTGCAATCCCAAAAAAAGACAGAAGCTTCCATAGAAAGGAGAAAGGTTTAACTGCAGGTGTAGGTGTGCTGGAGCTTTTATTCCATAAGAAAACAATTTCAGAATGATATTAACTAAGCATTAAATATGAAGATATTAACCAAAAAAGGATTCAGGAGAGGTGTTTTGAAACAAAAAGTCCCTTCATTTCATTAAAAGTTGCACATATAGATTTTTTTGGTAACAAGTAAAATTATTTTCCATTAGTCTCTCTGATGTCTCTTTGATTTACATATTTTATCATTTTAAATTTCACCACTTAAGAACCCAGCTCAGAGCTTGCCTATGCTATGAGATCTCTGATTGTATATTTACACAGAAATTATTACACTTCTAATAGAGGAGATGCTTGTACCCATTAAAGAAGTTCTTTCTACAGGATAATCAAATTGCCTACCACAGTGATATATCCTGTCAGGTACAGACTGTGTCTACAAAGGATAGTTCTTTTCTGATGTACATTCACATAATAATAACAGCAAAACTTTGTAGTTTAGATTGGTGTTATTCAAATGAACAGTGATTTCAATCAGAAATCTTGGGGAGTGGGGTATAGTTATAATTTTTCACAGGGTATGGTACAGCAATGAAAGAAGTTACTTACCTTTTAAAAGACATAGTTACAGACTGCTCTTATTAATACTGGATCAAACATATTCATCAAACCCTTCTTTTCTTCTCAGGACCACAAAACGAACACATTCATTTCATACAAAGATTCTGTGATTTAAACTGAGCAATCTGCATCACATTAACACTCTCTGCATAATTTCTGCTAAAATTACATCTGAATTGATTTCACACATAAAAGAGGAAGTCTGTACCTATTATTAAAAAAACCCAGCAAAACAAAACCAACAAAAAAGTCCCCCAGAGAGCCAATTCTATTCTGTGCTTTAGCTGTGACAGAAATGTAAATCAGCGTCTTCCAAGGGATGCATTTTTGGGTATATTCTCTTTAGCTAGGACTAGCAGAAAATTCTATTTATCTTCTCTGTAAATATTTTTCAAAGATGTAGCTAGAAATACTGTATTAATAGGAGATAAAACCAGAATATGTTGTGGGGCTTTTAATACTTCCAGTGAGTTTGAATGAAACAGGTGTTAAGCATAGTGAAGTAGCATTTAACAAAGATGTGTTAGGTTTTCTGAGAAGCTGCTTTCCTTCTCATTTATGTGGCAAGTGTCCAGCATTAACATCAATAGCAATTGTTGAAGGGTTGCTGGAAAAAAAAAGTGCAAGCATGTTGCTTAACAATGGAGAGAAGCAAAACGCTGGAGAATCTGTTGCTGGTTTTTCTTTTTCTTTTTTTTTCTTTTTACTTTTCATGTAAAGGAATTGTGATCAGTTGCTTGATCTCAGTGGAATAGAAACATATAAACACATGCCAGAATACGTGGGAACGGAACTTTACAGAGTGAAAAGTTTCATCTGTGCAAGGAGCAGGACTTACTATGGTGATGGCAGTATTGTGTGATGCCCATTCTGGTATCTCTAGCTTGTTCTTGTAGTACTGGTGAGGGTGTCGGGCGCTTCTGCTCTGGGCAAGTGTGGACTTAACAAGTCTTTGGAACCCAGCATGTCCTGTGAAACATGATCCTAAAGGTTTTCACTTGAATCCAGCCATCCCCCGCACTGAAACCAAATGGAAACATTCTGGGTGTTTTGTCATTGTTGTTTTGTGTGTTTTTTTCTTTTGCCAAACATCCCCATAACATCACAGCACTGAAGAAATCAACCTTGAAGAATTTTTTGTCAGTTCATTTACATTAAATTTATATAAATGTGCTATTGAACTTATCTATGTGTGCTACCTCACAGCGTATAGTTTGGGCTGTTCACAGAAGGAAATAAAAACTACTCAAAATGTGATGAGACATCTTTTTATGTAAAACAAAATATTTGAATCTCACAGGATTTTGCTTCAGGAAAGACGGTTTACCTGGGATGTTATTTCATCAGTTCTAAATGTTTCCCACTTTTACCGTGGTTAACTGCAGAATAAAATTTAATAAGTTTATCTGTTCAAAGAAAGATCCTGTGATCTAGCTGGCATGTGATGAGACTGTTCAGATGCAGATGTTTGTTTTCAGGACCATTGTAAGTATGTTTGGACTATCAGCCAAGCCAAGTATCTCTACTCTCTCAGGGGTTTACTTAAGAGATTTTTTTCCAAACTGTTTCTTGCCATTTTAATTATATGACAAATTTATAGAAGCACATAACAAATTTTATTATCTCCCTTGTTTTACTTGCTGATTTCATTAATAGATGCAACAGGGAACACGAAGTTTCCAGGAAAATCACATTCCATTTTAAAAAACCCCACAAACCTATAGAAATATCGTAGTAGCTGGTAAATGTAAGTCTAAATAACAGAACAGAATCAGTGGAAAGTAAGCTCATTTTTACTGTTCTTCCAAAAACTAAATCTGAGAGGCACAGATGCTTTTCCATTTTTTATTCATTTTTTCATTGCCTTGGACTACTGCTCTCTCTTTTGCTGTTGATTGCTGACATTGAATGAATTCGCATTCTACTTGCGATGATCAAGCTTAGCCCTTCTCCAATGAATTCACCATTCCAGCAACGTGTTTGGCTCCAAACATTTTGCTGATTACTTTTTGCCCTTCATTTGCTTCAGGTTCCCCATGGCAATGCCTCCTCCTTTCTGCTTGTGAGAAGAGGAAGATTTTATACCTATTCGCTGCACCCAGTGCATAAATAGTGACATGTGGAAGTGAAGCAAATTTTATATGACAGTAGCTTGATGATACCGAGAACATAATTAGTGCTGCAGATGACCATGAAGATTAAGACTGCTCAGCTCCTTTGCTCCAACTAATACTCTGTAGTATTAGTGGTTATACTGTCTGCTTCTTGCATTTTCTTTGCTTGAGCTGGAAGACAGAGAAGTAGCTGTAAATTAAAATATTGAAGATGAGATGGACAATCTCATCACTACGTTGTTTTTATTGGTCTAGGCTAATTTATGTGGCAATTTATGTTCAATTTATATTTTCTAAAGAAATTTATATTATTGTCAGTTTTAGCTCTGATTTCACTGGAAATAGAGATTCAGCATCGAGGAAAATGACAAAAAAAATCACATCATAGTAAAACACATCATAGTAAGTCTCTTTTGTCCCAAGACTGCTTAGTGTTTACTGTGAATGAACAATTTAGCTTTGAATGAATCTGGAAGCTGCCTGTGTTACAAAATCACCATATATAAACATACTAGCACTGAAATTAGATATATTATAGAGGAAATGTAGAGAGATTACAAAGAGAGAGAATGAGGAGATAATGTTAGAAAGATAATGAAGATCAGATCCAGGAAATTTTTGATCACTCTGCTGTGCAGTGTGGCAGATTTAATGCCTCTGTGCAGGACAACTGTGGAGGACTGGTCTGCAGAAGAGAGGTGGCCTGGATAAGTGTTGTGATTCCTGTTTATGAGTGCGGAGCTCTTCACATCCTCACACAAAGTACCTGGCTGGCCCCTTCTGGTAGAAGTGCTGAGGCCCATTCACTTTGCTGCCCTTGAATCTCCTCTAATATATTTCAGGTGATACAACCATCACTCAGACTTGTCCTTCTGGACTCAAGTATACAAACTGATAGCACCAAACCTCTAATGTCCATCCCTTTGCCCCTCTCTCAAGCTGTCCCTCAAAATATTTGTGTTGCTTTAAGAAACACTATATACATGTCTAGAAATTATGCCTCTGTAAAGAGGGTATGAATGAAGAGGCTGGTATTTTTAGGCTGTCACTTTGCTATGTGATATATTATCTGTAGGTATCAGAGATTTTTTAAGAAGTGATTCAATGTCAAGTCTATATGAGTTTCTGCTAATAGAGCAACTGGATTAAAACCCGCCTCAGTAACCAGAAAGATACTTTTACATGGGAAGATGCTTTGGAGTGTTTTCATGTGTGGCTCCATGGAATCTCCTTGTGCAGAAGCTCTTCTCTTACAGTGTCTAGAAACATGGAGTATTTCAGGATTCTTGTCCTCTCAAGATTAAAATGAGAAAGACAAATGTCTTTCCATGTCCCAGGGCCCTTATAGATTATTCATGACTAAGAGTCTTTTAATGCTGGTTCTGCTCAGAAGTTCAATGGATATAGGGTAATTGCTTCTTGCTTGCTTCACTAATGGAAAGGTTTAAGGTTTGACTTTCCCTTGCAGGGTATAACAAAACATCAGAAAAATAAATGCAGGATCTACAGCTTGTGATTACAATGAAGAAAATTTAGCTTTTCTTAGCAGCAACAATGTGATAGATATTGACCACATAATGTAAATCCACAAATTAGGTTCTAAATTACAAACTGAGGGAAAGCAGTTGTTCAAATACATATAATGTTCAGTCTAATGGAGTGCCAGATTTTTAACATGGTTTTTAGATACTCCCACAGTACAAATAGCAGCAGTAATGTCTTCATAATCGACAACAGAGAAGTATTGTGAGAAATAAGATGAGTTTTAAATAAAATCTGGCCTAACCTCAATTCTGTTTCATCAGATATTAGTATTTATCTTCTCTGTAGTGCACTTGGTACTTTATAAATATTAAAAAATGAAAATCCCACTTTCATCTACCTAGTAGCTATGAGTGTCATTTTGCAAACTTCATTTACCTGAATAGGCTAAATTGTATGCTCACCGAGTAACTCAATCATGGGGAGAAAGCTGATCATGAAAGCACTTTTAGTTCTTTAAAGAAAGAAAAAAAGCAGCCAATATAACTCCCAAATAGCTAGAAGTATTTGCTTATGTCACTTTGACTCCCTTTTATCTTATGAAATAACAGCCAACTTAAGCTAAAGCAAATCTACCTGTTGATCTACCTACCTGTCAATCCATATTAGAATTATGTCTGGCTAACTGGAGCTTTGTATTACTATGTTCAATGGTACCACCATCAATATTATCTTTCCCAAGTTGTATTTTGTGGTACCACAGTCTGACTTGAACTTTATTGCTTCATTTACATAAATATTGTTTGACTTCCTGTTTTGTTTGATACAGTCGCGAGAGGTAAAGTTGCAGCTATTGGTTATTGGGTTGACATCTCAGGTGTGAAGGATGGTGGAACAGAATAACAGAATCACAAAATCAAACAACTAGAGTGGTTGAATTTGACATTTGATGTTAACTTTGTATGTGTGGGCAAGCTGGGCACACACACAAGGGATTTCTCAATACCCCTAGGAGCGCTGGCATGTCACAGAATCACAAGAATGGTCAAGGTTGGAAGGCAAATCTGGTGGTTATCTGCTCCAACCCCACTGATTCAAGCAGGGCCACCTACAGGTGGTTGCTCGGGATTGTGTCCAGAGAGCTTTTGAATAGCTCCAAAAAGGGAGACTCCACAACCTCTTCAGGCAACCTGTGCTTGGTCACCCTCACTGCAAAAAATTGTTTCCTGATGTTCAGAGTTCACACTCCTTTGTTTCAGTGTATGCCTATTGCCTCTGGTCCTGTCACTGGGCACCACTGAAAAGAGCCTGGCTCCATCCTCTTTGCAGTCTCCCTTCAGGTATTTTTATACACTGATAAAGTCACCCTCCTGAGCCTTCTCTTCTCCAGGCTGAACAGCTCCAGCTGTCTCAGCCTTTCCTCATAGGAGAGATGCTCCATCCTCTTAATCCTCTTCCCTTCCTGACCCTTGCTGGACTCTTTCTAGTATGTCCATGTCTCTCTTGTACTGGAGAGCCCAGAACTGGATGCAGTAGTCCAATTATGACCTCATTAGAGCTGAGTAGAGAGGAAAGATCACTTCCCTTGACCTGCTGGCAACAGTCCTGTTATTGCAGCCCATGATGCCATTGGTCTTCTTTGGGGAATAGCATGAGTCTGTCTCATGCTCAACTTGGTGTCCACCAGGACCCCCACGGCTTTTCAGCAAAGCTGCTGTCCAGACGGTCTGCTTCCAGCATGTGTTGGTGTCTGGGGTTGTTCCTACCTAGGTGGAACTTCCCTTTGCTGAACTGTGAGGTTCCTGTCATCCTGTCAGAACAGTGTCCTGTCAGACACTCTCTGACCACAACAAGATCGTAGCCCTGCACAGATCTCTCTTATTCCTTTTCATTGTGTTCTTAGACTGGAGGTGAATGCTGATTATTTGCAGTCATGACAGTCATTACACATTACATTTGGGCTGGGTAATGTTTTTTTCTCTGCAGCCCTGAATCAGAAGGACAGTGTCTCCCTTGCATAACAAGTTATTTTTAATTTGACACTAACCATTACTAATGTTCCTGAATACTTGTTTTATTCCTCCTCTGTGATGCAGGCTTATAACTCTATGCAAACATAGCCCTGTAGTCCTGAACGACTTGGAAAATGACCAGAGGGCATGAAGAAGGTGTGAATTAACTCAGGGAATTAAAAATGTATTCCTTGATGAAAGAGAAATTTTGCCATCCAGAAAAAAGATGAACTCAAAATGAAAGTAAATGACTAACGTCTCTAACACTTTTTGGACTTTCTTGGGTTAAAGACTTTATACAGTACTTGCATGCTGGTAATTATTGTAGATATTCCAGAGTCTTATTAAAATGTCTTAGACTTTTGCAAAAATTGTTGTGCCGCCCTGGAATGAGAGGTCTACTAGCACAAATACCCCATTTTCTTAAGTGACACAAGTTGTGTTAAAGCAAGGCTCCTGACTTTAAAAATGAGAGCAGATTTATATTTCATAACAATTTATTTAAAGCATTTCAGTTTTTGTCTGTGGGATGTTACAATTCCAAGATATCTGAAATACATGAAAATACACATGAAAATTCTGTGTGCAACTGGCATTGTGGAAGAGTACTAGACTAATCTGCCTTTTATAAATAATAATAGCACATCATTTAGACCTTAGGAGAGCTGTGGCATTCACTGCAGGTGTGAAATATATAAACCTCATTCAGTACTTTTACTCTCATACCATTGTTTTATTTGTTTATTGTGATTTCCTCTTATTATTATATTAACTATTACATTGATTATTGTTTCTGAGGAATCTAAATCTGAATTATTGGTTTTAGAGCTTCCATTTTAAGTTTTGCTAACACTGTCAGGGTGGAACCAGCTTGGTAAGCTGGTGATTCAGCTGCAATTATTTCCTGCAGGATGAGACACTCTTATTGAACTACAGGCCAAGAAATGGAGTAAAACATGACATGGCCTATTCCAATTTTCAGTGACGTGAGAATTATTGCCTTCAGAGATTAATTATTCAAGGATCAATGTGTTTGAATGAATATCATCATTCCTCTTTTTCATAAGGTTTATCTTCTCTTGCATCTTCTCTTTACTAACAGAGGGATTTTTTTTTTTGATGATCTGTTTTAGTCACAAGATTTTTAATAAAGACTGTTTTGACTGAGAAATATTAATCTCTTCTTGAATAGTTAATTGCTGCAAAAGAGAAGCATGGTAGTCTTCTAATTATTAAGACTTGCACAGTTGTTAATATGTCTCTTGGTATAATAACTCCTTCAAAACCACTTAATTGAGGATGAGTAAATATTTGTCTGGAGGAATTTCTCTCTTCCTGTTTAGAGAAGAATTGGGTTAATTACTTAGAGTAGATCTCTAACTTAATCCCTACCCCAGATGATTAAAAGATGTATACTTGAATTGATTGACATATTAATGTGAAGGATTTTGAATTATTACAGTTATTGATTCTAAAATTCTATTAATTCTAAAAACCAATGTAGATTCACAGTACAATGTAGATTAGCATTTTACCGGCTGGTTTGATACAAAATTAGATTAGATTCTTTTAATTCACTGATACACAATGTTTCTATGCTAAGTTGTCAGAGTAATGAAGACATGAATAAATTTTTTGAAAATACACCTTTCAGTAAATGCCAAGATGGTATAAATGGGTTAAGATAATACCCACTGTGAAAAAGAACTTGGATGCTAGCACTGGATGAATTGTCTGGGTTAATTTTCCTGTTCCATTCACAAGGATAATTTCTTTCTTTAATTTATTTCTAGTTTGAAGCTGTACTTTTTATGCTCCAGGATTCTCACTCACTAGCCCTTTGCCATTGGCAACAATACAGTTCTTATTACTGGATCTGAAAAAGGAATGACAGTTGAAATAGGCAGAATGTAAACACCAGTTTCATTTTTTTTCATTTACATGAATGTACTATTTTCCTCTTTTGGTTATTGGTTAAAATGTTAAATAAAACTCAGTTTATCCATAGTCCCCGGGACATTTCCAGCTAAATGATTCACTGATTCACTGAAGAATCAGTATGTGTTTGCAGTTCCGAACTGACGTTCAAACCATTTGGCAGACTTCATAGAAGAGCTATTTAAAAATAATTTTTCTAGATAGGTAGAGGGAGTCAATGTATTTCATGGGTTACTGGTTTTGATATACTGAGGGGCAAGCTCAGTCATCAGCATTGCTGATAAAATGGGGAAAACATAGTAGCTGTTGTGTTTGGTGAATTTTCCCCTGTCTACTTTATTTCACATAAGAACAGTTTGCCTTGACAATTATATAAACTCTAGACTTTGTTTCTAGAAATTCATACCCAACAGTGCTGAAGTTTTTCCATTATTTTTTCTTTTTAATGAACAAGATCTGGTTATCACTTTGATGTTTATGCATATTTTCCAATTACATCTCCTAGCACTTTACTGAAAAACGGTGGAAGTTATATTTACTGTATCTAAATTATCTCTTTTTAAGCTCTTTTTAGTGTATTTTTTTCTCATTTTCCTCTGTCAATTTCACAGCCCCTGTAACTTTCCAAAACCAGCTCTCAACAGTTCTATATACTCACTATCAAAGTCCATCTTGATATCAGTAGCCTCAAAATCTTGCTATGGACAAAAGGGAACAAAATGCGTTTATGGAGTTGAGACATTATTGTTAATCTAACTCTAACAGTGCAATCAAGATAGAACAAAGAGTTATCATGAGTCCAGTTGCAGTAATACTAACACTAAGGTCAGGCTGGATGGGGCTTTGAGCAACCTGGTCTAGTGGGAGGTGTTCCTGCCCATGGCAGGGGGGTGGAACTCGATGATCTGTAAGGTCCCTTCCAACTCAAACGATTCTACGATTCTATGTTTCTATGAACACTCATATTCCAAGTTAACCCAGAAAGGCCTCGTTAGTAATAGAGTGTAAAATGTTATTCCAGAACTTCCTAGTACCTCCACCTTCTCTTTGGCTGAAGGCATGCTTGACCTTCCAATGTTGCTCTGATAATGTCCCAAAGCTGATGTTTCAGATTTCCCCAGGAGGAACAGGAGGGATGCTTTACAATGAGCTGACAGCATTCTGGCGTCTTCAAAGGATAAATGTGATGTTTATGTCTCATTTTTCTTTCTCCTCAGTTTCTACTCTGCTTGTTTGATTTTATTTTTTTTTTCCCCAAGACTGGCACCTCACATACCCTCTTACTCTTTTTTTACTGGTTCGCAGTTAATCCGTTTTCCATTCTCTTTGTTATCTCTGAAAGCAGTTGTAACTGACTCACGATTGTAGGAGTGCCCTCCTGTAGTGAGTATGGCGTGACTACTGTGATTTGAGTTTGCAGTCTGGGACCTCCTGCCATCACATGTGTCTGCACTCTTCCCCACCACGTTGTGTTCTAGAGTCATGGTTCCAGTCTCTGCTTCTTATTGCTGCTGATTAAACCTAACTAATACAAATTTAAGCAAGAGTTACTTGACTCATAGAAAATTGCTATCGTAGCTAAACAAACTAAATGTTCTCAGGCCAAGATTGGCCCAGCCAGGTCCTGAGGCATTGAGGCATCAAGTCACTACAAAGCATATAGGTCTTTATTAGCGATGGCAAAGTTGTATTTGCCAGGCTATAAAGTTAAGTTTAAGTCTGATGATCAGTATGTGCTATATCCTGCTGTTTCAAGATATCCTTTTAAAAACAGCTGTTTTGGTAGCAAAAACAAGTTTCTCAATTTCTCTTGTTTACATTTTCCTGTTTCATGAATCAATTTAAAGCAATGAATAGAAGACCCTGAAATATCATTCTTATCTCTTTTCCTTCTTTTGTAATAAGTTATATTAAATTCATTTTTATGTACAAATAATTCTGAATAGTTTTCCCATTCCTCTGAAAATGTTTGTCAAATATTAACTAATTTTCCCCCATAGTTTTATTTCTACTATCATCTTAAGTTTCATTTAAAAAATGAAGTAAAGTTTAGGCTTTATTTCAGCTTAAGTTTTTATATCTGTACAGTTTTATAATATTTTAATAAAGAAGTCTGAAATGAAATGCTTTTTCATTGCAAATAAAGAAAACACGCATTCTGCTTTTCCATTTAATTTTAACAACACACTGACTTTTCCTCTTTTCTCTCATTAAGAACATTACAAATGTACGGTATTGCACAATGAGATTTTTGCAAAGATTAAAGGTAACCTTTCTGACTGACACAAACTTTGTGTTTTCTACTAATAGCTCACAGTTCCCCAGGCTGGTTAGAAACCCGGAAAATGCCCAATAAGGCACACTAATGTTTATTCAGTGTTTGCTCAAACAGTGGCCGCTAGCCCAGGAGATTGCTACAACTAATAGTATTGTTAATAATAATCTAATATCTTGGAAGGGGTTTGCTCTACTGTGAGAAAGTGACAGGAAAATCAGCCTTTTCAATCAAACGCTGTGCATGAATAGGTTGTGCAGACCTATCGTAACTGATAGCTGCCACGGGAAAGTCTGAGTGGAAGGCAGTGGGAAGGAGTCGCTCTTGCCCTGAGCCACGTCTCCTGGGATGACGAGAACTGCTTGATTTTCCCAAAAATGGTGGTGTATATGTTGGCCGAGCCTTTCCTCGTAACCACCAGATAACTACAAAAGACTAGCTATGAGCTGCAATTCCAGAATCTCTTAAGTCTATCTAAGAAAAGTGAAATTAAAAAAGTAAAAGAGAATGTAAAATTCTGCATGTGCTCAATCATATGGGAGCTTATTCTTGGTCTAACTGTGTCTGGACACCTCTAACCCTGAAGTAGGGGGGAGCAGCAGAGTGATGGGGGCTGTCATTATCGCAGGGCCACCTCTGTCAGGAGAGGCTGAGGCTGCTCCATGACAGCCAGGGATGGCTCCAGCCAGCTCCAAGGGCTGACCACAGCCCCTGTCACTCACGCCCCCTGTTCTGCACCCTGGCTGGGATGTAAAGGAGTTGAGGATAAAGGAGATATAAGACACTGATTGGTTTGAAACCTAAAATTTGCTGTAACTTGAACCCCTGTTCTGGATTTATGATGTAGTGTAAACAAAGGTCATCCTCAGGGCCTTTCCTAAGTCTGTCAACCTGTCTACACTAGTAAATTAAGTAGGTATACAACTGTTTTCTGGCTCTAACACCAATTAGTATCAAATGACTGGCAATTAAATAATGCTACTAATTAAGTTTCTTAACCCTGCAAACCAGGATGGTTGGCTGGTAAGTGTTTGTGACCTCTGCTTTCTCTCAAACTGAGCCTGGGAATAATTCGGGAGAACGCAAATTTGCACAGTCCAAAGTGTGCCAGAGACTATAATAATATTTAAGACATAGATGACTAAGTTGCAGCATCTGAAAAGGTTTTTTGCCCCCCTTATACATATAGAATTAATTTTGTACTTCATAGTTTTTTTACTTCTATTTTATAGGAGTAATTTAAAGGCAGTTACTGCACGGACACTCCCATTTAAGCCCTTTCTATAGTACTGTGCATTTGCATGTCTGCTTCTGGCAGAGTCCATGAATCTTCCCAGGTCTTTCAAATGTAAGTGTCAGATTTTAGAACCCCTCTCTCAGTTTTGAGGACTGTAATTTTGGCACCCTTGATTCTTCAGTTCTTGCCATCTGATCAGCAGTGCAGATTTTCTTTGTATGTAAAATATCAGTCTCAAGTAGCAGCACATAGAAAGGTGCAATTTAGTTGACAACCTTCATCTTCTTTTTTGTCAGGATTAATCTTACACCTCACAAATTTATTCCAAATAAATTACATTTTTCTCTGTGTACAATTGCACACTACTAACTTTTCAGCGGGTGTTTTATGAAAAGCCTGCTTCTGTTGTTAAAAGCATTCCTGTTTACAATCCTTAGTCTATGCTAATTGCAATCAAATAAGAAAACTGCTAGGAAATGAATGTCTCATAATGTGGGGCTATTTAAGTTGCAGTCTGGCATGGAATTTAGTTCTGCCTAAAAATATAATTATAAATGTGAAAAAGTGAAGTGTATGTTAATAATAACAATTACACTCACAATGCATCTTTGGTGAAAGTAAAGAGTCTTTGTTTTGAAGTTGCTAGTCCTAAGGCTGCTTCCACAGGCTTCTGTCCTCTCCCCAGATTTAAGAGATTGTGGGTAAAGAAAAGTTAGCATTACTCTTTGATGCAATATTTAATTTTAGCAGGGAAAGTCTTCTATATGATATTTTTTTATTCAGTAGGTACTAACTGTATCAACTGTATTTCAGACAAACTTAAAACTTTAAAGATTGCAGTTTTAAAATCCACCCCTAAAATCAGCTAAAAGGATTTCGAGTGAGAGTCATACAACAGCCATCTCAAAAGGATTTAGCTTTGACAGAAACTGGAGGTCTTGAGTAAGGTACGCTGCAGCAACCTGGATGTCCTGGTGACGGAAGTAGGAAAGGCATTTTGGAAACATGGGTTTCAACAGACCTCAGAGGTCCTTTGACAAGGAAGGTTTTAATTTCTCTCTCTTATCATTTTCCTTTCAGTGAGAACAGAATCCAACCCTGTTATATGGACATCAAAAGAAGTTCTGCAATTGTGTTCAATGAAACACAATCTTTTAAAGTTTGGTCAGCTCCTTGGAGACTGCGGTTGCATCAATCTGTATGGTGAAAAGATGCCTAGACAATGAACGGGAACTGAGTATTTTCTCGTCTGCCTCTTTAAGGCAGTACTCCACTTACGTTACTGCTGTAATCTTCTCCAATGTAAGGGAACTGTGTACTTAGTCTCCATAATCTAGTTCTGTCTAGTGAGTGACATTTTGTATTCTGATAGGAATTGTTTCGTGGGTGACAAGTGGAATATTCTATGTTAAAGTGATGTGAAGTAAAAATGTAGATAAAACATATATACTTAGGCTTATGTCTGATTTTTTTTCTTTCATAGAATCATAGAATCATCTAGGTTGGAAGAGACCTTCAAGATCATCTAGTCCAACCATCAACCTATCTCTGACAAAAAAACCATCACTAAACCATGTCCCCCAGCACCATGTCAACCCATCTTTTGAACACCTCAAGGGATGGTGCCTCAACTGCTTCCCTGGGCAGCCCATCCAATGCTTGATAACCCTTTCAGTGTAAAAATTTTTCCTAATATCCAGCCTGAATCTGAACCTTTGCTACTTACAATGGAGAGTGCATTTTTAGGAAAATAGGAATTGTCTTTTAAGTCAGACCAGTCTGTTTTATTCTGTCCATGACAGGGGCAAATACGAAAGATCTCAACATAAGACACAAAAGTCTTCTCCAAATGTCCAGTTATAAGAAATTTTGCTGCCAAGAGGGTTTGTGACTGGCTTTGAAAAGGTAACAATTTTTGTTGCACTCAGACACAGGAGAAGAGCTAAGAACAGGTGAAGGAAAAGGATGTATTGTGCCACTTGTTGAATCTGTACCAGACAGCCACAAATTTCAGTTTTAACAGAAAAATGAAGATATGCAGGGAGATGGGTGGGGAAGCAAAATAAGCTGTGTACAGAACAGTAACAGGAAACTCACATAGGTGAAACCTAAAGCTTTTAAACAGGCAAGTGAACTCCTTTGGTTTTACCCTTACGAAATTTATAACAGTTTAATTTCCAAGGAAACACAGTGGGCCAGATGCTTTAACTGAGCTTAGGAAGGCATTAAATAAACCACTTAGCTCATTGAAATGGAATTTAAGGGCACACATGTTCAGAAAAATAAAGCAAGAAAATACCTGACTGGTGCTTTATGAAGTAAAAAATGCTTGAAGCTTTATGCAGAGTTTCCGGGGTATCTACAGCTGTGTTATTGGACCTGTTAAACCTGTAGAGCCTCCTCACTGGGGTTTCTTCAGACTGAGCTAACTGGTTTGGCATCTTCGCCTGATTCTTTCAACCTGAGAAGTAAGGTCAGACCAGAGATTGAGGCCAGAGAGTCACTGGATTATTTCTGTTTTGTCATTGATATTGTCCAAGGTAAAAGATACGCATTATCTGTACGAGAATATGAAAAAAGGAGCTGCTGATCCAGACTCCAGCTTTAAGCTCTAGTTTTGCAATTGCCTGCCTCAAGAATGAGGTGAGCAGATCATGCAAAAAAGTGGCGGAAACCGGCTTGCTTCTGACATTTCCTATGGGCTCTGTTTGAAGGTGTAGAGCACTGCTATCCTGAATCCCTAACTGCCTCTTATACGAGGGGAAGTTCAGCATCTAACCGTACTGCTTAGTGGCTGGGCATAACACCTCTAGCTGCTGTCTATGTGCGCACTTCACTGAATGCCGGCCTTCTTGTGAGCACAGAAAGTCAGCAGAGAACTGGTCATTACCAGTCTCCCTTTGTAAACTTTAATCACCATGATAAAATGAGCTGAAAAAAGTCAGCACAGTGAACAAGTAGGTAGAAGCCAGGATAAAGAAATGAGAGTATGGTTCCCTGCTTGCCAAAAACCTTCCTACTTCAATTGCCAGACTGTTCAAACAATTCTTCACGCTCTTTGGGAGAATATTTATTTAAATTTAAAACTGTTACTTCCTTTATGGTGCTTACCATCCTATTGGCACTGCTATCTAGTCCTGTGCTGCCTTCCTCGCATATTTCGTTGCTATGAGGTATTTAAGAAATGAATGAATTCAAAAACCTTTTTCTACTTTTCTGTCATATTACAACACTTTTGGCTAAGAGAAAACATAATTTAGGTACTCTAGATTTTCAGGAAATTATTTTGGAAGAGTAGAAATTCCACATGCAAAACCCAAATTGTTTCAATATAAGGGAAAATACATATTCATTTTTATAATTTCTTTTTATTTTACCATTCTTTTCTTATATCCCTCTCTCACCATTTTCATGGCTTTTATTATCAGTTCATCCACTGTGCTAGCCACTAACTTAACCCTCTAATCAGGAAGCATATCCCTCTACATTTCTTAATTCACCTACAGAAAAATATAGTCATAGAATCATAGAATCATTAGGGTTGGAAGGGACCTTAAAGATCATCTAGTTCCAACCCCCCTGCCATGGGCA
>JAOXNO010000013.1:103388706-103452293 GCA_028565335.1 Limnodromus scolopaceus | reverse complement strand
TTCCAGTGCCTCACCACCCTCACTGTAAAGAATTTCTTTCCAGTATCTGATCTAAATCTCCCCTCTTCCAATTTAAAACCATTGCCCCTTGTCCTGTTGCTACACTTCCTCGTAAAGAGTCCCTCTCATAATAGATGCTTACATCTGTGTGTCTGCATATCTGGTCTTCTCTCACGTAATCCTGCAGGATATGGAGAAGCTGGCAGCAGGGAGTTCATAATGTAATGCCTTTCCTAGCATATCTGTCCCATTACTGGGTAGATCTATGAGGCAGAGTTTTTTTTCCTACTCAGCTGTCAAGCACCACCAGTAAAATCCATTTTTCAGCAGTGTAATTCACTGTAGCTTATGTTTGCCAGTTGTGATTTGCTGCTTTTTACTTCATACCAAAACACTATATCATTGCAGTTTTGAATCATGAATGCTTTGCAGCTGTGCAGGCTATGTAGACTATTAGAAATGACTATCCTAATTTGCATGCAAGGGTGGCAAGGTACAAGGAAAGGGAGTCTGTTCCTTGCAGATACAGCTTGCTTTTAACAGCAGAACATGCTTTCTTGTCACTCCTTCACTTCATAGGTCAAAAGCTACATTAATGTGCACCACAATGAGTCATTTGGAGCTAAATAGATTTATCCAGGTGTAAAGCAGAATATGACTCCATGTTTTTACAAGGCATCTGTTCTCCTACTGTATCGAAAAGAGACCCAGGAAGATACTAAGATTTAATGCCACCTATTTCAAAGACAATTGTTAACATTTGGTCCACATACTATACTTATAACTGTTAAATCACGAACTTCACAAGTGTCAGCTCCTTGTTATGAATATTTTAAAGAAATTAAGTAACCACACAATTTTATGCAGTCCCTAATGCTAACTTAATTATCTTAAAAGAATTTAGCAAGCTTAACTAGTCCCTCTGGAGGCCAAAAAAGAGATTGTTTTAGCATAGAAATCTTCCTGAAAATGCAGGTGGTAGAATATCTGAGGCTTCACTTAGAGAAAAATTACAGAGGGGCATTTAAAGCTGGGATAAACAGCATAACCCTTGAGGATGTCAGATGTCAAAAGATATTTTTTTTGATAAGTCATTAAGTGATTTTACTTCTATTTTGTGCAAGCACTATTGAATTTTTACCAGTTGATGGCTCAGTAGAACTGGGAAGTAAACAGTCTCTATTTCCTCGATGAAGTAAGCATGAAGGTGGACAGTTACAATAAAATCATAGAATCATGTAATACTTTGGGTTAGAAGAGACCTCTAAAGGTCTAGTCCAACCCCACTGCAATAAGCAGGGACATCTTCAACCAGATCAGGTTGCTCAGAACCCTGTCCAACCCGACCTTGAATGTTCCCAGGGATGGGGCATCTACCACCTCTCTGGACAACCTGTTCTAGTGTTTCACCACACTCATTGTAAAAAATTTCTTCCTTTTATCTAGTCTAAAACTGTCCTCTTTTAGTTTAAAGGCATTACTCCTTGTCCTATTGCAGCAGGACCTGCTAAAAAGATTGTCCCCATCTTTTGTCTAGGACCCCTTTAAGTACTGAA
Organism: Limnodromus scolopaceus; assembly: GCA_028565335.1. Taxonomy (NCBI): domain Eukaryota; kingdom Metazoa; phylum Chordata; class Aves; order Charadriiformes; family Scolopacidae; genus Limnodromus; species Limnodromus scolopaceus. The sequence continues at coordinate 103,450,737 of JAOXNO010000013.1, read as the reverse complement.
AGACCACAATAAGGTGCCCCTGGTGCCTTCCCTTCTCTAGGCTGAACAATTCCAACCATCTCGTCCCTGTCTTCATAGGAGAAGTGTTCCGTCCCTCTGATCATTTTTGTGGCCTCTAGACTCTCTCCAACAGGTCCATGTCTTTCCTGTGCTGAGGGCTCCAGGGCTGGATGCAGTACTCCAGGTGGGGTCTCACGAGGGAGGAGTAGAGGGGCAGAATCACCTCCTTCAACCTGCCGGTCACACTTCTATGGATGCAGCCCCGGTTGCAGTTGGCCTTCCGGGCTGCAAGCAGACATTGTTGACTCATGTCCAGCTTTTCATCCACCAGTACCCACAAGTCCTTCAGACTGTGAACTCCACCAGGGCATGATCACTGCAGCCCAGGCTGCCTCCAATCTTGATGTCACCAATTAGCTCCCTTGCATTGGTGACCATCAGGTCTAGTATCACAACTCTTCTGGTGGGGCTGCCTCTTACCTTTCTTAAGAATTTATCTTCAATGCACTTCAGGAGTCTCCTGGGATGCTTACTGTGCTACTTTTCCAGGAGGGGTTGTGGTGGTTGAAGTCTCCCAACAAGACAAGAACCTATGAGTAGAATGCCTCCTGTAGCTGGTGTAAGAAGGCTTCATCAGTAGGCTCCCCTTGATCGGGCAGCCTGACTACAGAAACCAACCACAAAGTTCCCTTTGTTACCTCAGTCTCTAATTCTAACTCACAGTCTTTCAACCTGCTCATGGCTGTTCTTCAGGGACAGTTCATCACACTCCATCCATTTCTTGATGTAGAGGGCAGTGCCTCCACCCCTCCTTCCTCATCTGTCCTTTCTGAACAGCCTGTAGCCATCGATAGCCACACTCCAGTCATGGCATTCTTCCCGCCAAGTTTCAGTAATTTTCGTAGTTTTAGCTTTCTAGTGGCACACAGTACAATAGTATTGGTCGTCCAGGTATGAAAATAAAATATGTGAGTGCTTAATTTTACTCCCTAATTTCCGTGAACTAGTCCCAAGTTACTCCATTACCTACAGTAGATTTCAAAATACAGATTAAGGCAAGCTGTATTGAAAGATCTCTCAAACAAATGAAAATAAATGAGAGGAAATGAAAACATTAGGCAGTGTTGATAGAAAGCTATTCAATACATTGTGTTACAAAAGAAGTGGGTCTTCAGATACAAGACACTGTGATGAGAACAGATATATTGCAGGTAAACTATAAGAGAAAAAGATGTATAAAGTATGTGTGCGAAACCAGACATCACTAAAAGGGAATATTCAAAGTAGATTTTCACAATCCTGTGGTTTTCATCCAGAAAGGAACACACCTGGATAAAAACCTGAAATTCAGTACGTGAATAAGGACACCACCTCTGTTCCTGATTTTTGCAGATCCATCAAGAAGCAGCATAAACTTGGATTTCACTGACAACTTAAATTCAAACCAAGACACCTTTTCTGATATGAAAATAGAATATGCAGTCACTACAGTCACTGAAAAGTGTGTTTGTACTGTAACATTGACTTGGTTTGTAGTGCTTGACAACATTTGTAATTATAACATTGTCTTACTGTTACTTTCCACTTTTCCTTTTTTTTTTTTTTTTCCCTCCACATCACAGTGAGCCAATCCTTCCCCAAAGCTTTTTGGCTTTGTTTTTGATTTTGAAAGTAAGAAAAAATTCTCCCTCCTGTGATCTCCACAATTACTTTTCCCCCATTCTTCAGGTGCATAATAAAGAATATTTATGCAAGGCAAATATCCAGTGTTCAAGAACAAGCTAATTGGATTCTTTTCATAATTGGTAGTTTATTGCACATTTGTATTCAAAACCATTCCCACTGTATCAGAACCCCCTGACTGAGTTGTGGAAAATAGATTCAGTGCTTTTATATTATATGCTTTTCTTAGCTGTCAAACTTAACTAAAGAATCCCTTACTTTTGTTTAGAAAAGACCTTCATGATATCTTAGGAAACTGGGATTAGTGTTTTACAAGTCAATGCATGAACTGGTGCAGTGTCAGTATTACTGTCCCACTTAGAGAGAGTGTGAGAGTGTCCCAAGCTTTAGGTTCACCCCACCCAACTGCAAATCCCATTGGAGAAGTATGGCTTGGAGTGAAATAGTTTTCAAGTTTTAACCTGCTTTTCACCGTGCAATTTTCCTTGGTCTTCTCTTTTTTGATCCCTTATGCTGTAGTTAAAGAGCAGGGTCAGAGCAATTTCTTTGCTCCTACTTTCAAGAGTTGCATGTGTATCAGAGTACTATAAAAATATTGTTCTGTTTCTGGTGCCACAACAGCTAATCTGTGCTGCTGGGTAATTTGGCTTTGGATATGTAGATGTAAAGGTTAAATAAAAAGAAATCTATGTTCACATATTTTCCTTCATGGAGCTTACAATGGAAACTGCTGAAACCTGGAACCCAACTATTATCATTTGATGTATTCCATGTATCTAGTCCATAGATTTGTAGATACAAAAATAATTTAAGATTTAAACCCCCTTAACAAATTACTGCACCCAAAGGTCCCACTTGGTCATCTCTGCACTCCAAATGGCTTGGCATCATCTCTGTTATGTCTCTTTTTATGAATTAATCTTCACAACCTGATAATCTTTTCCTAAATTCCAATTAGCAACTGCATGGACAGAGCTTGTTTTGCAAAATACACTGGTTTTTGGCATCTTTGTTAGATGTAGCTGTGTGGCAAGAGTAGCTATCCATACTGGGGTTTACTCAGTAGGAGAAAACATAAGTACAGGCTTTAATTAGAAATCCTGTGGGGAAACACACAGACAGAATCAAACCAAGGTGAACTTAACTATCAAACAGATATTTATGCTTGCTGAATGAAGTCAACATTTTGAGTAGCTAAAATACATTTTTCAGATTCAATGGATCTTAATGGAGAGAGAATTGTCTTCTTAGGTGTATTATATAAATAAATTAAACACTTCAGTAGCACAGGAGCTACAATGAATCCATGAAATCCTTACCATCCATGAAATGCTTACAAAAGACAAAGTGGGTTTCGTTTAGTTATGCTTGCTCAATAAGTGGTAGTTTGGCAATTGTTTCCATAGATATTATCTATCAGTCCTGTCTCTTTAAAACCTTAGTTCTGTAAACCTTTGCACAGACTTCCATCAGTCTCCGCCTTCTCTTCCACAAAATTATCTATTTACCTTGTTAACGCACACCAAAACCCCAGATCATGTGGGCCATCTCCAGATATCACAAGACCATCATCTGGTGATGTGGGGAAGCAGCAGGGTAGAGGATACTGTGGATCTAATCTCTGCTGTATAGAGGGGTACAGGAAAATCTTTGCATGTGACTGGAATTCTTTTGGATATGGTCTTCATTCTCCACAGCATCTCTATTATGTCTCATAGTTTGGTTCAGTTTGATGAGTAATGTTGGCTCTGTTTTCTGACCTTACTATTTCAGATACTAAAACCGAAAAAAAAAAAAGAAGAGGAGTAATTATAGAAGACTTTTTCCTGATCAAAAGCGGAATCTTTTCTTCCTCTGGATAATGCATCCTTTAGAAAGACTCATGTATCCACCTTTCCTTTGTGGAGTCATTAGCTCAGCCTTACTGCTATGGATCACAAGAACACAAAAACCACAGCCATTTGTTATGCTCTCCAGTAGCAACTTATGAAAGTGATTTTGCATGTGCTGTGGTTTGGACTGGGCTGGCCACTAAAATGAACTCCAGGTGCTCTCTTTTACCTCTCTCCCCTTCAGAGAAGGAAGAGCTTCTCCCTGAGGAGAGAAGAGAGAATGAAAGGAAGAGAGAACATGGGTTGAAAAAGAGACTAAACTACTTTAATGAAATATTAATAACAAAATAATAAAATTAAAAGATAATAATATTAATAAGAAAATAATGAAATATATACAATATATACAAAACTGTATTGAGGTCTCAGGATGACAGTCAAGTCACTGTGATCCCTCAGCTTTTATACTGAGCATGACGCAGATGGGATAGAAGACCTCGTTGGTTAGTTTTGGGTCACCTGTCCTGTCTGCTCTTCCCCATGGGTGCGACCCCCTTACGCTCTTCTTCCTTCAGCCCTCCAACTTGGTACATAACAAAGTGAGCTGATCTTGGTTGTTATAGCAATAAGTATAAGCAGGAGGCTCTTTGCATACCGTTCCTTGGTATTCACTATAAACATCAGACCTTTTCTGCTAGAAGCAGATACTGTCTAAAAAATATGCCATTAATTTCAGAGTTAGAAGAGGCTTAACTGAAAAATAAAATTACTGAAAAGATAATTGGTTCTCATTTACCTCAAAACAGGACAATATGTCATCACACATGATACCAGGGGATTGGACTTGATGTTAGAAATCTTCTAGTCCTATAGAATCTTTTATTCACTCAAAACCCAAACTCAGCTTCAGGAATAAAGTGGCATTGGAAGGATACTGCAAAGCCTGGGCTCTGTGGAAAGAAAACACAGGCTGCGCAGGTTTTTCAGAATATCAGCTCAAATAACTTTGCCTGAAGAGCAAAACTGGCAATGCTACAGATGAAACACATGAAACTGAAGACTGTACACAGGATCAAATTCACCTTGTTTATCAATGGAGTCCAGTTAACATTCACCTGAAAGGGACAGAAAAAGGACCTCAAAATTTGGTCTTCTGCTGCAAAAATGCCAAAACAAACTTGGGATATTGCCAAAGTGAGAGAAGGTAGAAGAGTTGGGGGGGTAGCCCATTGTTTTTCACTTGCATATAACATAGAGATAATGATTTTAATAATTCTATTTGTGAGTAGTTTTCATTCACAAAACTTACAGTAAAAGAATAGTCTGGAAAAAAATTCTTATAAACTATTTCCAGTGGAATTATGAGTTATTTCAGCAGTTGCTATGCTAGAGAATGGCATCTAGATGGGAAAGCTCAGTATTACCTGGCTGATTAAGCATTATCAGCATTTTTCAACTCAGAAAAATGTCAGAGTTGATGAAAAAGAAACAAATGCTAAACCTTATAGTGGGAAGAACATATGCAGTTTAATAAGCAGAGGTTTTGAAGTGAAACTAGAAGATCAAAAAACTGGCATCATACAAAGATGAATAAGTTCATCTTTAATAAACATTAGCCGAAGTCTTAATTTTCAGGTACACTCTCTTATTTATATGTTGCTACCATTGTCTCTTTCTCTGCAACTCTATAAGCCAATTTAATGGAAAGAATTATCAACTAGACCATTTTAAAATGGTATTATGGGCATGTTTTACCAAGAATTATAAGTAGCTATCTCTCACTCAGTACGACAGCAACAGAGAGACTCATTGAATCTAAACCTAGGAAATACACATTTTGAAACTGGACTCCAATATTCAGTCATAAATTAAATTTTAACAAAGCTTAGGATTTTCACTTGTGTTCTTGAGATTCAGCTGTGTAGAAATACATTGGACTCACAGAAATACACTGATTGAGATCTAGGTTTTCAGTTCAAGCTTGCTTTTAAAATGTGTGAATGAAAGTTTGCAGAATAATCACAGTGCAACAGCACATACCAATTATCTCCCATTACAGGACAGGCAGACAGCCGGCATGGTGCTGTTTGTTATGTGTGAAGAGCGTGCTTGGGATCCTGTGGAGCACAGATGTGAGTTGTCCTTGTCCCTGACAGCTTATAGTGAAACAAAACAAACTGAGAAAGCTATATGTAAAACACTTAGAATAAGAAGGTTAGTAAAAATGTCATTGTGGGGGAAGAAACAAGGAAAATATCGCATGCTAGAGTTACACTGCATTTCATAAATTCTCCCTCTCATTTTCTTTTCTTTTGGAAGACACAGTGCTATGTTTCTATCTCATTCAGAAGTCCTACCGAGAAACAATCGAAACTGTGACAAGTCATAGTCATCTACTGTCTTGCTGCTTGGAAAAATCTGCACGCACTTTAGCAGTAGAAAAGTATTCTTTGAGAACCACTCCTGTGCTATCCAATGTAAGTGCTGCCAACAGAAATCTCCTGCCCTTCAGCAGAAAGAAAAATAAAGTTCATCAATGATTGTACACAGTCATCAACTTAGCATATTATATGGTATAACATTGTGTGGATAATAAGTATGTTGGCTTTTACATTATCAAGAGGGAGGTTTTTCAGAAACAACAAAGATTAGTATTGAACACAAACTATTAGATATCATTAAATAGTCATGGCTTTAATTAAAGTATGATTGAATGAGTAAGATACTTGTAATTGTCCTACCTGGAGGGCTTGATTCCAATTCTAAAATGTAATTCAGCTCCAGAGGAAGACAGATATTTTTTCTTCTTCTGAAAGTGAAATAAACTTGAAACTTGATAGCAGTACAATGTAAAAACTCTCTAACTAAAAGCTTTTAAAGGGATGTTTTGAGTTAGTATAGCCCTGACATGGTCATTCTTCAGGTACAGTGTCTCCTGTCCAGTCCTAACCAGTCAGGTCCATGTTAATCTTTGTTTCAGCCTGTGCAGTGGCTGTCTTAAGGAGCTGTGTTCAGCTATTGGGCAGACAGAGGTCTATGTTTTCAGTCTTTGTGGAACAAACATTTTCTCTAAATGTTTAATGTGCACTTTATAAGAAAGGAAAAAGAAAATTTTTTTTGGAGTGAAATTAAGTCCAAGACTAAAAACTCTAGAGGGAGGCAAGAGCTAGTAAAAACCAGCAGATTGCACCCCTGTCTTATCTTCCTGCTATTCTGAATCTTCATGGACTGCTGGGAAAGGTCATGTCAATCTCCCCCCACGTCAATTTATGATACCCTTTAAGTTTTAAGAAATTGTGCTAAGAGGAATGTTAGTTAGGACGGTATACTAACAAACATGTTTTACACATCTTCAAGAGTTAATGCTTAATTAAAACTAAAAGAAAAAATATAATAATAATTGTATGCAATTGTCCAATGAGTTAAAATTATGGTGTGTCTGTTATTATTAATGATAGGATGAGGGGAAATGGTTTTAAACTCTTAGATAGACTAGATATCAGGAAGAAATTCTTTAGTGTGAGGGTGGTGAGGCCTCATTCTATCACTACACTCCCTGATAAAGAGTCCCTCCCCATCACTCCTCTAGGCCCCCTTTAGGTACTGGAAGGCCACTATAAAGTCTCACCAGAGCCTTCTCTTCTCCAGGCTGAACAATCCCAACTGTCTCAGCCTGTTTTCATAGGAGAAGTGCTCTAACCCCCTGATCATCTTCGTGGCCCTCCACTAGACTCGTTCCAACAGGTCCATGTCCTTCCTGTGTTGAGGACTCCAAAGATGGACACAGGTGGGGTGTCATGAGAGCAGAGTAGAGGGGCAGAATCACCTCCCTCAACCTCCTGGCCACACCACTTTTGATGCAGCCCAAGATGCCGTTGGCTTTCTGGGCTGCCAGTGCACATTGCTGACTCATGTTGAGCTTCTCATCCACCAGCACTCCCAAGTTCTTCTCCTCAGGGCTGCTCTCAAGACAGTCTCAGCCCAACCTGTATTTGTGCCTGGGATTGCCATGTCCCAGGTGCAGGATCTTCCACTTAGCTTGGTTGAACTTCATGAGGTTCACACAGGCCCACCTCTCAAGCCTGTACAGGTCCCTCTGGGAGGCATCCTTTCCCTCCAGCGTGTCGGCCGTGCCACACAGCTTGGAGTCATCAGCCAACTTGCTGAGGGTGTACTCTATCCCACTGTCCATGTCTCCAACAAAGATGTTGAACAGCACTGGTCCTAATACTGACCCCTGATGAACACCACTCATCACTGGCTTCCACTTGGACATTGACTGCAACATTTTGTGTGCAGCCGTCTAGCCAGTTCCATTGGTCCATCCATCAAATCTGTGTCTCTCCAGTTTAGAGACCAAGATGTTATGTGGACAGTGTCAAATGCTTGCAAAGGAGTTTTACTTGACATTGAGTACTTGAGGCTTTATGACAGAGAGATTTTCACATCAATAAAAAAACCCCTTAGTTTTACTGATTTAAAATCCTTTTATATTCTTATGTATACATGAACATACCCATATATACACACCATTGCTAAAACAGTCTTTAAAAGACACCTTCATTGTAACAGCTCTCTGCAAATCCTCTTTTGTATCACATCTTTTTTTGAGATTTAATACATTTGCTACAAGCAAACTGTTAAGGAAATAATTGAAACACCACAGTACCAGATGGCTGGGTTTGCAATTGTTGCTGACTTTTCATACCCAGAAAGATTTGGTTTGTTTTGTGAAAGCTCTATGAAACACCTGTTTCAGTTTTGCCAGAAGGTCAAATTGTGCCCATATGAATAGCATAGTCCCCTACCACAAAGAAATCAGGTAGTGGATTTCCGTGCGTGCTGTGATTTCTGAATTGCTTCCTGGGAATAGCCTAATGAGAATGGTTTTATTCAGAGTTTGCTACAATTACTATATAAGAGAAAAAAAAAAGGAAAAATGAATTGAACACACCAGCTTATTCTTAAAATAGTTAATGGATGCTAACATAATTTTTTCAGCTAGAAAGAATCATGTTTATAAGATGGATGGAAGTAACAAATGATCTTTCAGGCTTAACAGAAGGAGCAATTAAGACTTTTGATTTAGGAAAGGCAATGGGAAAGATGTGGGGAGGAAAGGGCCTGAGGCATTTGGTGATATGACAAATAAGACCTAAATAATGCAGTGTTTTCTCAGCTGTAAATGCAGTTGTTTGCAGGAACAGCACAGATGCTCATCCTTTTGGATGTAGAATTCCCTGTAGTGACATATCTGAATAAAAATTCTTTTACCAGCTATTTATCTCTAATATGCCTAGAGAAAAAAGGCTTTCTATATGTTCCTGCCACTGCCAACATGCAGGGGTATTTAAGAATAAATCCTACTTTACCAGTTGTCTACAGTCTAATAGGGAAATCCTCCGAAGGCAAGAAAGGTTTGTTTAAATCATACTCTTCATGACAGTGGCTATCTATCTTTCACCTTGCTCAGCCTGTCTAAATTGGCGTGCTAAAAATAAGACTCCTCTACAGATGTGGATTAGATTTTGGTGCATTTGTGCATACACTGGGGAAGATTTGATAATGTGCATGGAAATACCACTGGGGAAGCATTTATTCCTCTCTTCACTCATACTTTCAAACACCGTTCTCTTTTCCCTGTCAGAGACATAGAGGTATTGTGTACTAGCTACTCTCCTAGCTCTTACTTCTAATTGTCACCTGTCATTAAGAAAAAGGGAAAATAAAAACAAACAAACAAACCAACCCACAAGAGACTGAGGAAGCATTGTGTTGTCACAGTTGTATAGAAAACCTTGAAAACATGACTAAAGGTAACTGGATCTTACCATTCAGACTTCAAGTCTGAAAACATCTGGTTTGAGTCATGTAAACTGACCTATGCAGTTTGTTGTGTTCCGGCTTTGACACCAGCAATGATACATTCGGTACCGTTGTTCCTGCTTTCCCAGTTACTAGAACATTCAGGAAAAAAGGAGAAGCATTTTATTCTGACTTGCTGTTTTACGTTAGTTCCTCTAGCACCTTGGTTTGCAAGACTGTAAGAGTCCTTTTTCCTTAGCTTAAAGAATTTAAGTGAAAAGAGACAGATGGTGCATGAGGCACCAGGAGCAGCCCAGGAGGCCACACATGTGAACACCAATGCCCTGTGTGGTTGTGTTTCAGAGATGATGTAGGACTTCTGCCTGGTTCCAAACCACTAAAGAAGAAACAGCTGAATTAATTTCTCACATAAATATTCCAAACATGCAGAAAGCATAACAGGTGGTTGAGTCTTTTAGCTGCAATTATAGCACACAAAAAAAATGTTAGAATATTTTCAGGGAAATAGAACATAGTTGAAACATACTGTTCCAAAACAAGAACATTTTTCAGAGAAATTGTTTTGGAGTAAACTCTTCCCCAGGACTGAAGAGAAGCTTTGTATTCTGGCATGGGAGCTAGATGACCTTAAGACATTTGGGTTGTCTTGTTTCACCCATAATAATGGTAGACCAATAGAAGGAATGGGGCTGAAAAGTTGTAGGCAACTACCACAGGGGCTATGGGTACCCAGGAAGCAGACGCAATTGCTAGCAGCTCACTGCCATTGCAGCAGACACCTTTGGAAACCTGCTCAATGTCATCATTTCCTAACAGGTCACTCTGGATCCTGAAAGCTGAATATGTCATATTCAAGGGAACTTAGGCCCTGTACAGGCCCACTATTTTCAGTCTCTTTTTGAGAGAACCTGTAACTTGTTCTTTCTTGAAATGGTGCTCCAGACATCTTCTGGCATTCTGTGAAGACATTGGCCTAGAAGTATTAGCTTGCAGTGAGAATTACATTACCTAATTATGGATGTGATATGGTCCTTGTTTGTAGTGTGGGTGTCTATTTTTGTCAGTTAGGTTGACGGTTGGACAAGATGATCTTTAAGGTCCCTTCCAACCTAGAAGATTCTGTGATTCTGTGATTCTTTGCAGCTACTTAGCATGAATGTTATTTGTTTGGATGGCAAGAAGAAAGGTCTGAAAGGTGGGACAAAGATGGGATGTACTTCTATAAAATGGCAAAGCCATCTACCAGTCACTAGAAGAGGTGGTCATATTCCCAGCTCTTCCATTGCACTGCACATCGCATTCAGGGAGCCTCAGGAGAGCTCTGAGATCAGAAAACTCAAATGCATTACGCAAACCTCCTTCTACCCATTTAGTGATCTGGTGAGTGCTCAACTGCTACAAGGGAAGTAATTAGATTAAACAGTGGAAACTGAGACAGAAATGGAACTTTTGGAGGGTGCCCTGCCCCCATCCAAAGTGAAAGGAAAGAACTTTACAGCCCTCTTCAGAAATGTTGCAGTTACATCATGGTAAACTACCCATTTGCCTTTTGCAGCATCAACAGCAACAGGCAAGGCTGGTTTAAAGCAGTTTAAGGGACATTGTAACCCAGTATTGCTTTGGAAAGAAGATGGTGTCCCATCTGCCTATCATCTATCCATGACAGACACCACTGTCCACCATAGTTGTCCACCATTCTTGCCTGGCTTCTTTCCTTGCCCTGGCACAGCTGATGCACTAGAACCATTGTTGGTTTTTTTGTTTTTCATTCCTCACCCCTCCCACTCCCCCTGGTATCGTTTAAACCAGATGTCTTTAACACCATGTGGTATGGCACAAATGAAATGTGATGGAGTAGTAGGATATGGAGTGGATGTAGGAATGTGGTCTATGTGGCAGAGGCTAATTAAGCTGTTTAAGGTTTTCTAGTTCAGCGAGGTTTCAGTGGGATTTTAGTCATTTCAGTGGGGTTCAAAATCTACAAATGTCACTGATGGGAGCTTGCGTATCTCAACAACTTTGAAAATAATCTGCCAATACTCTCAGCTTTTTAGTGATGCAACATTTTTTGTCCTGGATGCCTTCCAGTGACCAGTTTCCTCCTTCTTACCTATATTCTACAGTAGTGCTTCAAACAAATGATACCTACTGCAGATGTTAACATGGAGAAAATTCCAGACCACTAGATACTTTACTCCTTGGGATGAAATCTTACACACCTCTTTTGTTTCTTCATCAAATTTTCTTTCTAATGAATTGTCTTCTTATTTCAGGATATTGTTTCATCATTTCCTTTGTTCCTGTCTGTTTCATGACTTTGGTGTGCTGGTGGCATTTTCTATAATCAATTTTTTTTTCCATATCTGAATACTCTAAATTTCCCATGTGGGTCTTTTTAATTTCCTTTCTTTTATTTTTTTCTTTTTAAGTTATATTTTTGTCTGCTCTTCTTTCCTGTACTTTCTTTGTTCATTTCCTGCCTTTTATTTCTCTTTATATTCTATAATTTTCTGGTCCTTTAACAGGTTTTTATTCTTTTCAACATTTAAATGCAGAATATAATTGTTCTGTAGAGTTCACGGCGGTAAGATAAGCTCTGATTTTAAGATTCTTGTCCTGGGTACAAAGACCTGCTTACACAAGGGAATGACTCATTCTCCACTGTATTCATATCTAGCAAGTTTAAATTACACTGATAGTTGAGCTGGAGATCAACTATTCATAAAGGAGTCAGAATTGGCTGCCTAGCAGCTTTTCAAAATGACTGAGATCCTATACATTTCTACTTCAGTTCAGACAGTAGTATCTTCACAGGAAGTGGTATATCTAGTCTTGTACTGTGATTGATGCCTAAATCTCTGAAGTTTAATTGTGCTTATCAAATTACTTTGAAAATTGCAAGTGTTAGTAAAACAGTCAAGCTTTATTGATTCCAGAGCTACCAGCCATATAATGCATTGAGAGAAACACAGCTTTTTCCCTATCGTCTTTGCTCCCCTTCCTCCACCCCTCATTGGTATTTATACACATTGATAAGATTCCCCTGGGACTTCTCTTCTGCAGACTAAGCAGCCCCAGCCTTGTCAGCTCATCTGTGTATGAGGGATGCTCCAAGCTCTTATCTTACTGATCTTAGTGACCCTTCACTGGGCTCTCTCCAGTGAACTGGGCTCTCCCCATCTCTCTCTTGTACTAGGGAGTTAGCACTCCAGATATATGTCACCAGTGCTGAGTAGAGGGGAAGGATCACCTTCCTTGGCCTGCTGGCAACAGTCCTTCTGTTCCAGCCCAGAATGCTGTTGGCCTTCACTGCCATAAAGGTGCACTGCTGAGTCATGGTCAGGTTGTTGTCGACCAGCACCTTCTGCTCTGTCTCTGCAGAGGTGCTTTCTCTAAGATCACATTTAACGTAGTCTTCCAACTAATCAAATGGATGATTTTTGGGCATGAACACAGCTCAGATGTTGCCCAAACATGGTAGGAATAGCTTACAAGAATGTATTTATGATCCTTTTCAGGGATAAGGATTCCAGAGTAAAAACTTCCAACAAATAGTTTAAATAATCTTTAGATATGTCTGGACTCACAGCTGCAGCAAAGCATTGCTACATCAAATGATCTAGTGTCTGTAATGTTGCCTATAAAAGTAAAATATTTATCTTGAGGGAAACAAAATGGACCCATTAGATATCTGCTATTTTTTTTTACTCTGAATTAATTAATTCATTTCAACAAACAAGCCTGGGAATTTTATCTCTGGAAATATCAAACTGAATAATTTCTTTAGTAAGTTGTTACATTTTTGGTAGTTAATTAAACAACACCTTGCTGCTTCGTAGCACACACCTAATTGGTCTTATTTCAGCTCCAAGCTGAGGGTAAGAAAATACTTTTCAAATTTGAATGGATAATTTTTCACTTTGAGGCTACCATTGTAATCTCCATCTTTGTTTTTAGGAAAATGAGATGGTAGTTACATTTTTCTTGCTAAAATATTTCTATAGATTGCATTTCAGTATCCACACTTAGCTTACACCAGTCTTGAAAAGTGGATGCAGGGCTCTCAGGAAGCAGCTATAAGTTAAAACATCCTTCTTAAATATTTGTCATTGAGAGTTGGTGAGTATGCTGACTACTCATTTTGAAATACAAATGAAAAGTGTGTGTTCATACATGAAAAATGTGTTCAGAGGGAAATTACTGAATGCAAGGTATGCATATGACAAGGATGAAACGTCATGCAGTCCTCCCTTCCCATTCACCAGAGATTTCTTTCAGTGCTGCTCAGGATACAGTCTCATGAGCCTGGTGGGTAAGGGAACGTCGTAGGAGAAGCCTGGACGTGATTTGGATGGTGAAGAATTGTTTGAGGCTCTGCTAGATTTTTGTGAGGGGGCGGCTGGCATCAGCTCGGTTGTCTTTCACAGGACTGACTTTGATCCCTCTGGGTTGTCATGGTAACACGAGCCTCTGATCAAATGAGCCTTAATCACCGAGTTAGAAGTCAAACTCTCTTCATCATAGGAAATAACATGGGAGAAGAGGAGGATTTTTTTTTTCCCACACAAAAGTTCAGACAATTCTCTGGACATCTCCATGACAATTTTAAAATCTCCCCTATGCTGTTTGGCATTCTAATACTACAAATGTATGTGTGTAAGCAGGGGGAAAATATTGGAAGAGTATTTGCTGTGCAGGACAATGCATTGCATTAAGCACAGAAAAACCTCTGTTTGAATTGTGTAAACAGTGTGATTGCATATAGATGGATGTTTTCTGGAGCACAATGCTTACTGGATTTGCAATGGGTTTAAGTTGTTAAATAATTGTATAGCAGTCATGAGTACAATGTGTTCTTCTGGATACAAGGAAGTTCCAGGGGCATGTACTAAGCACTACTATAGAACAAAGGACTAACAGGTTTTATCAAGGTGATGCTATGTCAGCTTTTTGTTCATAAATGCTTTACTAAAAAGGAGGCTTTTTATAGTCTGAAACAACCTTGTCATAGCAAACTGGAGTGCCATGATGTTTCTTGACATTATAAATTAACTCAGGCAGGACTTTTTTCCTGGGATGGCAAGCTATTCTGGTTTCTAAGCTATTAAATTTGAAGATAGCTATTGTATCCATAATAGCACTGCAGTATGCATGTAGTATGCATGTAAACGTATCTTCAAGAAGCAGCTCCATAAACAAGAAAATATTTAGTAACCACTGGAAATGAGTGAAAAGATGAGTTTTCAGGACTAATTCTTGGTTATTATTCAATTTTTTAAAGAGATGGTAAAATGAACATTGATGGAAATCTAAGGAATGAAATTTGTGCATAGAATCATAGAATCTCAACATGAGGAAAAACTTCTTTACTTTGAGGATAACAGAGCATTAGAACAAGCTGCCCAGGGAACTTGTGGAGCCTCCTTCTCTGGAGATATTAAAAACCCACCTGGATGTGTTCCTGTCCAGCCTGGGCTAGGTGAACCTGCTTTGGCAGGGGGGTTGGACTAGATGATTTCCAAAGGTCCCTTTGAACCCCTATGATTCTGTGATTGACTCATCTAGATTGGAAGGGATCCTTAAGATCATCAAGTCCAACTGCTAATTCAGCACTGCCAAGTCCACCACTAAACCATGTCCCTCAGCACCATGTCTACCTGTCTTTTAAATACCTCCAGGGGTGGTGATTCTACCACTTCCCTAGGCAGCCTGTTCCAATGTTTGATAACCCTTTCTGTGAAGAATTTTTCCTAATAGCCATCATAAACCTCCCCTGGCCAAACTTGAGGCTGTTTCCTCTTGTCCTATCATTTGTTACTTTAGAGAACAGACTGACCTCCACCTTGCTACAACCTCCTTTCAGGTAGTTGTTGAGAGCAATAAGATCTCCCCTCACCCTTCTTTTTTCCAGGCTAAACAACCCCAGTTCCCGCAGCTGCTCCTCACAGGACTTATTCTCTAGACCCTTCACCACCTTCATGACCCTTCTCTGGACATGCTGCAGCACCTCAATGTCTTTCTTGCAGTGAGGTGCTCACAATTGAACACAGTACTTGAGGCGCAGGTTCACCAGTGTTGAGTACTGGGTGACAATTACTTCCCTAGTCCTGCTGGCCACACTATTCCTGATACCAGGATGCTACTGGTCTTTTTGACCGCATGGGCACACTGCTGACTGATACTCAGCTGGCAGTCAACCAATACTCCCAGGTTCTTTTCCACCAGGCAGCTTTCCAGTCACCCTTCTCCAGGCCTATAGCACTGCATGGGGTGGTTGTGACCCAAGTGCAGGACCCAGCACCTGGGCTTGTTGAACTTCATACCATTGGCCTTGGCCTATTGATTCAGTCTCTCCAGATCTCTCTGTAGAGCCATCTTACCCTCAAGCAGATCAACACTCCCATCCAACTTGGTGTCATCTTCAAACTTACCGAAGGTGCACTTGATCCCCTCATGCATATTGTTCATAAAGATATTAAACAGAACTGGCCATAATATGGAGCTCTGGGGAACACCATTTGTGACTGTCTGCCAACTGGAATTAACTCCATTCATCATAACTTTTTGCGTTCGCCCATCCAGCCAGTTTTTTACCCACTGATGAGTATGCCCATCCAAGCCATGGGCACCCAGTTTCTCTAGGAGAATGCTGTGGGAAAAGGAGTCAAAGGCTTTACTGAAATCCATGTAAACAGCATTGACAGCCTTTCCCTCATCCTCTAAGTGGATCACCTTATCATAGAAGGAGATCAGGTTAGTCAAGCAGGACTTGCCTTTCACAAACCCACACTGACTGGGCCTGATCATCTGGTTATCCTTCATGTGCCATCTAATGGCACTCAAGATGATCTGTTCCATAACCTTCCTGGGCACTGAGGTGAGGCATCACATTAGTGAGTTAGCTGATGCCAGCCAAATCCGTGGGTGAGATAAATACGCAGATAGGTACTACACTGAGAAAGAGAGACAATTCCTCAGATTAACAATGATAAGCCCATTATCTAAGCAATGGAAAGACAAGGGAAGAAGTAATCAAATAGCTTTGAGATCCTCCAAAAGATAGTGAGCCTCTGCAGAAGAGACATTAATGATCGCAGAGTCCGAGAAGAAAACTTCTGCTTTTTAAGGTAGAAATAAGGAAGGAATCACAGAAGATGCAGTCACAAGACCTGCTCATTTTAAAAAGAAGATAAAATGAAATAAAAAAATCAATAGAACCCAGGCTTCTATCCAAGCCAAGCAGCTTAGTAAGCTGAAACACGGGGGCTGTTTTTAGTGCGCTCCTTGTGGAAAATGTCACACAATGGTGGAGCACAGGCAGTTGCCTGTAGAAAACTAGATGGCGAATACTCCGTCTCCTTTAAAACGTTTCTATCAACTGTCATATAACATCAAAGGCATTTCAGTCTCCAGCAGAGCATGTTTGAATGGTGCATTGCAGCTAGAGACTTTTCTTTTTGGAAAAAAATCCACATGGCATTTTCTGTCTATTACTTGTTGGTTGCAGAATAAAGGAGTGAAAGAGGCAAAATGTGGTAAATGAAACATTTAGGAAACTAACATGAAAGCTGTGAAAACAAGATTTTCTTGATATGGTTACAGTTGCTGTTATGATTCTTCAAGGAAATGGAATTAATACTTTAAATTGTTTAAATAAAACTATAGATAATTGGAATGTGAATGTACTCCTTTTTGATACAAATTTTATCTAAGTTTGTTGATCGATGTGAAGCCTATGTGTGAAAAGCTCTGCATCAACAGGGTCTTGCTGTAGCTTCTTTCCTTTGGTGTTTTTATCATTACAAGGAAGTGTGGGGAGGAAGATCTCATAAGAAAGCTTCCAGAAATGAAAACAACATATTTACTGCTTTATTTCTCAATCTAAATCAGAAGACGGGGTGTTTCCATTTCTTTCTCATTTTTTCTATTTTTTTTTTAAGTCCAGGATATCCAGATACCACTCAATTAGCAGTGCTTCTTCCTTAGAATATTTATTATATTTATGGTCAGATATTAGGTCAGGGACCAAGACTTTTTGTCAGCCTTAAATCATTTTCTATCAAATTGTAATATATAATCTGTTCTGAAGAACAACCACACAAATGCTCCTTTTCTATCAATTTTGACTACTTTATTTATTGTATTTATAATTTGCTATTTTTGAGAAAGATGAGGAAATGTCACAACATTCATCAATTTATCTTTGACTTCACAAGCCTAACATTTTTCCCTGAAGTCTACATCATGTTTCCACCCACTGTGAAGATGTTATTTTCTTAGCAAACTTTCCCTCAGGTAGAATGCTATCTGCCAGTCAACATAATTTTGCTCTCTACTAAGTATTCAAAATTGAAATGGAGGCATTCTGTACTGTAAACATTTGGCAACTGTGTTGCCTCTTTGCCTTGAAGTCTAACACTGCAATTTTCTACAGTATTTCACTACCCGGTGATTTTCCTTTGAAAAAGCATTGAAAACTACATTTCTTCCTTAGTTTTAGGTGGCTACATACAGCATATTCTAAAATGAAGCAAAATAAGGAATAAAAGAAGGGCAGAAAGGCAAAAAAAAAAAAAAAAGGGGTAGCTGTTTAGCTAGATAGATTTCAAAGCCCTGCATATGTGTTTTAGCATTAATTTAACAATGGATATATTGTGGGAGAATGCAATGCTGACAGGATGTTTTTTGTTACAATCATATAACAAATGTGGAAAGTTTTGCCTAGTTTTTATTTTCTCCCCCTGCCCCATTTTGCACATGTGTTTACCTGGTTGGGTAACAATAGGCTGTGGAAGAGGAGTGGAAGGAATGCATGCATTGCAGTGTTAGCAGAAACTGGTCAAAAGCCATCTATTATCACTGGAAATGGTGCTTACCCTTACTTGCTTCCTAGTGTAGATGTGGCACTTCAGGGCATGATCTAGTGCCTGAGATTGTTGGGTTGGGGGTTTTTTTTGTATGTGTATGGTTGGACTCGATGATCTCAAGTTCCCTTCCAACCATGAAGATTCTGTGATTCCGTGAATACAGACCTCATTTTGCCTCTCTCCTGAGGCCAATGTCTAATTTTCAAACTGGAGGTAAAATGGAGGTTTTGTCACAAGTGCTATTGAGAACAATCTAGACTAGTCTGATTCAAAAAAGAAACAAACAACACAAGCTTTGTCTGCTCTGAGAAAAAAAAAGTAGGATTGCACTGCCAGCATTACTTCTGAATATGAGACCCAAGGTCCCTGTGGCTACAGAGCATGCTTCCAGGAGTTGTTAAACATGACTAGTTAATGTAGTTGTAGCTCTCTGAAATACTATATGCATCTAGCAGTGTTCATTGTTAGGGGTATTTGGTTGAAAAGACATTGGTTACATCTAATAGCATTTGCTGCAAGCCAGCTGGAGCCAGCCCCGGTACGAAGGTGGTGTGTTGTAGTGCTTGTCTGTTTGAGCTCATGCACTGAAAGAGAAGGACCTTTGGACACACTTTCACTGTCAGAGATGGCTGAACATGGGAATGAATAGCCTTGACCTCAGTAAAGCCCAAATATTTAATCATAGTAAAAAAAAATCAGCTGAGAAGTCAGCCTAGATACAATTTCAAATCAAGTACAACTCTCAGGTGCTTGAATGACTGAAGATGTGAAACATGTGGCACATGTGGCATCTGCCAAATATATCTTTTAGGAACGTAGTGTGCCACTACAAAGATTGAAAGATGAACAGCGAGGCTTTTTCTGTGTGCTCTAAAATATGGGAAACAGACATAATAGATTCTTTTGGTAATTAATCTCATTAATATGTATGTTAACATTGATACAATTATAGGGATAAAAAAAAAGACTTCAATCCTAAACTTCCTCGCAAACATTTTGTTGCTTCCTTTGATATATAACTCCAGAGAGTTAGAAATGCTTTTCATGCAAAAGAAACTTTATAACAAAGACAAAAAAAGAAATTAAAGATCATGACATTCTCTGTGATAGCTTTAATCATAAAATGATTAAATGAATAAATGATATTCAATCCACAATTGCATACATGTAATTATTATAGGTTATGTAGATGTTTGTTTATTTCACACTGTTACAATATAATTGCACTGTTATGAACAAATTTTCAGGGAAGGCTCTGTTGCTCTCATCTGAAGCGGTGGTTTGCTGAGGCACAGGGGCAGTCTAGCTGCTAGCTGGCTTGAAACAGCTTGTACTCTCTCCAAACCAGCTTGTTTGCTTGTACCTTGGTGAGAACAGGTACATAGGTCCACAATTACAGCAATGTAAAACTGCCTTTTTCTAGGGAGTGATATCTACTCAAGGGACACAAAAATATTAAGCTCAGGGAGTAGTCTCCAATTCAAGATATTGTAATACTCTTCCATAGCTTCCCTATAAAATTTAGATCTATTTTGAATTTACTCATGTGCCTTTTTTCTTGTGCAGTGGCTATGATGAACCAGAAGAGCTATACTTTTATTGCTCCTGCGTATGGTATCTGCAGGGTCCAAATTACAGGGCAGAGGCTTTGAAGACAATATCAGTTTCTTAATTACTGATATCATGGAAATTTATTACAAATATATTTAAACAAGAATTCATATTTTTCGATTTCATATCAACTTCACGACTGCCTGAATTTTGAATTATCATAAATAACTGGAACTGTAACGCAAAAAGCAACATTCCCAATTTCCAGGTAAATATGGTCTCAAAGACTACCAGCAAATTACATACAGAAAGATATGAATTTACAATATCCTTCACAATGTTCTGTGTTAGGTATGTAAGGGACCTTCTTAACTTTAAAGTGTCTTTGATATGTAACTCAACAAAATTACTTTTGAAAGATTGACATTGTGGAGGATCGATGGGCAGATGAATAGCTGCTGCAACGCTGAGAGGGTCTACATCCCCCAGTTATATAGAATTAATATCATATTACTGATTTTGCATATTTATTTATTTTAATACATATGTATATACTATATATTAATTTACATTTTTTATATTATTTATATAATATAATTTAGGTTATATTAAAATGGCATTAAAATTATAACCGTATGTACAATGGCAGCTCTCCAGAGCTCAGAATATGCTGCTTTATCAGCAAAGTTTTTGCTTTAGTTAATATTTATAAAGCAATTTGGGCACAATGAACTGTAATGCAGTTGCAAATGAACTCAAGTGCGTCAATTTTAGGGTCATTCTATTATAGGTTATGTCCTGATGTCTGTTAATAGAAATTTCCTCAGTAACTAGTATATTTAAGGCATAGCCCGCTGATATTTCCAGAATTTTCCAGAAACTGTGCCGAAAGTGGGCAAGAATGGATGAACCTGACCCAGACTTTCAAAACTGGTACACCATGCTTGAACTACAGAATGGAAAGTGAACTCACAAATTTCACTCAGTTTCAGTCAAGATGCCTAATAAGGGGTACCCACTAAAAGCAGAAGAATATATGGCATCCTTGTAAAACAGCTTCCTGGGGCCCTTTTCAAAGCTGCAAGTTTAATAATTGCTAGAGGTCAGTCATTCTTTATCCCACCTCTCCCCTGCAATGTGATACGAAGAGGGGAGGTACATCTACAGACATATCAAAAAAGAGCTCACAGCATGTCTAGATATGCTTAAGCTCAATGTGATCTGGCTAATTTGGATAACAGTTGAGTTTACACGTCTTTGTCAGCCACATGAGCCCACTCTGGCATCTGAAATGGCTAAGGAGGTCAGCAGGCTGTGCTGAAGCTGGGCTGCAGCTATAGCATGAGCCAGACCATTTAAAGCCTGTAAAATCACACATCCTCTCATGGTGTGCATATAGCCAGGGACACATGCAGTTGGGATCTGAAAGGATTTGAGTTGCAAGAACCAGGGCTGCATATGTATATACTGTGCCCAGAGACTGGACCAGAGTCTTGTCAGTAAAAAGAAATATCTACTGAAACTAAAAATGTGTGCCATAAAGCCCAGCTTTTCTGAGTGCAGAAAGAATATTTTCTACTTGACCAGTTTGTGTTGCATTTGTTTAGGCTTTATTTCTGTTTCTTTTACCCTGGTTTTCAGTCAAAAAATTCTTTAATGAGAAGTCTTTAATGAGACTAAGTCTTATTAATGAGATGCTCTTTTGCCCATATATCAGAAATATATTTTAATAGCATGACTGAGATCACTTTAACTAATTTAACCTTTACAGACATTCCTTTCATTGACAGTAGCAGTGAAAAAATTATTCCATTCTAAATGTAATTTGACTTCATTGTTCATAGCACCCAGTCCCTTGATGGAAGCATGAATATTCCTGGGAATATCACTAGATTCACTGGAAATATAAAATCTAATTTAATTGGGAAAAGATGCATGGAACTGTTTCTAATTTAGAACCTGCAAAGATCTTTCTAGTCTATCCTTTTCTACTAGGCTTGAGTATGCTGTCTCTGATAATATGACTTAAAATAAACCTTGCAAAGAGTGACACTTTTATGGTTAATACTGTTACAAACCTGAGTGCAAAGGCTCAATGACAAATAAAAGTAATGCCATTGAAAAGAGATAAACAATTAGTATTCACTAATTGTTGCTAATTTTGCAGGAAGATCATGTTTCAGTGAATATATTTATCAAATACAAACTTCACGCAATCACAGCTAGAAGACATAACACTTACCAGTGTGTTATGGTATGGAATTTTTACAAACAAACACTCCTGAAATTTTAGTCACCTTTTGCTGTTCTTGTCCTTTATCAGTAATTCATGGAAGCTGTATATGTCATCAGCATCCAAGCTGTACCATTAAGGATGGGAGGTATGAGGGATTTCACTGGCACTTGCTTAAAACAAACAATTATTATCTGATAGATGAGCACACTATAAAATATGATTTTGTGCCTTTAGAGTGTTTAAGGGAAATGTTATTTAAGCAGCTGATAGCCACCAACATGGAGTCTAGTAGTCAGTCAGACAAAACCACGTTCCTCTTCCTCCCCCTACATCCTGCTGTAGCTTTCAGGGAGATTATAACTATTGCTATAACTGGACTTTACTTTTTTGGATAATAAGAACATGACTGAAAAGAGGCTGTGGAGAAAAAAATAGGACCTTGCAGGAGTTAAAACAGGGGTAATTGCAGGACTTAAAAAAATGGTAATTTTTAGCTGCACAAAAGTGTTTCCATGTTTCTCTGCTGAATAGTGTACCTTGCATAAGAATAAATTAGTGGTTTTTTTGCTATAAGAGTTTGAGTATGCCCTCTCCCTCAGTAGCTCTGGGCCTAATTGAGCATAACAATTACACATGACAGCTGGCAGGAAATCTATCAGCTATTTCAGGAGCTCAGTGCTGTAGGAGGAAGATGACGGGTCATGTTGCTGTTGAGAAGTCAACAGAAACAATGCCCTCCTCCTTCAAGCATAGTCCAAAATGTCAGTGTGAGCTTTTTTGCTGCTTGCTTTCTTGTCTGATGATTGAAAGAAATCTGAGGGGCAAATCAGTTACAAAGTCTAGTTCATGGCTAGAAAAGTCAGTGCTTTCTGACTGAGGTAGCCTTAAGGAACAAAGTACATTTCTCAAAATACCCTTTTCCATCCTGTTTTAGTAAGAAACTCCCCTCCTCTCTGATTTACCTCTCAGGCTTCTGAAATACATCATCACTAATGGTAAAAAGTTTAAGTCTGTGTACACTGTAAGCCTGTCTCTATCTTAAGAAATGCTTGAGTGACAGCCCCTGTGATGAACCACCTTGCCCTCACTGGTCACTGGTCTTCATCACAGCTACAGTCCACTGGACTACTGAAATTACCATTCTCGCAAGAGGAAATTGCTAGAAACAGAGATCAGCTGGATGATACATTTGAAAAGTCATCCTGAAGGATAAGACACACCATTATTTTGATAATCCATACCATTATTCAGGCCGTCCCTCAGGAATATGTCCAAAACTGGATTTTGCTCAAAATTTTTATCTTCATCAAGTGAAGACTAGCAGAAAAGGAAGGAAATGTTTGTGTCTGTTTGGAGAGAAGGAGGAAAGTTGAAATTTATATATTATTGAAGGATACTGCTAGGAGTTCAACAAAACTCAATAAAAGCTCAACAAAACTCAATAAAAGTTTTCTTTGAGGACTCGGATTGCTATTTTTTTATCTTTATAAAAGGAAACATTGTGATCATTTCTTCAAAAGTTCAGTTTTCTAGGATGATCAACATGATTACAGATATTACTGTGTTTTATTTTGCACTATGGTATTACGATAGTGTTTCTGTAATATCATGGTAAAAGCTTCTTCCAGCAGTTTCTCAATGTCATTACATTTGTTCCATAAAGCATATGGAAGTGAAGAAAAATCAATGCAACAAAACTCAGAGGGCTTTGAAACACAGCAATCATACAAGCTGCTTCAGTATGAGTTAGTGAGACCAGATTGCAGTGAGAAATGGAAACGTAATGAACAATTTTTTAAATAAGAAGAAAAAGAAATAAATCATAATTCAGGGACACATCCATCTTGCATGAAAGTTCAGATTTCCTGGTGGCTGGAGTACTCATTCAGCATTTTTGAGGGGTCAATTTTGGTCCTTGCTTCAACTCTTTTCATGTTAGTCCATGCTAATGCAAAATAGAAAAGATACTACAGGATGATCAAGGACTACTGCAATAACTATTTGGGAATTTATTATTTTGATGAGGGAAGACGTCTTTCCCGGTTTTGCCAAGCTTCCCTGTCTTTCCTCCACAGATTTCCTAAGGTCAAACTTTTGTCCTGATAGAAAATGGAAACTTTTTAGAAATTCATTATAGGCTTTGTGAGGTGAGCAAACTCGTTTTCTACTTATCTGTAATTACTGCATTTACAATAGCAGGATTTTATCTTGTTCATAATGGGTTATAACAATATCAGCTTTGTTGACAGGGTAATAGTCCTCTTTTACTAAAATTTAATTGGCCTGATGATCCCCTTCTTTAAAAATTGTAACCCCTTTAATACCTATGTGATGTGGGTCAGAATGCTGACAATGGTTTCTGCAAGAGGAGAAATTTGATTTAATAATGTACCTTACATAAAATGTGTCATTGGTAGGACGGCTGGAGAACACTGAGCCCAAGAAATGTGATGGTGACTGGCATGTCAAAAGTATGTTTTTTATGCATTGCCTCTTCAAAATACTGGGCAACAGCTGTTGCTAATCAGCACATTCTTAGAGAAAACAATGTAATTTCACAGAAAGGAATAAAATCCTGTGTGGCTTAAATTGATCTACAGCACACACGAATATCTGAATTACCATTGAGCATTGCAATTTTTGTCACTTTTTCCCCTGGTGTTGGAATTATAGCACTGCAGCAATTTACTTATGGAAAAAATAAAATTGACATTATTTTATGAAGGACCATGTGTCTTTTTCCTTTATATCCTCTTTCACGTGCAGCCTGAGCTGCCACATACCTACAGGGCTAACCAGTGAAATCCCTCTGGAGAGCTACTGTGTAGACATCAGTTGCATGATAGCTCTGCAACACATTTATTGAACTTGCGTTTTCACACAAAAGGATTCAACTTCATCACGAATGCAGGGGCTGACGGACACAGTTATACATCAAATTCTCATCAGTCACTGTACAAATGAAATTACAGGAGGGCTGTGGTGTTGCGACTCTAACTCTGTACTATGCATTTATTTTCAAGCTCAGGTCAGGCTGCCCGATGACTTTAGATAATTAAGGGAATCCCCACTTATGACTACACACAGGCACAGTAATCTCCCTTTTCTGATGTGCATTTCCTGATATATTGTGGTGATAATCTTAATGCTAGTGTGTGCATTTTCTGCATTTAGCCCAATAGATAGACAAGGATCAGAAAGATTTTACCAAGGGTTATTACGTTCTGGTGTGGATGGACAGTGCTATCCTCAAGGTAAGAGCTGCTCCCACTTAAAAAGAAGCCTTGGTATGGGAGGCATCCAAGTGCCATGATGATTAGCATCCTTTAAACTTTTTGCATTTACTATTATTTTTTTTTAATGATGAGCTTGCACTAGTGGTCAGCTGAGATTTAAATTCCTGTCCCTCCAGACACTTTGATGAATATTTAACATCTACAGGTTTTAGTGGGGCGACTTGCATGCTTACAGTAAGAATATTTTTAGATTAATGGACAACTTATTACATGAAATGTCTTCACATAGGTTCAAATATTGAAAAAGTTATGTACGGATATATTGTCTCTAAACTGTTACAAAAATAAACATCTTTCAATTTATCCGACCTCCTACACTGCAGATCCTGAAGGCATAGTTTACAGGATTATGTAAAACACAATGAACAACATGTTTGGGATATATCTAGACATTCAATTCTTGCTAAGTTTGAATTTTAATTTTCTGAAAAGTGAACAACAACCTGTAGTTTTTATTTTCTTCATCACTTTTTACTACATCTCTCTTTTCTCCTTTCCCTTTATATTGGTTTTCATTTGGAATAGTTATGCAAAGAAACCATAATATAGCTGTGCTACAAGTGTTCCTCTTTTTTTTTGATCCTTTTCCATGAATATAAATTTTTTCTTTTATACCTGAAAGGCATATGGAAGTGGAAGCACAGATCAGGGAGTTATGTCCTCAATACAAAACACATCAGGGCTGTTTCGTACTTAATATTCAGAGTTAATATAGCAAAAATCCTGATTTATGTTGTAAAGGTTAATTATAAGATCGGACTGAAAGTACTATCTCCCATTCCAGCTTGTGAGGCTTTTGTTGGGTCTGTCCACTGACCAAAGAGGTCACCATGGGACATGCAGTGGAATCCCTTCTAGTACCACAAATCCTGACATTCAGATCACAGAAGAGGGAAGTTCTGAGTAGCAGCAGAAACAAGAGCGCATCTACTTGCCTTTGAGAATTCAGCTTTTGCTTACAAAATCATTTCTGAAACTTCCACTTACATCTACCTACATCATATGTTACACGTTATATTCACTGATCTGGGATGGAAAAACCCACACAATTTTAATGCATACATGGATGCCCTAATTTAAAATGTAAAAGGCAAACATGAGTGATAACCTAATGATAAACTCAAAAAATAAATATATTTGTAATTACTAAAGTGTTGAAGTGAGCCTGTAGACTAGATGGTAAGCGATTTAGTTCACAGGGTGCTATTTCTCAATTTTATGTTATATTTTTATATCATTTATGTATTATATAATTTTTATTACATCCAATTTTCTTATTGTTTATATTTTGGTATTTATTTATACATTTTATATTACTATATCTCACTTTTATATTTTTTTATATATAATTTATTTAATATCTATTTTAATTTAAGCTGTCTACTCCTCGGAAATACTATCTCAGTAAGGCAACTCCACTTTGATTCATGTCTCCAGACTTGAAAATGGCTGCCCAAAAAGCATGGACAAAATTCTTAGGACCAAATCCTGCAGATGTGCTGGCTATGTTTATCTTGATCCTGAATATCAGGCAAGCAATTCTATTCAAATTGGTGGCTTATATCAAAAGGGTGAATTTGAAGTAACCTCTCTGTAATGACTCTTGGTCGTCCAGCCAATTCCTTACCTAAGTAGTCCATCCATCAAATCCCTGTCTCTCCAATTTAGAGACAGAGAAGTTGTAGGGGACAGTGTCAAGTGTTATGAATGTATTAGTTTGGAATGTCAGCTATGAATATAATATTTTTATTCTAGTAGCCCAGAAAGTGACATTGTATTTATCAATGCATCATGCTTAAGTATGTCACAAGTCACAAGTCATCATGGAGGTATGTGAATATATATACACGTGCTGCTTTGTGAGACTTGTTATTTTCTTGTTACTGTACATCTTGGCTCTATCAAATTAGTTCTTCCTGTCATGAATTAAAAACCACTTGATTTTTTTTTATTTTTAAGGAAGTTAAAATGATAGTGATTGCTAATTAAACAGCGGCAGACTGCTTGCTCTGGCTCCAGTTTATCCTGTGAAATAACGGTATCTTTCAAATGGGAAAATAAACCAGTAAGTAGAGTCTTATATGTTACTGATTTGGAGGTCAAATGTTGAAAACTTTGATTTCATAAAATACTGTGTAACAGCAAATGATTAAGTAGCTTACAAGAATACATTCTTTATTTTATTTCAAACTGTAATCATGGAGCAAACTGTAATCACGTGCCTTGCAGCAACTTTGAAAGCATCTGCAATGGTACAGCACCCGCTGGAGAAGTCAGAATAGTGACTTTCCAACTTGCAAATAACTTCAGTATTTAAGGGGGGACTCACACTTTGTATCCAAGCCAGTATGTAAACAGTGGAATAGAGATTGAAGATGATGAGGACCCTGATGTGGATCTGCCTCCACTTCCTTTCAAAGTGAAAGATCAGAAGATATGAAAGAAGATAAACCTTCACAGCTTTGTGTGAGGTAGAATATAAAAATTAAAACACTTTAATTAAGAATAAAAAGTATCTTTTAATCAGAGGACACCCAGTTCTTCTGAATGAGATATGACAACATAAAAAGATCTGAAGATGAAGTCTCCTGCCTGGTCACATTCTCCTTGGTGTACAAGTCCTTTGCTTGGATCTTGCTTTCCAATCAGACAGTTTTTGCAGTCTTTGACTGCCAAAACAAATCACAGCCTGCTCAAGTTCCCGAATAATACCTCATGTGTGTTGCATTTTTTCATGTGTGGTTCTGAGCTGTTGTCAGCCCCATGTCCCCTCCTGGAATCTCTTTGGATGCATGGTCCTCACCTGCATTACAGACCTTTTCCCTGCTGATGGAACAGTCCAGAAGAAGACAGTCTGATGAGGGAATTTGCAATGTCCTGAGCCTGGTGGCTGCTCTGAGTGGCCTGTCCAGAGAAGCCATGCCCTGCTTCCTGCTGGCCTGCCTGACAGCCATGCTTACCTAGGCCTTTGGGCTTAAGTTAATTAAGCTGGGAATTAAGTTTAGTGCAAGAAAAGTGAATTACTGGGTTTGCTTTTGTTTCAACCCAGATAATAACACTAATGAAATGATCTGGGTAACCGTACTGCTGTACTGGATCTGACTGGGATGGAGTTAATTTTCTTCATAGCAGCCCATCTGATGCTGTGTTTTGGATTTGTGACGGGAAAAATGTTGGTAACATACCAGTGTTTTTGCTATTGCTGAGCAGTGATTTTACAGCATCAAGATCTTCTGTTTTTCCCACTCCACCCCTCCACAATAAGTTGGCTGGGGATGTGCAAGACGTTGGGAGGGGACACAGTCAGGACAGTTGACCCCACTGACCAAAGGGATATCCTATACTGTATGGTGCTGTGCTCAGCAATAGAAGCCGGGAAATGGTTGGGGGTGGGAAGGGGAAGAAGGAGGAAGAAGGGGACATTTGGAGTTACAGCATTTGTCTTCCCAATTAACCATTATGCGCAATGGAACCCTGCTTTCCTGGAAATGAATAATCATCTGCCTGCCGATGGGAAGTAGGGAAAGAATTCCATATTTTGCTTTCTTATGTGCGCAGCTTTCCCTTCACTTATTAAACTGTCTTTATTTCAGCCCATGTATTTTCTCAGTCTTGCTCTTCTGATTCTGTCCCCTATCCCTCTGTGGGGGAGTGAGCAAGTGATGGGGTGGGGGCTTGGCTGCTGGTGGGAGTCAACCCGCCATAGCTGCTGACTTATATTTGTTACAGTACTGTTATTTAGAGACAGGTTGTTTATCCCTAATGCTGTTGGTGTGGTGTCTGTTATTGTATCCCAGACTTATAAGTTGTTGAGACTCCCTTAAACCGTTACAAAAACTCAATAGGTCTTTGAAAAGTGTGATCTGTCCTCCGTGTTACACTGCTAACACCCTTTCTTTTTAATAGAAAACCACATGAAATTGAAAACAAACACATCAAATTGTTCTATCATCCATTCCCAAATGATAATGGAGTTGAGGGTATTTGTTGTTTATACTCAGCCACTCAAGCGAAGATTTTAATATTGGTCTTTGCTCTTGTGGTTGTATAAGCTCTGCATGAAACAAGTATGTCCAAGGCCATCTCAAGAATTTTGAATAGTTCTGTTTTAGGAACTCTTCTGTCCTTGTGTCATGGTTTAACCCCAGCCAGCAACTAGGCACCACACAGACACCCCTACTTACTCCCCACCCCTCAGTGGGATCCGGGGAGAGAATCACAAAAGTGAGAAAACTTAGGGGCTGAGATAAAGACAGTTTAATAAGTAAAGCAAAATCCATGCAACCAAGCAAAGGAAAACAAGGAATTCATTCACTACTTCCCATTGGCAGGGAGGAGTTCAGCCATCTCCAGGAAAGCAGGGTTCCATCACACATAATAGTTACTTGGGAAGACAAAATGCATTAACTTTGAATGTCTCCCACTTCTTTCTTCTTCCCCCAGCTTTATAAACTGACCATGACATCATATGATATGGAATATTGGGGTCAGCTGACCCAGTTGTTTGTCCTCCCAACTGTTTGTATGGTCTCAGCCTACTCGCTGGAAGGGTAGTGTGAGGAGCAGAGAAGGTCTTGACTGCTTAGCAACAACCAAAATCACCAGGGTGCCATCAACACTATTCTCATCCCAAATCCAAAAGATAACACTATACCAGCTTCTAGTAAGAAAGTCAACTCTGTCCCTGCTGAAATCATGACACCTAGACAGATAAAACATACAGCTGTGATAACAACTGTCATTGGAGCACAGCAAACAAGTCTGGCTGCATTCCTTTGTGTATTCAATAGAGTTTCCTGGACTGCGTATATTAAAAGAGCCTGTAGAGTTGCAGTAAGCTAGTTGATATGAACATATGGAGAGAGTTGTGTTTCATAAGCTTTTCATATGGGATATAGTATTTGAATGTATCGGTTGTGATTATATGGGACTCTGGGCCTGGCTAGCGGCCCTGCTATCTGTTGGGCCTTGATTCTCTGAAGTACTTACATAATCTCATGTTGAGCTTCACCCCTTTCAATGAGATAAAGCTACTGCAAGGCAGATGATTTATTAATGATTTGCATTCTAGTAGCTCTCAGAGGACATATCTAAGACTCAAAACCTTTTATTCTAGCCATATATTCAAAATAAAATGTGACTGTTCTAACAGTAAAACAAGGGTTTTTTTGGACCACTGGATAGCAATTTCTGTGAGGTCTTTCATTTCAATAACGTGAATTTGCAACTTTGAAAATTGTAATTGGAAGAAAATATTGATAATTTCCCTAGGCTGCAAACCTTCTGGCAGAAAATTCTTCATGTACCCTCTTTTCCCCCACACTTATTTTTCAAAAAATCCGTCTGAAAATTTCAATGTTAGATTGAGTCAGAAATAGCTGCCACCAGAAAAATCTTGACTTTTAGCAATATATAGAGCTGTTTCATTCCCTTAATCATATCTTTTATGTTTGTTTTAATAACAAACTAACAACAGTAAAATAACAAAAAAAATAGAAAAATCAAGACACATAGACATCATGCTCTTTTCCCTTCATGAGACCTTTAATAAATACTATCAATGTAGTTAGCTGTTAAATGACAGCCAACATTGAGCTCAAACAAAAAATCATGTGCTTGTGTTAGTGAAAAGCAGAGGAGAGTTATCCCATCCTTGAACTGAAATAATTTTACTAAGTCTTGTATCTCAACAAGTCCAAATTAGCCTTTGTCATGCTACATAAAATGGTCAGAGATTACAAGGGATTGCAGTCTGAAGAGAAACAAGCCAGAGAATTTGAGAAAAGTCTAACTAACACATTTCTCTTTGCACCCTTCTGTGATCCACCAAATTTGAGGATGCAGTATATTTTAGCTACATCATGGTTGGAAATGATGTAATCCATTACTGTATTCAAGTTACTCTGTTTGGAGTACACAGATTCATTCCTCTTGCCCCATGGCTCATATCCAGACCACTAATAAAATTCTGACTGCAAAAAGGAGCTGTTGTAGGCTTCTTGGTATCCATAGAGATCGTGTTTAACCAGAAAAAAACTCCATATGCAACAGAAGTTTTAAGCTAGCCTGTTCTACTCTGTCAGCAAATAAGCATGTAGGTCACTTGTCTCCAAAGAAATGTTCTTTTGAGAAAAAAAAAATTACATGACATTTCAAAATAAGATCTGATGTTCAGGCGTATGAAAATTATACTTAGATTTTTATACATCAAAGTACAAATATGACTGGTTTTGGAATTTTTTACAGTTGTGGATGAAAACTCTTGAAACAAAATCAGACATAACTTTAACCTTTTCTTTACACATATATATCCTACACAGTAGATAGTGCAACCTTTGTACTAATGAATTCTGGAGTTTACTTTGCATTCCTCCTTTCCCTGCTTTTCTCCAAGAATTACACTGGTAGTGACAATAGCATTTTATGACTAGGACAAACCAGCAATGGATATATGTTGTCCATCCCCACCTCTTTTTTCCAAAAGGCTCTGCCTGGATCAGATGGAAGCTCAGCCTTGGGGACCTCATTAATGTGAAGAAAATCCTCACTGCGTGGGCTTCATGAGTGGGTGGTTCCCAAGCAGGATATGCTCTGCTACACAAACAAGTATTTTTACAGAACAATCTGAAAGCCTTTGTTTTCTTCACAATGCAGAGCAAACCCTACCCCACCTCCACGCCCTAACTTTCTAAACTTCAAACTTTTCTGCAAAAAAGCAATAATCACTCTCTGCCTAGGGTTCATCGACTAAGAGCTTCTGGAATGACTGCAAGGGTTGAGTGTTTGACAGGGTTGTTTTGGTCTAACTGAGACAAATACTTTTGGATATGGAACTAGTAACAAAAACAAGAATTCTTGCAAACCCTATAAATATCAGGAGGCATTGACAAGTAGCAATACAGAAAACACTGTATGTGTGTCATTTTATACTGTGGTTAAAATTGAATGGATTTTTCTACATTGCATGCTGGTGCATGAAGGTCAAAGAACCCTAGGAGAACTGATTGATCTTCAAAGATAAATTCCTCAAACAACAAGAACAGTCCATTCTGATGTGCAAGTCAGCAGGTACAGCGGAAGCCAGCATGGATGAACCAAACTCCTGACAGTTCTCAGATTGGAAAACGAAATATACAGAAGGTGGAATAAGGGAGGAATTTAGTGACAGTGCTTGAATGTGCAGGGATGGAGTTAGGAAAGCCAAAGCTCAGCTGGAATTGAAGGACAGCAAAGAAATGTTTCTGTAAGTGCATTGGCAGCAAAAGGAAGAGCAAGGAAAAATGAGACCACTGCTTAGTGGGGTAGAGTGCCTAATGATATAGGCCATAGAGAAGACTTGGGGTACTCAATGGTTTCTTTGCCTCAGTTTTTCCCGGTCTGCCCTCAGATATCAAATGTCCCTAAGGTTCATGACTGTCTAAGGGAATGAACCTTGACCCATGTTAGAGGCACACCAAGGTTACCAAGCGAATCCTCCTGGAGACCATGTCCAAGCATGTGAAGGACAAGAAGATGGCTGGGAATGGCCAGCCTGGATTTTCTAAGGGCAATAAATACCTGGCCATTACACTAGTTTTCTATAGATGACTGACTCTGTGGATGATGGGAGAGCAGTGACTGTTTGCCTTGACTTTAGCGAGACATTCAACAGTCTCCCATAGTATCCTTATGGTTCAACTGATGACTCATGGAATGGATAGGTGGGCTGAAAAATAAGTGGAAAACTGGCTGGACCACTGGGCTCAAAGGTTTGAGATCAGCAGTACAAATTCCAGCTGGTAGATAGTTACTAGTAGCTCTCCTAACGGGTCAATACTGGGGGTGATTCTGTTCAATTTCTTTGTTACTGACCTGGATGATGAACCAGAATGCACCTCAAAAAGCTGAGGAATGATATCAAATTGCAGGAAGGGGTTGATATGCTTGAAGGGGGGCAAAGATCTTGCTCAGGGGATCCTTGATGGGCTGGAGTCATAGGCTGATAGGAGCCCCATGGATTTCAAGAACATCATTGTGCTGCACCTGGCAGGGAATAACCCCATACACCAGTACAGGTTGTGGGTTGGCTGGACTGAAAAGTGCTTTGCAGAAATGGATCTGAGTGTCCTGGTAGAAAAGTTGACCATGAGTAAGCAGTGTGCCCTTGCAGCAAAAAAAGGCCAGTGGCATCCTGGGATGTATTAGGAAAAAGTAGCCACGAGGCTGAGGGAAGTAACTGATTTCTTCTCAGATTACTGAATATTCAGGAGTTACTAAAAGCAGGAAACTGTTGCAAAGCAGTCCTTGAGAAACCTGATCACCTTTCACAAAAACAAACACGTTATTAAAAGCCTCCAGAGGTCTGAGAAAGCTATTTGTCAATAACTGCCAGATTTGCTGTTCAAGGCTTCTCATTAAGAAGTGAGCTGTAAAAGAGAAGGGATGTCCTTTTACAAAACAGCCTTACGTTTGCTAAAAGCTAAGAGCAACCTTTTTGTCTTTAGGTTGAATCTTCTTTGTTGATTCCACTTAACAGTGACTAGCAAAAAAAAAAAAAAAAGTCATGTTTTCTCTCCCTAGTGAACTTGAAGTTTTGATTCTTTTCATTTGAGGAAGAACCCCTGCTCCCCTCCCACTCCAACATTTAAGTTATTATATGATCCTTATGATTATTTCTAAGTTTTTACTAGGATTCTGATTTATTTTGAACTTGGTCTGAGTACAGGGTGCCTATGGGCAATCTGTCTTTTGTATATGCTGGTAGGTGTCTTACTAAGCTTGCCAATAGGCTTTTGTCTTATTTTTCTTTTCTTGGAGACTACATTTCTCTACCACAAGCTCCCCCTTCATGCCTTTTGTTATGATGATTAATTGATTAAATTTATAAACAAAGATACTGACTCAGAACCTGCTGTAATCTTAGGTGGTAATTTCCATGGTGATATGCTATTGTTTACTGCAACTAAATCAAAACCCCTTGGCGTTCAACAACATGTTTAAGAGCAATTATAATCCACACTGAAGTCCTAATTCAGATTGCTTCTTGCTCCTCTTTAAAATCTTGGATGATCTGTCTGATAAAGGAGTGAGGCGTTTCACAATGAGAGGTGCTAAATGCTTCTTAAACCCAGAGAACATGAATATTACTTACATAAAAGCAGACACACAAGCAACAGAGCATGCAAGAAGTCTCTGCCCTGTCCATTTTGCTGACAGGAACACGTAGGCTTCATTTTCCCCTCCACACTTGTCTGCCAACCAGGACCACCTATTTGATGATGCAGTCTTTTAAAAATGCAAACCAGCTCCACAGTCATATTTTTAAAGGTGATACCATGGGTACTTTCAACTCGAGTAATAGTCTTATTAAAGTCAAATAGGAACAGAAGAAATGTAGGTTCTTCTATACAACTGCCACAGTTCTGTTGTCACTGGACTTATAGTTTCATAGGCAAACTGTACAGAAATAACATATCTCTGTCTATTCAGTCCTTGATTTCTGCTGAGAATGACACTAAGGCTGCTGATCAGCGACAGCACTGACAACAGCTTCTCTGGGAGGAAGATCCTTTGACACCAGCAAACTATTTCAGGCAGGTCACTGAGTAACTGTTTTTTATTAAGTATTTCATTCATTATTAACATGCAGGGGTTTCAACCCTAGATGGAAATGTTGTTTCCTAAGTCACTGAAGTCTCCAAAATTAAGTTTGAGAAAGATCAGACAGCAGGGAAATTGAAACCTACATGTACATATTTATAGGGTTTGCTGTTTGTTAGACATCTAAAATTTTATACATGGTACTAAACATTTATTTCATTAAGTTCAAATGAAAGTTAAAAGCATTTAAAGTCAAGGGGAAGAGTATATCCTTTCACTATTAAAATCTATTGAGAGACATCTGTATTCAAAATGCTGTAAAAGAAAGTGCAGTACTTCCCTTTCCCTCATAGTATCTCATAGAGATGGGAGCTGTTCTTCAAAAGCACCTGAATGCATTAGATTCCTAGTGTATGGAAGCTTATATTCTTCTGAAAAAAATGCCTTACATTTACCTCTTAGAGGAAGGCTTCCAGAGTAGCTGGTCAGGAAGAAGAGAGAAGAGAGAAGCTTTTCCTGTGCTAACAGAATCCATGTTTCACTCATTTTTTATTGAATGGGGGAAACTAGTAAACTTTTTAGAATACTTGCATGTAAAGACATTTGTTGCATTGGAAATAAAGCTGTTTACCCAAATTCCTTTCACTTAACTCTTTTACACTCTGCCTGAATATAGAACCAAGCACAAAAAATAATCACGTTTTGGTCTTACAACTCACTGCACACGGCATATGCTCAATCAGTGGTAATTGCTGTCAGCTTGACAAATCACTAGTCTTTAAGACTTCCTGATAGTCTTTTAAATCACTAAAGACAAAGTGTACAAGAATGTCATCCTACAGTACCGAGAACTTAAAAATCAGTGCTGGCAACGTGGTTCTACGCTCTAGAAGGTGGATTTGCCTGATGGACCCTCAGCTCCCTTTTCCCCTTCCAGACCACAGCAGAGGACTGAGACAACAATTTCTTGACAGGCTAAGAGCAAATGCTTTAAAATAGCACCCCTCACAATCCTGCCATAGGTTCAACAAGACTTTTGCTGTTTATGTTGTTTTGGAGCTACCTGCCTGGCTCTTGCAGCACTGTTATTACCTCCCCTGCTTTGATGTCTCATCTGGATGTGGGTATAGATTTGAGTCTTCATGCATCATGCCCTGAATTTCCTGGAGTGCAAGTTCTCATGGATGGGAGAGATATTAGTTTGCACTGGGGGCTGCGTGTGTGTGTTTGCATACAATTCTGAGATGTTTTAATGGACTCCGGAGTCAACAAGGTTGTGTTGATGCACCTTAGGTTTGTGGGAATGAAATATTTCTATTTCTTAATTTGCTCAAAGCAAAACTTGCTAAAACGCTCTTCAGAAATAAAAGCAAGAAATTTTAAATATGGAGGGCTGCAGTCATAAGGGGGACTTAATGGGATGACAGTTGCAAAAAAAGGGTGAGGAAGCAGTCATGATCCTACAAATACCAAGTGATTATGGAACTTGCATGGAAGAAGGAACTTCTGAATATATTCCCTCCATTATTAACTTTGATTAAACTAATAAATGTGATTTTCTACCTTTCCACATGAGTAACCTAGGTTTTGGCTGGTAGGTATGCTCCAAACACTTCCACTTCTGCCTTCTGCTCATTTTTCCTGTTAAGATTACCTTATCTTCCCAAAGATTTCAAGCAGCTACAATCATACATATGCATAGATGAAAACATATAAAAATATATTTTTTAGTTCCTCAAATACATTTTTGTCAAATTTTTTCTCAATGTTTGCTGAAATTTTATTTAAATTCACAACTAATTTTAACTACCTTGAGATAAATAGCCCTCTAGTTGTAAAAATGTAGGTTCCACAGCTTCAGTATTGTAACTTCCAGAATAAGAAATACAGAGGAGCATGGGAGCAAGTTATAATTAATTCTTATTGGTGTGTAATTTTACAAAAGATAAGTGAAATACTGATATTAGGATATTTAGATTTAGACTATTATAGTATAGAATTATACACTATATTTTAAATACAAAATTTTTTTTATTCACTCATCCAGTATCTCAGAAGTGTTCTGCAGTATATCTGTTTAGAAGTCAGAATAATCTCCATAGCACTCTAGCTGTAGAGTGGTCTAACAACACGCCCATACCTGAGAGGGTTTTGTGAGGGTGAGGATATTGCAAGGCATCTGAGTCATCTGGAGCGTATAAACATCTGAAATGTTATCAAAATTTCATCTGCTTCCTCCAGTATCCCTCATCCTCTTGTGAATTCTTTGTTTGCTGTACATCTAATCACTTCTGTCTCTCTTGTTCCCATGTATCATTTTTGTTATCATTGTCACTAACTCCTTTACTGTTAGTAACTTCCTTCTTTAAGGTACTCACTCATGGAAAGTCCATTTTCTGCCATGGTTAGGCTATATTTTGGAGGATAAAGAGAGAAGGGACAAGATTGTGGTGGAAGAGTTTCCATGTTTATACATGGCTGGATGCATGTTCTCATGCTAGGAGCAGCTGGGTTTGCTGGCAGTTGCATTGGGATGCCAGTGTTTTCTAGAATGTTTCTCCCACAGTTATGCACAAGTTTGCACTAAAGGGCTGTGTGCCAAATATGTTGTACTGACACAGAACTACAGTCTGCATCTCACCCTCCCCTCAGACTGCTTGGAAACGCCACCAAAAAGCAATGTTCTCAGCTGCCATCAACTTCATTTCCCTCAAACTCAGAGCTCATGCTTATCAAGTTGTAAAAAGACCTATAGTAAAACGTTGCTGGGCATTTTTAATTTGAGCATCTTCTCACATTTACCTCAAGGTAAGTAAGAAGGGCAATGAGGATGGTGAGGGGTCTGGAGAACAAGTCTTATAAGGAGCAGCTGAGGGAACTGGGGTTGTTTAGCCTGGAGAAAAGGAGGCTGAAGGGAAACCTTATCGGTCTCTACGAGTACCGTAAAGGAGGTTGTAGGGAGGTGGGGATCGGTCTCTTCTCCCAAGTAACAGGCAATAGGACAAGAGGAAATGGCCTCAAATTCCACCAGGGGAGGTTTAGGATGGATATTAGGAAAAATGTCTGCACCAAAAGCGTTATCAAGCACTGGAACAGGCTGCCCAGGGAAGTGATGGAATCACCATCCCTGGAGGCATTTAAAAGACAGGTAGACATGGTGCTTAGGGACATGGTTTAGTGGTGTTTTTGACAGTGTTGGGTTGATGATTGGACTTGATGATCTTAAAATCTGTTCCAACTTAGATGATTCTATGATTCTGATTCTGTGCTACATTTGAAAGATACTTCTTTGAACATATATATGTCCTCTTTTAAGACAAGACAGTAGAATCCGGTTTATTTAAACTATGAAAACTGATCTAAAATTTCTGAGCGCTCTGATATGTTATTCATTTTAGTGTTGAATGCCATTTATTGTAGTGTCAGAGGCAGAGTTTAACAGCAAATCATATATCCTTCCTTTGATTTTATTAGCTGTTACGGAAAGTGAAATGGTCATATTAGTCATTGAAGGTGTGCTGCTTTTTCAACAATAACTACAGCTACAACTACAATGGCAACTACAGAAATGCGACAGAACATGGCTTAGAGAAGAATACCAAGGACACCACTGCAAAGAGAAGAGTGCTGACAGGGCACAAACTGCACCACACACTGCTGTCTGAATAAAGAATAACATGAGAATAAAGGGAACATATGGAATTTGGTCCTAAAGCCAGGAAGAAAAAATGTGAGCGTGAAGTAAAAACAAAACCTGTACAACTGAACAGAACTTGATGCGATGGCACGATCAAATGCTACCCAGGAATAGAAAATGAATGGGAAAGCTCTTTCAGTGAGGACTACTTTTTAAAGGGGACTGTTTAAAATGGACTGATGAATAGTCCCCTCTCCCATCCCCCCATTCTGAATATAACTGTGTTAGTACAGTGTTGAAATACTTACTAACAAAATCCTACATCCCTTTGTTATAAATATTTAGGTAGGATGCACTCCCAGACATTGCAGTTCCTCTTTAAGATTCAACCATCCCTCATGCCAAGCAAGTAGATAAACATTAAAAAGAGACAAACACCCTCCCCCCACAAATGAAATCAAACAAAACCTTTTTTTTCTGGCTCCCCAGTATTTCCGAGTTTATTTTTCTTCAAAGTCAGTGAGTTGTAAACCTTCCAGGGCAGAGATTAGAGAATATCATAACTATATAATAGCAAAATGTCTAGGTATATTAATGAGATATTTATACACATGTAATAGAATTTTTTTCCAGGCAGTAGTTACCTATTTAATAACAGAGAAAGGAAATTTCAGGACAGGTTATTAGTTTTTTTTAAAAATACATCAACCTATTAGGAATTGAATTATTGACTAGGAAACCATGTAATTTCTTTCTATACCTCTTTCAAGAGAAAAAAATAGTGCATGTTTATAGGAATCATATTTAAGGGAGAACAAAATCAGACAAAAATGTTCATTAAGCTTCATACACTTTTGTCTGATTTAGCTAGGATTAGGTGGGAGGAAATTGTGGTAGAGGGCAAGACCTTAGGGAAGCTGATATTTTCCATGTTGACTCCAGTATTTATGCTTTTTGAGTACAAGCTACAGCTTTCATTTTTACTAGTAACCAGGGGAAATACTCAGCTGTGAGTCCAAAGGCTCCAATGTTTTCCTGGCTTTGAAGAGCAGACTGTTCACTAACTGAACTGTGAAGAGTTTCTACAAAGCAGAAGAGCTGCTTTTCCTCCCCTTTCAACCTTTAAAGAGTTTAGGTAACACATACTGCCTGAACTGATGCATCAAGATTCAAATGAGAGCTGATGCTCAAACAGTCCTTTTAAAAGTTATTAATTTTGGTTTTTTGTGTAATAATAAATGTACTCCAGACTTCTAAACCACTTCAGTTCTGTGTTAAATTCTGTCTTAAGAAGAATCTGTGTGATTCTGTTCTTGGTTGTTGGTTGAGAATTTATTGTACACGTGAAAGACTCTGAAGTTTAACTTCATAACATTCTTTCTGAAAAGTTTATGCTTTGTAAGTGGGGAGTAGAAAAGAATTATGCACAAGGTGGACTTAGCACTTTCCAGCTGGTCATTCTAAGCCCCCTTCATTCTGTTGACTTTCCTGTTAAATGTTTTGTGGTTTGTGAAAGATTAACAGCTGTTAGAGTTTAAACTCTTCCTACAGCTTGGCTGTCATCACAAGCAACAGCTGACAGTTTCTCAATGTTGAACAGTTGCTGAGGTTTCTTCCCAGGCCACTATTCGTAATTCCATAGTTCTTTAAAAAATTACTTCCATGTCTCTATTTTCTACAGGAAAGTATTAAAGTCTCCTGCCACCTGCTAGTTTCTTCTTCAGGACTTGAAGGCCCATTATTTTGATGTCATCTTCCATTATGTCTTCTTCTTTAAAAACCCCAACCAACCCAAACAACTGTCCCATCCTGAACCTACTGCCAAAAAACTTAATGACACATATCCTAACTACTATCCATTTGCTTTCTAAGCAGATGGAAGCCAGCATTGAAAGGAAGTCAGTTTTAAGCTCTACTCAGAATACTACCCTCCTAAAATCTGTGAAACAAAGTACATTGTGGTCTTTATTCACTTTATCCTTTTTATTTTTGCCTGTTTTTTTGAGGATTAGTTACAAAACCAGTCTGATGATCCACTCAATATTAAGTATCCCTGTAGACAGTGATATCTAAGAGTCCATTGAGTATGGGTGTATATGGTGATCTTGACTTTCCTCCAAAACAAATCCTCATACAAAACAAAGAATCCCAATCTCCTGAAAAACAAACTGAAAAAAATAACCAAAATGATAAGATGACCTGGAATGCACTGAGCTGGGTCCATAATGCATTCATAAGAGCAGCCTGAACTTTCACAAAACCTTTTGATGTTTGTGCAGGAGAGGTAACTCAAAACCACACATTTGGAAAAACAGTAAATAAATGATTACCCAGGAGGATATATTTTTTAGTTTCTGAGGGTAGGGCTCCAGGGAATAATTTAAAACCAAAATAAAAAAACCCAAAACCAAACAAACCCCACCATGAAAGCAATTCCCAGGGCTGGAAGCCTTGCGGATAGGTGATAAAGGCAGAGAATATTAATGACCTGTACTCTCATTGTCAGAGAGGAAAGGCTGTTTGGCTTAGTGAATTAATTTCCAAAATTCCTATTTTCTAGAGATCTGAGGCATGAATCATCTTCACAGTCTAAGCACAGAGGTATAGATAACAAGTTCCTTGTATAGTGAATGACTACCAGTAATTAGAATCCTCTCCTTAAACACGTGTCCATCAAGCTACAGCTTGTGCAGCCTGTTCCAGTGCTCTGTTACCCTAAAAGTAAAGAAGTTTTTCCTCATTTTGAGATGGAACTTCCTGTGTTCCAGTTTGTAACTGTTGCCCCTTGTCCTGTCAGCAGGCACCACTGAGAAGAGCCTGACCCCATCCTCTTGACACATGCCCTTTAGATGTTTATAAGAATTAATGAGGTCCCCTTTCAGTCGTTTCTCCAGGCTAAACAGACCCAGATCTCTCAGCCTTTCCTCTTAAGAGAGGTGCTCCATTCCCTTGATCTTCTTGATGTTTAATCTGAGATGTGGTTGTTAAAAACCTACATGGAATCCTGAAAGCTGGTATCAATGTCTGAAGACTTTAAAAAGAAGGAAAAAACCAAATAATATATTTACAAGATTTTTTTATTCTCTCCTCCCAGCATCTGTGTTTCTGTCATGAAACATATTATGTGAATGGACATGCATAGTAACAGATAAATAGGAATGTACAGTTACACTTTACTGACAGTAGCCTTAGGTGAACTGTTGTTCCTTTATTATTATTCTTAATTATTATTATTTTTCCCTCCCCTTTTTTATGCTCAAGGATGCCTTTATTCTATACTTGCTGTAGCCTCATCATAAAGGTGTGACTAGTGATTAGCTGTCACACAATATATCTCTTGCCTCCACTGGATAAACTTTAACTATCTTTCTGTGCCTGTTATATCACATATATTAAACTGTCTGATTTCCTTTTTCTGGAGATTTTATTGCCTATGCAAATGAAGTGCCTTCCATTATACCTGGGAGACTGAGGGGAGACCTTATCTATGTTTGCAAGTTCCTAAGGGGTGGGTTGAAGGGTGATGGAGCTGGACTCTTTTTAGTGGTTTCCAGCGATAGGACGAGGGGCAATGGGCATAAGCTGGAACATAGGAAGTTCCACTCAAATATGAGGAAGAACTTCTTTACGGTGAGGGTGACAGAGCCCTGGAACAGGCTGCCCAGGGAGGTTGTGGAGTCCCCTTCTCTGGAGATTTTCAAGACCTGCCTGGATGCAGTCCTGAGTGATGTGCTCTAGGCAATCCTGCTTCATCAGGGGAGTTGGACTAGATGATCTCTAGAGGTCCCTTCCAACTCTGTCAAATCCATGAAATCCATGAAACAAGTATGTTATCTCTGGACATCTTCATTTGTGATTTTTATAAATATCTTCTGATTAGGCCTCCACAAACTGCACAGGATTTGTATTCAGTGCATGTTATGCAGGATGGTCTCAGGAAAACCTGGTGAAGGTAGAAGTTGTTGTTAGGGGCATTCTAAGTACAGGAAAAAGTACATCAATTTCTAAAAAAAATGCCTACTGCAAGAAAAATGAAAATGGTACTGAGTATGTTCATGAAAACAAGAAGTCAGACAGGGGTTGAGAAGTGGAGAACAAAGTATCTGAGAAGGTAGCAACACCATAGCCTTATTTTTCATTCAGTGGCATGTCCCATTCCGCCTCTCTGAGGAAGTAAATTGCTCTGGATAGTAACAGTGAGGAAAAGACAAGGACAATGCCAGAACAATGTCTGCAGGTTTCATTTCAGGACAGGTTGACCATAACAAGCATTGAGTTTATGACTTCTCAGGAAAATGCAACCAGAACATTTTTTAAAAGCTTGTTTTTGTATTGCACCATTGCCAAGGGAGTCAAAAGTCACAGTAACTGTCCAATCAGCCTCTTATCATGAACTCCTATGTCACAAGCAAGATTCACTATATGTATTCCAGCTGTTCATCTTATAGAACAAACTGGGAAAAAATAACTGGTGTCAGGTGAACAGTTATGAGAAGTGCTCTGAAGGAAGCAATGGAAGCAAGCACCTCTGAGCTCTCTCACAGGCAAGATGCCATATAATCCTTCCCACAAACTCATCAGAGAATGCTTTAGGCCTCCTCTCTTACTGCAGCTAGAGGATGCCTTGAAATCTCACCAGCTAGAAGTGGTGAGACTCCCAGCCTTGGTGCAGACTACAGCAGATGTTCTTGGAACAGCAGAACATTTTAGCTGATGTAGGTCCTTTTTCTTGGTGATGGGAACTCAGCCAACTCGCTGTTTTCATTTTGGTAAGTAAAAACAGAGTTTAGCACCCCATTATAAAATACACTTGGAGCCTGACCCAGTAGACTTTCTCCATACACCTTCTGAAGTGATATATAGGGGAGCCTGAATGAACCAGGCAACTGAGTGACAGCCCACTGTGCTCCTGCTGTGCCTCCTTCCACCCCAGGCATTGCTCTGTTTCCTATAGAAATTTTGAAGTTATTCTTTCTGACATTCTCTGTTAAAATATTTATTTTCAGTGAAAAAGCTCAGCAGTGTTTCTGCAGAACTTTTGCACTAGCAGCTTCCTCATTGCAGCAATGTATTTCGAGAGCTGAACTCAGTCACCAAATATTGACAAACTTTACATTCTCCTGTCTCTGGTTCTAGCTAGATTAATACTTTCCTATTGTTATTGATATATCTTGAAGACACAGCTGAGATGTGCAGTCAACCAGCAAATTAAAACAAACAATGAATATTACAGAAAGTAGCTGTATTTATGTGTTTATTTGATGAGACAGCCTTTTTTTCCCTCCTAGTTTTTCTTTTAGAAGACGATATTACAGGCTTGCTAAGTTTCTTGCCATTTTTATTGCGGTTTTCTGTTGGGAAATATTCCCTGGTTTATTGTTATTTCCAGTAGCCTTAACTTCTATCTAGAATTCCTTCTAATCAAACAATTTGAAGATGAGAAGTCTGAGGAGAAAAGAGTGACTGGATTTTATTTTTTTCTGCTAGCCTGTCATAACAGATAAAGGCTGAATTACTGAGAGGCCAAAAACCTCTTCAAAGAGAATAAGACATCAAGCCAGAACAGTTTCCAAGTGAGCAGGTGCATAACTGTGATGCTTCTTTAAAAAGTGAAGCAAGAAATTCCTTAGAAGAAAGGTAGAAATATGGATGCATTGCCTCTTCCCCAAAGTTACTGTCCAATATGAAGCAAAAATCCTGTTCGTTACTAGGTTATACACGTTAGAATGACAGGGACAGAAGCCTGAAGAAATAAATTGACTGGATTGGAGTGATCATTCCAAGGAGGTACAACACACAGGTAGGCAGGGAGGACATCCTGAACAGGAGGTGTTGTAAAACAATTTCTATGGCTCTCTACTTTGTATGACAGCTCCATAACACAGCATAGTGGTCTTACACTATTGGGGAGAACATCCTAAACCTTTAACCAGCCATCAAAAAATATGAAAACAATAGAAAACCCCCAAAATTTCTTGTAAAAGATAGTAAGATGAATGAGGTATCTTCAAAGCTTTTGCATCCAAATAGGATGCATTTTTCACAGGATAATAAGATCATAGGAAAATTCAGGTTCACAGGGCACTCTGGAGGTTTCCAGTCCAAAGCACAAGGCTTTGTTTATTTAGGTCCTTGAAAACACAGGCAGACTGTATGATCTTCCCAGACAACATGGGCCAATGCCTGTCTGCCTTCATAGTGAAAAAGTTTTTCCTTATGCCCAGTCTGAACCTCACCTCTTCCAAGTTAT
Organism: Limnodromus scolopaceus; assembly: GCA_028565335.1. Classification (NCBI taxonomy): domain Eukaryota; kingdom Metazoa; phylum Chordata; class Aves; order Charadriiformes; family Scolopacidae; genus Limnodromus; species Limnodromus scolopaceus. The sequence continues at coordinate 103,405,980 of JAOXNO010000013.1, read as the reverse complement.
ACCTGTTGTCTCCCATCTTCCTACCGTTTACTACTGTGAAGAGTCTGACATCACCAATTGCCTCCTCATGGGTGTGTCTGGGCTGCTGTTGAGTCTGCCCAAAGCTATCCCTTCTCCAGGTTGAGGAAGTCAAATTCCTTCCTGATAAGGCAAATGCTCCAGCCTCTCTGCCATCTTGGTAGTTCTTTTATGAGACAACTCCAGGTTGTTTATGTCTTTCTCAGGTTGGGGGCTGGGGCTAAACTACACATAGTATAAAAGATGCAGTCTTATGAGTGCTGAGTAGAGGGGGATAGTCTGTTTCCTGCCAACTTCTGGCCATGCTCTTGTTCATGCATCTGAGGATGTTGCTGGCCACCTTTGCCATGAGGGTGCATGGGTCATTCAGACTCAGCTTGCTGCCCACCAGGGCCTTTCCTGCAGGTCTGTCCTTCACCAGCCTGTCTGTCCCCAGCCTGTGTCACTTCAGAAACTCTTACATCCTAAAGACAGGACTTGACACTTACCCTTGTTTAATTTCACATGGTTCCTGTTGTCTCCTTCCTCCAGCCTGCTTAGGTCTCTCTGAATGGCAGCTCTGCCACTGAACATATTGACTGCTGTCTCCCCAGCTCGCCACCACTGCCAGTTTGGTGCTGTCTGCAGTGTTGATGACAGTGTGCTCCATTACCTTCTTTGGGTCATTAATAAATATGTTAAACAGGAAAGATACCATTGCAGACCCCTGCGGTACTCCACAAGTTACTGAGCACTACCCATAGACCTTTACTCTCTGGAGCCAATTATGTAGCCAGTTTGTTACCCGTCTGGATGTCCACCCATCCAGAGCATAATGTCCCAACACGTATACAAGACAGTTAATAGGAGACTATGTTAAAAGCCATGCTAAATGCAAAGTAAATGGCATCCACTGCTCTTCCCCCGTTGGTCAGGTATGATTTACCCTTGCCAATCTCTGCTCATTGCTCCCAGTCACCTTATTCTCCACATACACAGACATGTGCTGCAGGAGGATAAGTACAATGCTTGTACAGTGTAAGCATTTATATATGTAGTACTTGATTTTTGTCTAAGCTGTTTTGCATTATTGTGCTGTGGCAGCATTGGAGGCCTGAACCGAGACAAGTGCTCTGTTGGGATGTATGTTTTACAAAATTCATTTTAAGTGATGATTACTGTTTTAGAGAACTTACTGTCTTTTATTATATCCTATAGGTAATATAAAACCAGTGCTCTATAATAAAATCAGATGCTGCAAACTGATAAGATTTTAATAGCATCTCATGTCCCAAACCTTTTGTCATTTATGTTTTCTTGTAAAATGTAGTTGAATGAACTAAAACACATCATTTATTGTAAAAATAACTGTACTTTTAGAAACAAATTTGACAGGAAAAATATGAAAAAAAGTGAAATAATGATGTTACATTATTCATTTTTAATAGAAAAAAGGAAAATGGCACATATAGTATCCAAGAATTTATTTTAACTTAGCTGAAATATTAGCAGTCTAATCAAAGGTTAACAAATAGTTGATGTCAGTCCAACTACAATAATATTAATGTTATTAGAGGATGAATAAATTCAAAAAAACCTCATTAATAATAACCTTAGAATTGTTATGCAAAAGAACTTACTAATGTCTCCCCCCTTTCACTGGTGTGATGCTCACCCTTTCTGCGTGTCTCTAGGGTGGGACAATGACAGTTTCGGTTCCTTCAAGAGAAAAGGAAGAGGGTTACAACAAGTTATCAATGTCACGGTGTCTTTGCTGGGAGGTGTACGCTCAGGGACTCCCAGCTAAAGCCAGAGAGTGGCACAAGTTCCCCCAAGGGGAGCTCTTTGTCATGCGATGACTTCCCACTGTCCCCACAGTGCTACGTTGGGGATCACAGGGTGAAGGTAAAACAGGAGACCCCACAGGCACTGCTCCTCTCACCAACGGCCAAAGCACGCTGAGGCCACAGTGAATCTGGATGAGCCTGGAGACCCTCTGCTGCCAGAGCAGTACGAGGTCTGCAGTTTGTTATTAGTCACGGCAAAAGTCATACTTAATGGGATATATGTGAAAAAATTCCTCTGTTCAATTATAATAGTTCAGGGCACGTAAACAGGAGCTGTGAATATAGTGATTTCTTCATTAGACCATAAATTATATTAGCATTGCATTTTTTCCCCACAAAGAACTCCTGAACTAATGTCTGCAATTTTTGTTATTGTTGAGAAGAAGAAACTTTTCATCTAATGACAGCTTGCAGGTTCCCATCCTGTATTTAGATACGATTTAAGCACTTAGCTGTATATATTACAGTTAAACATAATGACTAACACAAAATTAGGGGACAGGTAGTAGGCAGCTTTTAAGGTTGGGCCTCCAACCAAGAGCTGTATTTTCCCTTATGTCATTAAATTAGTAAATTCATCTTCTCAGAACTCCAAATATGTTCTCATGTTCTCAGAAATTGGCAGAAGGTAGGGTACATTAATAAGCAAGTGAGTTTTATACAGTTTTAATGAACTCTTATGAGAGCTTCTCTTTATGTCAAAGAGAAACAATTTTTTTTTTTTTCTGAGGCTATGATGTTAACCAGCTATTTCATATACTATGGCTGAAAGAGCTGACATCCCTCAAATCACATCTTTAGTTTCTTTGGCATCTCATCTCAATTCGTTGTTTACTCCCCTGGAGAAAGTCTGTTTCTTTAGGTTGCAGTTCATGCAGACGAACACACACACACAAATTCTTGTTGTCTGAGTCTTGACATTCACCAGTATTTCTTCTGTAGATGACATAAACCAGCTTTAAAAAGATATTCAGTTGCGGAGAGAATATTTTCAGTATGTAGTGTGCAACAGTAATTTTGACAGCTTCTGTGAGCTGTTTCCATGAAGGAAGAAAAGTAAGTGAGGTGTGCATTATACAGATGGTGACTGCCTCCCACTGATCTAGAGACAGTTAAAATAATTCGAGTTCCCTACAGGAAGGAGCTGATGACATTTTAGGTGAACACAAAAAACTCAGAAATTTCAGGCTTAGGCAGAAGAAAACAGAAGGTGAAAATATAAAAAGAAAGGCCAACCAAAAACCTGAAGAAAAAATTCTGTCTATGAGAACGTTTCTCAGAACATTAACTCAGCTAATTTCTTCCTGGTACTCCCCAGGTTTTCTTGATGTGCAGCAGAGTTTCAAAAGCAATGTGATGTTCCTTTCCTCAAGCTGTTGTGTGGATGATGTTCATAAGGTTAGGACAGAGCTCAACGTGGTTCACTGTATGAAACTGATTTGAAAGACAGAAGGGAAATAAATGCATTTAGCAGGGTATTCTTTACATTCTTAATCACTGGAAATCACTGTACAGATTCTTAGGAATGACTGAGGGCCATGAGTTAGACAGCCAATGTCCTCTTAAGTAACTTGTTTGTACAGATCCATATCCAAATCCAAGCTCTAAACTGAAAACGTAAAATGACTCTTACAGTGCCTCCTTTCTTTTAGTTGCAACATAACTATAACCCCAGTCCCAGCTGAAGAAGAATATGCAGCCTTGCATTTTTTTGAGGGTGACCACTGACTCTAGAAACAATCTTCTCCTCCACTTTGGACAGTGATTCAGGTTTCCAGGCCTCCTGATCGTCCAGAAAGGTCAGAAATAGTCACTGCATATGTACAGCGTCCCAGTCAGACAAGCAAAATTAATTCAGTGTTTATCAAAGACAAATCTAGTAGTCATGGAATTGTGTATATTTTTGCATAAAAATATTTAAGTGCAAAAATTTGAAGTAGAATTATTTGAGATAGTCACTAGCTCTTTCTGAAGATCCTCAAACCTACACAGCATAGAGAAATGAAACTTGTTTCAAACCCACCCAAGATACTGTGTGCAAGGAGTGCAAGGCATTCTCCCTTGCTGGTTCAACATTAATAGCAGCATTGGTAATGCCAGTTCCCCACTGTCACTGTTCAGACCTCAGCTATGACTTATGCACAATGTGTACCAGGGATAAAATGACATACAAAAAAAACATGAAAGAACATGCTGAGAAGAGCTTCAAACAATATAAGTGGGCTAGAAGAAGCTAAAATACTGTCTTTAGACTCATAGTGGCTTGTATGTTTTCTTCTCTTGCAGCCCCAGCTCTCCTCTCAGGGGCTCCCAGCTAAAGCCAAAGAGTGGGACATCCACTTCACCCAGCCCCAGCTCCCCTCCAGGACTGTTCTTTGTCACCTGCTGACTCCCACACGCCATTCACAGTGCTTACGCTCAATCAGGGGGGGCAACAGTCACCTCACTAGGAAACAAATATTAAGCCAGCTCAGGCCAAGACATGTCCTAATGTCAGGTCAGTTCAAAACCATGGCCTTTTGCTTGCATTGGTTACGTCACAAATTTTATGCTCGGTAAGCATCATTGCCTTCTAAGGAAAGGAAAAAGCAGATACCACTAAAATAGAATAGATTCAAATATAAATTATTTGAGCTTTGACAATACCTCCCTGTGAGACACTGAATAGGTTGAGGTTGGCTAGTCTAGAGGTGTGAAATAGTGCTGGGTTTATTTCAAGTCCGTGGTATAGATGAAATGAAGGAAAAATACTCTGTATTTTCTTAGTTGCTATAAAAAAGACATCCAACAGAATTTTTCTGATAATAAGGATGCATACAATGTACAAGCTTACCAACTTCCTTGTCCTTGTTTTAATCACAAACAGGTGACATGAAGAAGTTAGTATAATTCCAAAAGAATCAAAACTTACAAGACAAACATAAAGTACTAGAAGGAAATTTATCTTATGACAAAGCACAGATGGTGATAATAAGGGTAGGAAGAAAGAAGTTTTATATTCCATATTGGGTGAAAATTGAAATACCAGGGAATTCCAGGGGAAAAAAGGTACATGAACATCTTGCCATCTTTCTTAGGCTTCTCCGTAAACACAATTTACTGCTGTGTTGTACAGCTTGTAGGGTGCAGTTTAGCCCATAGAGAGTGGGTGCATGAGGAAATGCAGCTCTGTCAGTCATAAGAAGAATATTTTCTGATTAATATATTTCAGTTTTCATCCTAAGATTTGCACAATTCTTGTCCCCACTAAACAGTGATTTAAAAATCAGGACTTTCTGTGGAAAGCAGAAAATTGTTAAAGATACTAAGTGAAAACCAACTTTCACATACAGGAAGGTTATTTCACCGTTCTCTGTAACAGATTCTTTCCTTTAAAGGTACTGCACAGTGCCAGGGGACACACAGTAGTCAGATGTAACATATTAATTTCCATATGGAAATGTGCACTATTTATATCTCAACCAGTGTAGTTAGAAGTCACAAGTTCACAAGAGGTATAAGGGAAGTAAGTTTTTAATGCTACTGAAATGCAATGAGTTTGGAGTTCATAATTCTTAGACACCTGAGCTGGCAGCTTTTAGTCTCCTGTGGGGAGAAGCAGGTACTACAGTCGTCCAACTATATGTCTTCAGGTTTTTTGCCCTGTGCAAGGCTAGCAAGCAGCCTGCTAGTAAAATCTCTCTCTTCTCACTGTAGATGTATTGAAAATTCCTCAAGGTTTTCCTCATCACTTCAACATCTTCTTGCTGTCAAGGTTTTTCATTTCTTGATCTTGTCACTACACCTCCTCTCATTTTCTGTTTTTTCACTGCCAACAATAGGCTGCGCCCAAGTGATTAAATAAGGGAAATATCTTCTCTGTCACTAATTGGATTGAATTAGTCTATGGCACTAGAAACATACCTGCCCTTATCAGCAGTCTTGATGTTTGTTTAGGCAGAGTTACTAGTGGTACACTGTCTCCACATCTCAAACTTTATCTGTGAGATGTTAGTCATTCAGCATCTATCAGATTCATTTATATTATGCAGTGTGTAGGCCTCCCGTGAAGTCTGGATATCTAGCTCTTCCAAGCTATAGCCTGTATCCAATGTGCAGCCAAAATCCAGCTCTTCTACGTCAGATTCCTCCACAGAGTAAGTACTTCCATCTGAAAGGCTATGTTTTCCCTCCTCTTATCATCAATATTTTAAAATGACAATTGTTTTGTCCTTTCACATGAGTTACCCTACAGCCCTCTCAACAGAGAAACCCACATCTACTGCGTGCTATGACTGTCCTGAAGTGGGAAATTGATATCTGAGGAACTTTCTCCATCTCAGAACCTTTTCTGATTCCACCATCCACCTCCTTTCTGGTTCTTCAGGGAGCTGGGATTACCTGGTTTAATTAACCCAGTTTTTCTGGGTCTTCCTAGGATCTTGTAATTACTATACTGATTGATTAATAAGCTTCCCTGTTACAGCGTTTGTGCTTTGCTTGGTAAATAAACTTGAAATACCACTTTCCTGGTAGACTACATTGCTTCTTCCTTGCATTTTTGCTAGGATATGGTCTTTTCCTGTGTCCTCAGTGGATTCCTTTCTCTTTCACTCAATCACAGTACAGTGCTGGGGGCTTTCATGACATTTTGGGTGATGGAGAGAGCTAACAAACTTGCTTGCAAAGAAATTGCACCTGCCTCTCTGTGTTTCTTTCTTCTGCTTCTGCAAATTACTAATCAGTTCTGAATCAGAAGGTTACAGTGTTGTGCAGTCAGTGTGGGAAGGGCACAGAATATATTCATCAGTAGTGAAGAATTAATACAGGTACTTCACAAACTAGTGAGCAAAATATAGTTCCACTGGTGGTAACTAGATTAAAATAATCTGATTTTAATCACACAAGTGTTCATGGAGAAGTTGATTAGTTGGTATTGATTCCCGCAGACACTGTTGTGTCCTTTTTGTGTTGTGTATGCCGACCCAGGTGCTGCATGCCAGTGTGTTTCATCTCGTGCTGAAGCCCTTGACTGCTGGTGCTTTCATAGGGAGATCATCACCCTCGTACAGCCCTCGATTTCTTCAATGGGAGTCAGTTCTGTTACTTTTAAATTCCCGAGTCTTTTATTGGATATGATATTCCAAGGCAGGTAATACTACAATCGTTACCTGGTTTTTGTCTCCTGGCAAGTGTGTCTTTTCTCAACAATGAACCAATGAGTAAACACCAGTTCAATAGTGAAGATTGATACCTTAAAACCTGTGTGCCTGCTTTCCCTCACACCATGTTGGAAGCTTGCTACAGATAGAAGGGAAATAGCAATAATTATGTGGCATTAAAAAGCTGTTTCTGGAACCTTACTGAATGGACAGAGCTTCTAATCTGATGTCACTGTTCAGGTCATCCAGACTCATTTTGCTATCATACTGGTTCTCACTGATTCTAGTGGCTATAACCCTGAATAAGCCCTCTTGGGGAGAGGCTGTAAAGTAAAAGAATTTAACTCACCGTAGACGATTTCCTTCATTGGCTGCAAACAACTAATACAAAAAGGTTACTTCACAAGATTTTGACATTTTTGTTTCTATTTCTTTTCTTGTAATGGTCACTTTTGTCATGTAATAAGCTTGTCCTGCTTTTAACAGTAGAGCAAAGAATCATCATGGAATAAAACTGCTAGGTAACAAACTACAAAAAGGAATTAATTTTACTTCTGGGAAAGACAACTTAATCTTGTAAAATACTGGAATATATATGTATATATACATGCATATTTTTAAGACATAGGTAAGCATGCTGTCTCTGAATAACATCCCTATGCTTGTGATTTGTCAGTCTCCTGTATGCAACCTCTAGGGTATTGAATGAGACACAAAACAAATATTTGTCTTGCCCTCTGGGCTCTAATCGGTTTCCTTTAATGACTTTAAGAGTACTGGCTTTCACATTTTCTGGGAAAACCTTCTGGCATAGATGGTTTCTGTCTACCTTTCAGGGACCAAAAGGAACTGTTTGAGCTGATCTTTGCGGAGTTAAACAAAGGTAGTATCTCTTGTTTGAGGGAAAGGCAGTGAGTGGTGCAGAGAACCAGAAAGTTAACCGAAGACAAACAAGTCCACTTGTTTTTGTTCACTCTTCTGAAAGATGTATTTTAACTTTGATGAGTTGTTGTTATCATAAATTCCAGTTAGTTGTGGGACTAATTTATATTGACTAGAATGGGAACTGACTGCAGGTTGTGAGATTTTTTAAGTCACATGTGGTGTAGTTAAGAACGAAAGTGCCAGTTACCTCAATTCCTCCACGTCTTGTGAAAAAAGCTTTATTAATGTCTAGTAAAATAATAATACACATTATAGTGGCTCAGGTAGGGCATACTTACAGGATGCACTCAGATTACAAAGAAAAACACAACTTCCAAAGCAGATCAAACATTGCCTAATGTTCTGAATTTACACAAACAGAGGATTGTGGCTGACTTCTGGTAACAAAGCACCTGTGTGAATTGGACTTGCCTGGAATCTGCAATTTATCCTGGTACAAACACACCACAGTCACATAAGAATGTGATAAAGTTTACACAGTTTACTCTTCAAAATATAATCCCCAAAACCTCTAATTGATGACAAGGTAAGCTGTCTTCAAAAGAATGATTCATACTGGAAAAGCTGTGGATGTGCTCAATTGTATCTGACACTGGCCTCTAATTTTTTTTTCTCAGACTTATAAAGAAAGTCAAAATGACTCTCTCTGCTTTTAGAAGCTGATTCATGAAGGTATAATTGCTGATGTGTTGACAATCAGCAAACTATCTGATAATATAATATGAACACAGTTACAGTATTTTCACTATGAATATGCTGATTCAGTTTTTACTCAGATGTATTTGCTAGAATGTCACATAATTGCATCAAATTGAATGTGAACAATTGTTTATATAAGGTGAATATATTCCTCAATTTAAATGTACCACACTGCTCTTCTAGGACTTGTAAAGAAATTAAAAGCTTGCCTCTTTATTGATATAAAATGTAGCAAAAGGAAAAAAAAAGGTTAAGAAAGTTGACCCCTTTCCCACATATATTTCAAAGGCTAATAACTTATTCCACTCTCTCATGTATTGTTTTCTGCATGTTTGGACATTATCCTGATTTTTTATCTATTTTTGGTTGCCTTTTAGTTGGAAGTTGTCTTTCAGAATGACACTGACTAGGTGACAATACTGTATTTTCCAATATATTATGATTATCACACCTTACAGATCTTTTTAATGCGTATTATATGTGTTACCAACCAATTCTCTGAACAAGCACAGAAAATGGGAAGATTATTGGATCAAAGTGGCTTTAGAGTTTGGACAAGTTTTCATGGAGACCTAATGCTCTGAAGTTTGGACACTTATTTTTCCCAAATGACAATATGAAATCGGTTATACAGCTGTTTAAAAAGATCTTCACAAGAAAACCTAGATTTTCTTTAATAATTCCTACTCTTAGAAAAAAGGCTTCCCATTGAAGATACAATCTATTATCTTAGCAAGAGTAACTCCCTTAAAGCACTGATCTAGAGAGCTTTGTCTTAATCCAATTTAATTAGGATTAGCATGTAATTAGATTAATTCCCAGCCATTTACTTAGCTGGAATCTATTTGCATTCCTTAGATATTAATTATTTCTAAATTACTTCAAATCAAATTGATAATCCAGATTCATGTGTTATTGCCCATCGAATTGAGACAAAAAATAGATGTAACATAATGGAAGGCGTTTTCCAATGGACTGAACCTGCCTATCTTTCTTTTTTTGTTTCCAGATGCAGATCCATTGAATTCAGTGGAAATGCTGAATTCAGTGGAAATGATTCCACTTGATCTTGACTTGTATTGGCCACCAGTGATACAGCTGGGACCAGCCTGAGGACTATCAAGAAAGATCATTAAGCCCTAGGAGCAGCGGTCAGGGACTCTGAGGTGCAGGTAGTTTTTTCATCAGTCTTCCCAGTCAAAGGGAAGGGGATTGATACGGCCAATCAAACCTCACAAATCAACAAATGGCTACAGGACTGGTGCCACAGCCAGGGATTTGGCTTCTTAGATCATGGGACTCGCTTTGAGAAACCTGATCAACTGGAGCCTTATGGAGTTCACTTCTCAGAGAAGGGGAAGAGTATCGCTGGTCAGAGTCTTGCCAAGCTCATGAAGAGGGCTTTAAACTAGAGTTGCCAGGGAAGGGGAACCTCAGTCCATCCCACTTATATCAGTATGATGCCAATGCCAGTAATAGATGCCCAGAGCCTGGAGAAGGCTCACAGGTGAAGAGGAGAGCACATGGAGCACAGTACTAAATTGTCAAGCCACTATTCATCATATTTGAGAAGTTGTGGCAGTCTGGTGAAGTTTCCATTGACTGGAAAAGGGGAAATATGACTCCCATTTTTAAAAAGGCAAAAAAGGAAGACCCGGGGAACTATTGGCTGGTCAGTCTCTCCCCTGTGCCCAGCACAGCAAGATCATGGAGAAGATCCTCCTGGAAACTTTGCAGAGGCACATGGAAAATAAGGAGGTGATTGGTGACAGCCAAATTGGGCGGCCTTCTGTGATGGGATTAGAGCACTGGTGGATAAAGGAACACCAATTGATGTAGTCTACCTGGACTAGTGCACGCTTTTTGCATGACATCCTTGACTCTAAATTGGAGAGACATGGATTTGATGGATGAACCACTCGGTGTATAAAGAATTAGCTGGATGGCTGCACTGAAAGCAGCCAACAGCTCAATATCCAAGTGGCGATCAGTCATGAGTGGTGTTCCTCAGGGGTTGGTACTAGGACCGATACTGTTTAACATTTTTGTCAGCAACACGGGCAGTGGGATTGAGTGCACCCTCAGCAAGTTTCCTGATGACATCAAGTTGTGTGGTGTGGTTGACATACTAGAGGGAAAGGACGCCATCCAGAGGGACCTGGACAGGCTTGAGAATTGGGCCCATACAAATCTCATGAAGTTCAACAAGGCCAAGTGCAAGATATTGCAGGTAGGTCAGGGCAATCCCAGGCACAAATACAGGCTGGTCAGGGAATGGATTGAGAGCAGCACTGAGGAGAAGGACTTAGGCGTGTTAGTTGATGAGAAGCTCAATGTGAGCTGGCAATGTGCCCTTGCAACCCAGAAAGATAACCACATCCTGGGCTGCATCAAAAGAAACATGGCCAGGAGGTCACAGGAGATGATTCTGCCCCTCTACTCTGCTCTTTTGTGACCCCACCTGGAGTACTGTGTCCAGCTCTGGGGTCCCCAATGTAAGAAGGACATGACGTGTCAGAGAAAGTCCAGAGGAGGGCCATTAAAATGACCAGAGGGCTGGAGCACCTCTGCTATGAGGACAGGCTGAGAGAGTTGGGATTGTTCAGCCTGTGGAAGAGAAGGCTCCGGGGAGACCTTATAGCAGCCTTCCAGTACCTAAAGAGTCCCTACAGGGAAGATGGGGAAGGACTCTTTATCAGGGAGTGTAGTGATAGGACAAGGGGTAACAGTATTAAACTGAAAGAGATTTAGACTAGATATTAGGAAGACATTCTTAACTCTGTTGGTGGTGAGATACTGGAACAGGTTGCCCAGAGAAGTTGTGGATGCCTCATCCCCGGAAGTGTTCAAGGCCAGGCTGGATTAGGCCTTGAGTAACCTGGCCTAGTGGGAGGTGTCACTGGTTATGGCGGGGGGGCTGGAACTCGATGATCTTTAAGGTCCCTTCCAACCAAAACTATTCTATGACTGCTGTGATGGAAGGAGGCAATTTAAAGATGTGCAGAACAAGAATAAAGACAGCAATACAAGTAATTCAGAAGGTGTGTAAGTAGCATTCTCTGTTTTGAATAGCAGATATCGAATTTAAAAAAAGTTTGCTACATGATGATCTCATAGATTTATCTTACTTTTCTCAGCATTAATGTTTTCACTTCTGCTTCATATTCTATTTTCTTTGAGATGACTGCAGTTATTTAAAGAGAAAAAACAACCAAGTTCAGTTCTATGAATCTAGTTTCTGAAGTCAAAGGAGTTGTATAGATTTACTGCAGGCAAGTTTCTAGACCATGCTAATTTCCTGGATTGTTATTCACATAATTTGGTACTTTCAAGCAGAGGTTAAAATGTAATTAGGTCTCTATACTGAAAAAATTAAAGCTGCATTTAAAGTAATCAGTCTGCACCATTTAACTCACGTCTTTTCCATCAATGACACTGATATATACCTTCAAACCAACATATCATAAGACATTTGTTTGATAGGACTTGCAGTATGACTCACATTCTTCCAAATCCCTATTTTCTGTACTGCAGGAATTTTTAAAATTTTCTAGGCTACAACAAGGAAAATACGTTAAACCTCAACCTTTTGCTTTAGTGGTCATTATTGTGTACATGCTTTAGAGCTTGAAATTAGGAAGGGCTTGTCTTTTTCCTCTTCCATGATAGTCCACTTGCATTTGCCCAAGTTATGTTTCTAAAACACTGTGCTGAACATGCTCTGGCCTCTCACAGCTGCATTTACACTAGTAAATTAAAATCCCAGAAGCTGACCACGTTTGTTCATGAATTTAAAACATTATTGAGGTGAACAATATTGAAAGTCCGTATTTAATATATGCTGTTATTTATACATTTTAAATCATCATTGTTTCATTTAGAGGCACATGTACCATGTTTAGCCAGGGGAAGAGGAGACACAGCATTGTGAAATGGATAATTGACAACCCATCATATTTTATTAAGTTTGGATGGAAAATAACAGACAATTTAAGCTGGTTGCTATATTGGTAAATGATCCAGTCCTGACATAGTATTTATTTAACTAGTCTCATATCTTTCACTTCTAATAAGTATGATAATTACCTTTATCTATAGATCAGTCTGGTTATCCATGCAGTTTAGGATTTTACTTGACAGTAGAACACAGGCTTTTCAAAGACACTTTGCAGCAGACAGTTATAGAATGTAAGACAAGAGGATGTCAGGCTGATGGTGCTCACCTGAGACATGTGGATCCATTTCTTTGCTGTTGAAGCAACCTTGGGCTTTTTTTTTGTGATCTCTGCAGCACTGTCTTAAAACTGTTTAGGTATTTTTGTCCTCATTCTACCTTCTGTTCCTGAGCCTTACTCAGCTTAGAAATGGAAGTCCTGTATAAATATGAGTGTACAATGACCAACTTATGCCATCTTGCACTTGTAGTTGCATTAGCTTGAGTGTAAACAACTATTCCTCTTCTGATACATTTGCAGAGAGCGATAGTTTCTTGTATGTTCTTTTTGCTAGGTGGAAAAAACATCTTCTAATCTCTGACCATTTATCTTTCCTCTTAATACTGCTTATCTGATGACCGATGTCTGTTCCTCAAACATGACACAACACATGATATAACAGGCTGCATTTATTTTAAAGCAATTTTAACTTAAATCATGCTGTTGATTTAGTTTTAAATTCTCATTATAGTCATTTTGTTGCCCAAAGAGATTAAGATCTGTGATTCTTGTGACTGTATGCTTTTTTCTTCATGTGTACCACAGTTGTTCAGAATTTACCTTCAACACAAAATTTTATGTTACTTTAATGATGAAACTGTAAATAGGACTTTCTATATGCTGCATACAGTTTAAAAAAAATAAAATTTGAACTTTTAAGTTTTAAAGGCCTTTTTTTCTTTGGTACTGCTTTGAATACATACTTTTGTCAATCAGTGAATGTTCTCTTGTGGAACACATCTGTAAGAAACTGGTGGGACCTTACAACATTTATTGCTTTTGTGATTTTATTGTCTCTGAAAGACTTTAAACTGAATAGTTTTTAGTTAAAACTGAAATGCTTTGGTTCAGGTTGATGTTGTAGTATTCTGTAGGAACCGTATTTGGGTTAGCTTTTTCCCAAGTCTCCTCTCTGGCATGGGCTTTTAGATTAGGCTGTATTCCAATGTGAAGTATTTTGGTCATATTTTGCTTCTCCTCGTCAGTGGAGAAGACTGTTGTCTCTTCAGGGGGTATATTCTGACAAGTAGAATTGACAAAAAGAGAAATGGAATAAGAAGTACCTGAACTATACAGAGCAATGTTTCCCAGTGACAATACTATGGCTTTTGGGTAATTTTCTACAGAATAATTTAACATTTACTTGGAGGGACAGCCTACTGTAGAGACAACTCTTGCTAGTAATTTTCTGTGTCAACAGACAAGGTCAATTTTTTTTTAATTAAAGGCTATTCCTTTCCTAAAGCACTTAACTTTTATCAGAATTCCTTCCATTATCCAATATATGTACATCTTCCTCTTTATTTTTACTTCTTGCTCATTCAGAGATGTTTTAATTCCCATGTTACTTTGTCGGTTTATGTAATGATTTACATAGACGCTTTTGATTTACTTTCTCCCTCCTCTAACTTTGCATGGATTTCTTTTTTAGCTTTTTCAGTCATCTGTACCTTTATGCAAAAATTGTTGGGCCCTCCCTTATCAGTCATTCTTGGGCTGCATTTGCATTTCTCATCAGATATAACATGTTCATCTCTGATTTTCATCCAAGAGATCACCAAACAGTCCAACTGGGTACTGTACACCAGCAGTTAATGTTGAAAACATCTGAATAAACTCAGTCAGATGGACCATTTATTCTGAGTGCCATAGTCATGCTCTTGCTTGTTTCTTTCATGTCATGAAAGCAGCTTCCTAAAATGGAGTGAGAAGCAGCCTGCTATAAGGGTGGCCTGCTTATATGACACTATGCTACTTCAAATATTTTCTCTCCGTGGCTAGACTGAAATATGTTTCATCTTTGCACCATCCTTCTCTTGGTTCTATTGATTTTCTGTACTCTGTCTGTTCATTAGTAATTTAAAAGTCTCAGTCCTCTTATGTCAAATGTCATTCACCCTGTGTTCATCTCTCTGCTCTCTCTCACACACTGAAGTGAGTGACTCATGGGTATATTCTCATGACAACTTTCAAGTGAGCAGGGACAACTTGTAGTGTTAGCAAGAAATCTAAATGCGATTTGAAGGACCTACAAGAGGCTCAGGTGTCAGAGTCCCTCTTCCTGTGACTCTGCATTTCAAAGTTTTCCCCTCTTTCCTCCCCGTTGAGTCCTCAACTGCTCACTTCTCCTTCTGCACTGTTCAAATACTTCAGTCCTTCCAGAGGTCACCAAGACCTCCACCCACAGAGTCCCATTACCCTCAAACTCCTTGTCCTAAAGCCTGCTCTATCACAAAAGTCTCTTTATCGCACAAGTGCCTTTCTTCACACTTCCAACATACCTCCCTTTTTCTTCACAGCTTCTCCCCAACATGTACAATTCGCCAGCCTTGTTACGTGACTTTGGTCTACCGACTAGAATGTGACTGCTTTGTCTTCTGATGAACACTTAAAATAAGGGCTAGACAAACCAGGCCTGGAAAGCTCTGTAATCTTAGAGAAGCCCTATTAAGCAAGACGGTTGTCTTTCTTGCTCATAAATGTTGTCCTATATTAATAGGCTGTTCAAGCATAACTTTTGGATGCAATAAGAAAACACGTTCAGATGTTTCTGCTTAGATTTCAATGACTGCTTTTATATTTCATGGTTTGGTCTTGGGTTAGTTCCTTGCGCTTCCATGCAATGGAGAACCAAACTGTGATGGGAGAGGGTAGCACTGAGGTATATTGCAGATATTGAAACAAGTTCTGTACATGTATTTTTAGGCATAAACCACTGTTGTTAAACCATGTGCTTTCATATGCAACACATTTCACCAAAACACATGCAAAGTTTTATATGCAACCCACCATTTAAAAACACAGTCGGGAAATGTTCAGTACTCTTGAAGAGTTACATGATAGTCCCTTCAGAGAATTAACTTCATTTTGTTGTCTACTCAAAATTCAAGAATGACCTGCTGATCATGTGTCAGGTGAATAAACAGTGTCCGACTTCATAGTTGACTTTTTTCATAGCAGATATTTGAATAGATACAAAGATCTTTGTTATGATTAAGGATACATCATCTTCAGATGACGTTCAGGCAAATTCCAGCAGGATAAAATATACAACCCGGTTGCACAGCTATTCTACAAACTCCTTTCAAATATCCAGATTAAAATCTTTCAGAATTGATATGTACACAGGTGATGCTATTACTCCAGAAAGTCACATTGATCACCTCATGTGGAGAGGATCCCAAGACTAGAGTTGTATCTTTTCCTTTATTGGCTTTAATCACAAGCAAAAAGTTATCCTGAGACAGTGGAAAACACAGAAATATGAGTGGATGTAGCCAAAGTTTCTGTCCTTTTTTGGACAGAAAATGTCTCTTTCTGTAATAAAAATGAAGTAAAGCACTAAAACCTCTGGGATCTAATGCACAGAAATAAAGTACTTGATGGGATACACCAGAGAAAAAGGATAAAAAGTGGGTCAGCTTTGAACATGTGTTTCTGATCTACTTTAAAAATTAAGCTCTGCTGAACCATGAGATAGACGCGAATTTTCAGGAATTTCTTTGGAAAGAGGGAAGTTTTGTTTAAAGCAGATGAAACATCAAACAAAACCAACATAACCAATTCATTACTCAAGAATGGCCTATTCATAGTTCTTAAACTCTCTTTCCCTTAGTTTATATAGTACATTTCCCTTTTCATTCTTTTTCCTATATAGATTGTCATAAATTTACTGGTGCCCACAGAGCTTTAGCTATTATAACACTTATAATTTTTTTTCAAGGTACAAAATTCTCAACAAGTTGGAATGAGTTGGACTAATTGCAAAATCTTATAATTTTCATTTCAAATTCCCAGACTGACTTACTTTCAAAGAATATAGATCAAAGGTATGGATAACCCCAGATATAATTGTATTTACTGCAGTAATAAGCATGAAAGGAAGAAAATGAATTATGCAGAATCAGGTTATTATTATTCAAGGGCTTAGAACTCATCTTATCAGTCCATGGAAGTAACTCCAAGTGAATAATTGTCCTTTGATATAAATAGTTTCCCTAGAATCCAGGAGTAATCTCTTAATTGTTAAACATATTGTAACAGATCTAAGTGGGAAATAGGCTTCCTGTCTTTGCTAATGTTAAAGAAAAAATTAAAAAGAAAGTTATATTTTCAAATTTCACAGAATTGTCTCATTCTTTTTCATGGGAAGACATACACAGAATCACAGAATCACTGAATCACCTAGGTTGGAAGGGACCTTTTAAGATCATCTAGTCCAACCAATGAAAAAAAAAAACAAAAAACCACCAAAACCCAAAACAAAACACACCACCCCACCCTGCACCCAACCCAACCCAACACTAACCCGACATTAAACAATATCCCCAAGCACTATGTCAACTTGTCTCTCGAATACCTCCAGGGATGGTGCCTCAACCACCTCCCTGGGCAGCCCATTCCAATGCCTGACAACCCTTTCAGTAAAGA
>JAOXNO010000013.1:103366932-103379875 GCA_028565335.1 Limnodromus scolopaceus | reverse complement strand
AGGAGAGTTGGACTAGATGATCTCTATGGTCCCTTCCAACTCTAAAAATCAGTGAAATTCAGTGAAATTCAGTGAATAACTCAGCTTCTGTGGAACCTTGAGCAGCAAGACATTTCTTATATACTTCAAAACACAAGAGAAAGCTTTAAATGTTTTGGATAGACTTGATCAATAAATCCAGTCTAAAAAGAATCTGACATCCGATAGTCACGTATCCTGTCAGGCATGCCAACAGCAAAATGAAAACCATTGATTTGTTTGTCACCAGGTTTGCCAGCTAGCAAATTTTTCTGAGCCTTAGATGCACACAGATGACATTATACAGGGACCAAGTAACTCAACAGTGCATTTCAACCGGGGATAATTTCTGTGAATAGGAGATGTCAGAGAATTCTCAGTGTATCACATGGGACATAATGTCACGTGCCTTTTTTTTTTAATGGAGCATCCTTCAGAAGTTAAGAGGAAGAAGATAGTGTAAGTCACTTGTGGCTGGATACAGGACTTTCTGAAGTGATGCAAATATTTTCATTGATTTAAAGAAGAGTTACATTTCACCTTTAATAGAGATTTTAATTACTGACATAGACTGCTTTGTCTTACCAGAGCAACTTTAGATATACCTTTACATGATGATGCTCAGTGCATCGTTATTAGAGGTGGTATTTCATTTAGATCTCAAACTCTGTGGTTGCAGGGCTTATGTTAGTATTACTTTTTTTTTTTCTCTGCCAGAGAACTGACAAATCTACATGCTTTGTAGAGGAGCAACTTAGCAGTCCTTTTGTGCCTTCGATAATCTGAAAACAGGGTTTCCTATCTTGCGGCATTAACTTTCTTTATATGACTTCAGTCAGTCATAACCATACAATGTATTTATACATTCAAGCCCAGGCCAAGGAACTATATTTGCAGAAAGCTTTTACAAGTGCATCTGAGATACCACTATTTCCTTTACTCCTGTTATCCATACGTTTTGTGTCACATGATCTTTGCCTTGAATCTAATCTCTGCAAAGCAACGTAGCAGCAGTGATATTACTTAGTGGTGTAGTAATTACTTAACTAAGATTTTGGGAGCTACTGTTCTGGGAAAGTGTTGTTCCTGACTAATTATCTAGGAAAGCCTTTTGGCAGAAACAAAAGGGGATAATGTTTTAGAGGCTACTTGTGGCATAACTATGGCAACTGAAGAAGGACTGTGTTACTGGCCGACATAGAAGAGGACAACATGAAGAGATCTCTCCTTTATGAAAATTATGATAGTTGTTGATGTTCTTTTTACTGTTATTGGTCTCTAGTTTTTTCCAGGAGGTCTTTGCTTTATCTTTGAGCTATACATGAACTATGTAGGAATAAAGTATATTTTCCTTTGGGTCAGAATTAACTGTAACAGTTAATGGATGGAAAATGCAGAAGAGAGAGGACACGTGAAATTTCTGCCCCTTAAAAATAATTGGTCTTCAGGAGAAGAATCATTGCGAGCATCAAAGGGTGGAGATATTTTAACTAATGGCAGGACAGTAAATAGTGTTGTGAATAGCAGCAGAGTCTGGAAGAGCACTTCTGGTCAAGGAGCTAATGTTGTAGCTGTCGTAAGCTGCTGCTGAGCAAGGTCAGTCTACCCTTATATGTAATAAGGTAGGGAAGGTTTCCTGAATCTTTTCCTTTTGTTTTTCCTTTTGTTAACTTCAGAAACATAATCCCAAATGACTACCATATGCTAAAAAAAATAATAATCTAATTACTGTCTTATAAGTACATACAGAAAAACCTTTTCAAAGTTAAATGGTAATTTTAATGCAACATGAAACAGGCAGTCTGGATACTGGATTTCCCTCCTGCTTCCTTATATGCAGCTGTGTCTTAAATTTTGTTCTATAGTGTTTCCTCCTCTGAATCTTAATAGTCTTTGATTATAATTCTTAACAAATATATTTTGTGGAATTTTGTAGATTTTTATCAACAACAATAGAAACCAGTATGTCTGCTAAACTGAACTTCTGCATAAAATAGTGTTGTCAAGCTAGAGAACTATCTTTGGTGTCACATGAAAGACTTCAAAACACACAGAATTGCAATCCTAGATTAACTGTTTCAGTCGTTAATTACATTTCACTGGAATATTTCTCCTACCCCTCATTTCACATTAATATGAATTTTACACATTTGAATCTCCTTACTTCTTGGTTTGTAAGATAGTTTCTACCATAAATCTGTTCCCTGACTTGCCTTTTAAGGACTATAATCACATCTTCTCTAATCTAATCTAATTGTTCACAGTATGCTTGAATCTCCAAAGGTAAGTCTCTGAAGTTCTATATAGAGCTCACAATTTTTTTTCTATACCTTTTTGATTTTGTTGAGACTATTAAAATGAGGACAGGAGGTTTTAACTGTATATCCTATTAACGATCTTTATCATGTCCTCTGTAGTAGATCCATGAAGTATACGTAATGTATCCATACAACCTGGGCTTATCAACCAAGACTTTGAATCTTGTTTGAATGTCAGCATTACAAAAAAGTAATATTAAACATACACTTAGTGCAATTATGGAAACCAGACTCTCAGTTTCCCGTGGTTGCTATTAAATTCCTTTAAAAGTAACCATGAATTTAAAACCTGTTTGTTTCTATGCTAATGAAAATTTCCAGTTGATACTTGAGATTCAAATGGAGTACTGACATTTTTTTCTGCTTTTGTTTTAGTTCAGCTGCATTTAAGTATGTGGTGTATAGTCATTTGTGTTAAGATTATACTTCAAGTCCAAAACTTTAATTCCTTTTTAAAATCAAGAGTTTTCTAATAATGGCACAGAAAAGGATGAAATTGAACAACTGACACTGTCCTTCCTCACTATGTGTGATTCTAAAATAAGTATAAGAATGGCAGTTATTCTATAATACCTGCAAGAAATGGTATGACACCTAGAGCAGTAATTAGAAAGAGGTGGTGTAGAAGTCAGGTCAAGATAAGTGGATCATATTCATTCGGAAGAATAAAATATGTTATAGAAAAAAGGAATCCAGCAAAGCACTATAGGAACTTATTAAGGGAAAATTGCTAGAGGGGTCTAAATAATGAGGTGAGGTAAAATCCAATACTAGTATAGTGCATGGTCTTGTTATACTTTGTCTTTCAGATTCTTTGGAAACCAATGATTATACTTTCTGGAAGTGGATCAATTACCCCCAAGGCAACCTATTGTACATGAAGAAAACCATTCAATGAGGAGGTGCAGTAGGAGTATAGACTACACTTTTCTATGCTAATCATTTTAATTGGACTATATATTTTCCTCAATATTGCATTTTCTTTCTGGCTTTCTTTTGCATTTACTTTTTATTCATTATTTCTCAAACATCATTAGTAGGGAAAGAAATTTTTTGAAGATGTGATTAGGCATATCTTCAGAGACAACATGTCCATTTGGTTTTCATAAGGATTGTAAGTAGGTCAGCTCTGTAAACCAGCAACCTTGGCAAAACAAACTTTGTCGTGGCAAGGCTACGTTTTCCTTAGTCACTGAAATATCTGGGTCCTATCAGGACAGTTGGGAATGCTGGACTGAAGCTGGTGAATTGGGAGTGCTCCATGTTGCTTGTCTTTGGTGTTTCAGCAAGGAAACCATGAACAGTAGGGTTAGGAGTGGATACTCTAATGGGAAAAGCTCTGATATTTCCTCAGTCAAGGTCATCTTAAGGAAATCGGTTACATCTCTGAGCTAATTAACACTGAAGAATTTCAATACATTTTCTATGGGAGTTAGGGAAAGCCTTTGCCCTGTTCAGTTTGCAAATGATCAGATATAGGATCTGGACTTCTAGCTCACAATGCATTGCAGTCAAACAACTCAGTTTACTGAGCTATGGTAAATTCCTTTAATCTTTCATCACAGTTGCATTTTCATTAGGAAATGATGCTATATTTAGTTTAACTGAAAATAATATTTCGATGTGCCTGTGGTGAGAACAATAATTGTATGAAATTGGTCCTTTCCATTTAACAACCCTGTGGTTCTGTGCTGTATCATGTAATGCTGGAACAGTTTTATTGTGTTGCTGGTTTTCTTGCTCTGCCTACTTTATCTCTTTATGCTGAAAAGATAAAGAAAGAAAAACTGTATCTAAATTTTAAGCAGATTATGCATTTGTTCAGATCTGTTGAAATTCAGATGAAGCCTTCTAATTCACATTAATTGCATTGATTAAAACACTTAGAAGGATCACAAATCATTAGCTACATGTGCCAGACTACTCAAAATATTTCTAAGTAATGCAGATCAGCACATCTTTAGTCAAAATGTCAAGAAAAATACCAAAACTGATGTACTGAAAACAATTCTTACAAAAAATTCTTGCATAATAAATCACATCTAGTCTACAATAAAATCATTAACCACTGTTCTGTTCCTCTGCTCTGAAGTGTAAATCACCTATAGTGCTGACTTATTTTAAGTCAGTTTGCATATAAAGTGGAAAAAAGATTTAGTGAAAGTCTACTGAGAATGAAAATAAACTCCTATCTATATCATTACTCATTTGATAGAATGCATATGTGTAGTAAAATGTAAAACCAAGGAGATAGATCTATCTAGGAATGACTTCTTATGATATGCTTCTTATTTTATGTACATACTAAAATATAAGCTTTGCAAAACTCCTTGTTTTAAGATAATCTTGAAAGTATGTAATTTCTTCACTAAAATAAAACATAGTTTTCATTTAGCCTGACAGTGTTGGCTCAGGAATATGGAATATTAGTTTCAGTGAGAATGCATTGGTTTCACTGTAAAATAAGGTTTCTTTGGTATCAGCCCTGGAGAAACATATTGGTTTCAGCTAAAATGTATTGCCATGCTTTCACTAAAACATACAGACATTATAAAACTGTATATTGGTTTCAGTAAAAATGTATTCTTTCCAATGGATTCATGAGGCTTTCAACAAGAATGTATTGATTTCATTAAAATGTGCTGCTTGAGATAAACAAAAATTCAGTTAAAATGCATTGGTTTCTGTTAAAGCTCATTGACTGAAGTGAAGAACATTACATAGCGGTTTTGGGCAGCCTTAGGGTTTTTTAAACAGTGAGTAGAGAAGTACATATCTGCGATTGTGAAGGTAATTGAAAACAAAGTCTATTCTTTAACATCTAGAGATATAAATATGCTAAATAAGTTAGATTTTTATATATCCATCTCTTTTGCATCTGTTGCTAAGCACAGAGATAAATATTCATACAGAAAAATTATGACGTTCTTCATTCTGATGAATACCCTTCTAATCAGGTGTGGGGTGTAGGCTCTAATATTTTTTAACCTGTTTAGAGATCATTTTTATACAACTAGTTTTTGACTACTTTGCTTTAAATCACATTTGGCATTTTCCTGCTTCGTTGACAACAGGCTCTTTCTGACTTTTCAGCACTGCCAGGCATTCAATGACAATGACATTTATACATATTAGGAAGCTCTACTATTGCCAGTCTACTAAATTAGTAACAATATATTTGATTGCTGTGACTCTTTTTTTTTTGGAGAAGGGTTGTATTTTTCAATATTTTTTAGTAACTTTACATTTTGCTTCCACTCATTTTATACAGAAATGATCCCACTGACTTAATGGAACTATGAAGTATTCCCGAATATAATTAAACTATCTTGTTACATGGAGGACACTGCTATCCAGTTTTGGAGCATTACTCTTTCCCTACGCTGATGTAGAATTACATGCAAAATGTGTATAAGTGTACTTGAAGTGTAAATAATATTAATGAAGTTTCAGCTACTCAAAATTACTTCTGTGATTCAACAGAAGAAAGTACGAATGACCACACTGGGCTGAACAACTAGTCTATCTTATATTAGTCCTGTCTCTGACAGTAGGCAGTAACAAAGCCTTGACACTGCTAGAAGAGCAGCCTCCAACATGTCATGCGTAAGAGACTTCCTGAGAGGATGACCATGCTATTTTTTTGATGCTTCTTTGTGGATCCTGGTTTGGTAAAAAACTTTTGAAGACTGGGAAGCTCAATATATAACTTCTGAGAGGAAAACACTATACATGTGGATGATGCCAGAAGAGATTTCCTATGTGTTGGATCATGTGGGATGTGTGAAGACAGACTGAATTGACTGAATCGGCAATATGAACATTATTAGTAGCAGAGCAAAAACAGTGCCAGGAAAGGGCAGTGCTGAAAGGTGTAATTTCAAGCTTCTTTTCTGACTGTCACTGGACTCCCTTCTTGCTATGCCATCAGCTATGCAGGAATCATCCCAGTGATAAACAATTCACATTACAATTTTCACAAAAGCTTAGCTGCAATCATTGTTGGCCTGCACAACTCTATACTCCAATCTTCTCATGATTTTTTATACTTATTGTATTTGTTAATATATTATTCATATATTGATCTAAACTGTTGTAATCTAAATACTCATGGCTAAGTTAGAGGCTACATCTTGGCTTAATACCAAGGGATACCTCTCTCTTAGTTAAAGAAAATTAGAAGTTTCACCAGAACCTGTTTTTTTTCCCAATAAGCAAAAGATGACACTTAGCGCTTTTTAGACTGGTCAATTGAGCTGGAATTAATGGACTAAAGTACAGAAATACACACAAGATATTTTCCCCACAAAAGTTACTTTTGGCAGGCTGATTAGCCCTCATTCACAAATCTTTCTTAAAGTAATAGTGAGCCCACCTTGCTGATCAACCCAGAATGAATATTTCCTAGGACATCAGATGCACTAAAGCTCTGATGCAGAACAGCTTTTCATTTATGAAAGTGTTGCAGGTAATTGTTTTCAATTATATTTACAATTCTACTTTGAACGAGAGCTCCCTTACACCAAAACTTTGATATTTTTCTAAGAAATAAATGTCCTTAGCCATTTTTTACTCTGCTTCTTATTTTTGAAGGGTATATGACACCAAATCAGTGTAAGAATCTCCAAAGTTATTTGCATGGCAGGTGTTCATATAATTAACAGTGTCAGTACTTGATACTGTCATTCTGTAGACATCTTTGAAGCTAGTATTTCTATTTTACAGAGGCTAAGATATTAGCAACTGTAAAATGGGACTCTAAAATTAATTGAAACAGTGGCTTCCAAAATAAGTTTAGATAAAACAAGTTCTAATCAAATACACTTTTATCTGTGCAAAAATTTAACTGTGTGAAATGAGACCCTATTTGTATGTTGTTTCATTACTTAGAATGTTCGTAGCTCAGTTGTTGTTGGTAGGATGAAGTCCAATTCTGGGGCACTGGGACAAAAATCAAGCAAGAACTGTGCGGGGAAAATGACCACGTGTGCCAGAAAAGTTTTGCCTTCTAATGGCAGACACTGAGAGATAAAAAAGTATGATAGAAAAGAGAATAATAACAGCAACAATAAACATAAATATAATAATAATCATAATGCTTACAAGGACTTAAAATAGAAACAAAAACGCTCTGTGAAGTAAGGAGTTGCAGCGAAGAGAGATTTTATTTCTTTATTGAATGATCATAGATTCTTTCTATTTACCCTACTTATATTTCTCCCTGGCTACATTTAAACTTTTCCTTGTCTGGAGTCTTTGGACAGCTTTTATCTAAAGAAGTAAAACAGAATAACCCTTCTCCTGCTGAGGGGATTCCTATACTGCAGTGAAATCATTAACCATAATGCACTGCTACTCATTTCACACCTGGATGTCTTAAAAAGAGGATGAATTAAATCATGTTTCCACATCAATTTCTCCTGATATTTACATTTTAGTGCTGCAAAAACCTGAAGACCGAATACATTTACAGTTTCTGTTATCCACTGACTGAATGACATATATTTTCCTCAGAAAAAAACAGTCTGGATTTTTTAAATATCTCTTTTAAATAGCTCTCCCACAAGCGCCCAGACAGTTTTTCAAATTCTAGCAATTAATCTGAAAGAACAATTGCTTACTTGGATAAACTGTGGTAGACGACCAGTCTCTGTAGTATTCAGGTGAAAAGGGCATAAACAGGTTAAGAATGCCAGATAGTATTTATTGGAAAGTAAACCTTACTTGGTTTTTTCCCCACTAAAAAAAAATGTTGTACTGTTTCATATTAAAAAGTTTATTTGAATATTTGTGCTTCTCATGAAATAGTAAATCATATATGGTAAGATTTTTTCAACCAAAACACTACTCACACTCTCATAATAAGAACAGCACATTTTAGCAAAGCTTTTGATACTGTCTTTCATGGCATCTTTCTGAATGAAATGTCCAGCATTCGGCTGGACACAATATGGTGGGTGAACAATTGGTGGAAGGGTCAGGCTCAAACATTTGTAGTAAATGGGGTAACATCTGCCTGGGTGCCTTTCTGTAGTGGTGTTCTCCACAGCTCAATTTGAGAGTTGGTTCTCTTCAATGTTTTTGTCAGTGCCCTGAACACAGGAGCTGAGTGAGTTGGCTAAGCAAGTTTGCCGATGGTACTGTATTTGGAGGACCCATTGATTCCATAGAGGGTAGAGAGGCTTTACAAAGATATCTTGATAGTTTAAAGCACTGGGAAATTGCAAACAATATGAAATTTATCAAGGACAAATGCTGGATTCTGCACCTGGAGTGGTGTAATCTCATGGATGCATGTATAGAATTGGGGACAAGAGGGTGGAATGCAGCCCTGCAGAGGATGGTCTGGGGGT
This sequence comes from Limnodromus scolopaceus, assembly GCA_028565335.1. NCBI lineage: Eukaryota > Metazoa > Chordata > Aves > Charadriiformes > Scolopacidae > Limnodromus > Limnodromus scolopaceus. Next base: position 103,371,186 of record JAOXNO010000013.1, on the reverse strand, counting down.
TTTGGTGGATGGTAAATTTGATGTGAGTCAATAATGTGCTCTGGAAACCAAAAGGGCCAAGCATTTCTTGGCATGCATTAAGTACAGCATAGCTAACTGGTCAAAAGTAGTGATTGTCCCACTACAGTCAGCATTGGTGCAATCTCACCTCAAGTACTGTGTGCTGTTTAGGATTCCAGAATATGAGAAGGATATGGAAATATTAGAATATGTCTAAAGAAGAGCAAGTAATATGGTGAAATTGTTAGAGGGCAAAACTTATTAGGAGCTGCTGAGGACACTTGGTTTGTTGACCTTAGAAAAGAGGAGACTGAGAGATGACCTTATTGCTGTCTACAACTTCCACATGAGGGGATGTAGTGAAGGACGTATTGGGTGGACTGGTGGATGAAAAGCTGGACCTGTGCCAGCAATGTGTGCTTGCAGCCCAGAAAGCTGACCATATTCTGGGCTGTATCAAAAGAAACATGGCCAGCAGATCAAGGGAGGTGATTCTATCCTTCTTCTGTGCCCTGGTGAGACTCCACCTGGATTACTGTGTCCAGCTCTGGAGGCCTCAGCACAGGAAAGACATGGACCTGTTGGAGTGGGTCCAGAAGAGGCCAAAAACATGATCAGAGAGTTAGAACACCTCTCCTATGAAAACAGGCTGAGAGAGTTGGGGTTATTCAGTGTGGAGAAGAGAAGGGTCTGGGGAAACTATAGCAGCTTTCCAGTATCTGAACAGGGCTGACAAGAAAGCTGGAGAGGGACTTTTTACAAAGGCATGTAGTGATAGGACGAGGAATAATGGCTTCAAACTGGAAGAGGGTAGATTTAGATTAGATGTCAGGAAGAAACTTTTCTCTCTTAGGGTGGTGAGGCTCTGCAACAAGTTGCCAAGAGAAGTTGTGGAGGTCCCATTCCTGGAATTGTTCAAGACCAGGGTGGATGGGGCTTTGGGCAACCTGGTCTAGTGGGAGGTGTCCCTGCCCATGGCAGGAGGGTTGGAACTAAACAATCTTTAAGGACCCTTCCAACCTAAACTATTCTATGATTGTACTATTCGGTGATTCTATGATCTCCTCTCTCTGGTGTCTGCTGATAGGATGTGAGGGAATGTCTTAAAGCTTTGTCAGGGGAAGTTCAGACTGGATATTAGGAAAAATTTATTCACTGAGAGGGTGGTCAAGCACTGGAACAAATTATCATAGGGCTGTCAGTGTTCAGTAAGTGTTTGGACAATGCTCTTAGCTATATTGTTTAAGTTCTAGGTTGCCTTGTGCCGAGTCAGGAGTTGGACTTGATGATCCTCTTGGGTCCCTTACAGATCAGGATATTCTGTGATTCTATGATTCTAATTTACCTGGAAATAAAGAATCCACTGCATATGAATTTTCTTTTTCAAGCATTTAATTATAATTCAGATTTTAAAAAATCTCTGAAATAATTTGCAACTTCTTTTATCTTTCTCCAGACACCCATTCATCTTTGGATGTGAAGAAACACACAGATTTCATCCACATTCCTATGTTCCGAAGAGAAATTGGAGTTGTGAAATGCTGCTTAGTATCTTAAAATGATTGATTTTCTGCGATATTGAATATGTGCTCTTAGAATATCTGCCTTATCTTGTGAAAAGTGTCATGCTGGGTAGCCAAAAATATTCACTCATATTTTCAATGTGAAGCAGCAACATTTTTGTGTTGCACTAAAAAGCATGACTATTTGAGAACAAGTAAAATGGGAAAGAAAAAAAAGTATAGCATGGAATGTTTATTTCTGTTATGATTTTTAAAAATATACTCCTTTTCATATTTATTTAAATTTGTAGTATGGGAATTTTTCTTAAAAATGAGAAAAGATCATGGTAAACTAGTGTAACTGCAACAGTCTTTTTCTGCCAAAAACTACTTTATGAACATTTTTATGATCTGTCCTAAACAAGTCTTTCATTTTACACCAAATAATATCTGGCAGACTTAATGAAATGAATTCTGAATGGGTATTAGAAGGGCACAGCAAGGACATTTATGCTTCTGGCTGTTATATGGCTGCATAAAATTGAGTCTCTGCTCAACTGCTGTTTTTATAGTTAGAGTGGACATAAAGAAGGGGAACAAAGGCTTAAAAGCATAGTTGTGCTCTTTGTACTGTGTGCTGTCCACTGACCTGTGTTGACTCCTGGTGATGCCCTGCATTACGATTTGATCTCAGGGTCTCCCTGATGGGCTTGGGAAACAGAAACTTACCTGTTTAATGCATTCTGCACCTTGCAACATCTGTTCTCACCTATGTACCTCTACAGATCTCAACCACAGAGAAATCTTCAGCAGCAGTCACCTCAGAACAACAGGTTGGGGCCCCAGGTCAATAATTTTAGTAGCATTTGGTAATTATGAACTAAAGTATTATGAAAGAATGTGTCTAGCATTTTTAATATAGGGATTATTTTTCAAATAAGAAATAAAAGCACAACAATAGAGAGACAAAAAAAAAAATCCCATAAAACCCTAGATTGGACCCTGCTGCTGACTTTACACTAACATATGTTGACTTTACACTAACATACAAAGTGTATTAAAATATTAATGTGGGATTAAGTGATACAAATAATAGGTCATGTTGGAAAAAGATTAAAGAGATTAGAGGACATGTCTATTGAATTGTTTGGCTTAATAGCTCTGGTTGTAGTTTAAAACCCTTATCTGTGAGGTAGTGGCATACGTGGAAGGTCTATTTGACCATTTTTATCTGAGCCACGACAATGACCCCTGAGGAAATCCTTATAATGTAGATCTGAGTTCTTTCTAAGATTTCTCAATACATTTCTTATGATACAAAAATAAAATATCCATATATTTTAATTTAAAATGTAGTGTTTTCTAAGTGAGGAAAGAAATGCTGCCAATAATTTTTTCTTTCAAAAAGTTAGGTCAAGAAGGACGTTGTGATTCCTTCCATGTGCATTTCATTAATTAAAGAAAAAGAAATGCCTCAGAAATCCAAGGGAGTAATTTCTTTGTTCTGCTGAACTAACACTGTCAAGATGCTGAAAGCTGGATAGGTAAAATAAGATAATCAATAAAAAATCTTCCTTATTCTTCTTTTAAATTGCACTAAAGCCTTTTATGTATGTGAATTTCTACTTAATTTTAAAGAACATTATTGATAATAATTGCTCTAAATATGTTCAATTATCCACATCTTTCAAAAATCACCCCAACATCTGTTTACTTTCTCATACTTTCTCAACTTACCCTCCTTCTCAGTCTTGTCATGAGAAACCAAACACTGCACTAGACATTTCTCCCTGTCACCCAGAGGAGGAACATGTGGAGTAGAAAAGCCCAGATACCGGATTGCAGTGACAATCAGTTTTATGTTGCTGCCTCGGTGCCCTGACATGCAGAGGTGTTCACTGATCTGGTGCTGCAATTTTGTTTCTCCTTTGCCAGCCCATGGTAGCACCAGCTGGAACTAACACAGCCAGCTGCTCTGTGCAGCTCTGCTTTTGAATACATGATGTGCTACGAAAATAAGTGACGTGACACTCTAAACTTTTTGGTCTATATCACTCAGAATGTGAAACCACAGCCGTATTGATACATTCACCTATTATAACATTCAAGCTTTGCTGCCCCTCATGAGCCTCTGAACAGTCTATTTCCATGGCCATTCAAAAGTTAAGAGCTGTGATAGGTTCAGTGATTTAAAATACTTATTAAGATCGAGGAACACTGTTGAAACTGCCATGCTGCATAACTGCTGTAAACTATCACAGGGTATTCTACAAACATTTCTTTTATTTCAGTGGAAACCCAACAAGACTTAACTAGTCACGTAGTCTGAAAACAATTAACACCCTTGAATTCTCCTGTCTGAAGGCTCAGTCTTTAAATCCCACAACCATATCCTGTATTTAAAACTGCATTAAGGAGTAAGCTTTATGGAATTTAGCAAATGTAGAATTAAGGCTGCATGGATGAGTTTATTTTAGCCTGTAAACATAGGCATATGAAATCTTTTCAGGGGATTGTACGCTGTTTTTTGAAAAAGAACCTATTTCAGCAGTGAATAAATGGGGGAGGTAATAAGCAGGAAAAATTGCAAGTTGGTTACGTAATTGCCTTCAGAGCATGAGCTACTCTCTTCAGCACATCCTGAGACTTTTCTGAGGCCTTCTCAACAGCATATTGAAGAACTTGTGGGGGAAGTAAAGGTTGGAGGCCGTCTAGGGCACAGTGACCATGAGATGATTGAGTTCTCGATCCT
>JAOXNO010000013.1:103346743-103366832 GCA_028565335.1 Limnodromus scolopaceus | reverse complement strand
ACCTCGAGTATTGTGTCCAGTTCTGGGCACCTCAATACAAGAGAGATATCGAGGTGCTGGAGCGAGTGCAGAGGAGGACAATGAAGCTGGTGAAGGGCCTGGAAAACAAATCACATGAAGAGCGGCTGAAGGAGCTGGGACTGTTTAGTTTAAGGAAGAGGAGGCTGAGGGGAGACCTCATCACTCTCCACAACTACTTGAAAGGACATTGTAGAGAGGTTGGTGCTGGTCTCTTCTCACAGGTAACTAATGACAGAACGAGTGGGAATGGCTTCGAGCTCCAACAGGGTAGGTTTAGACTGAACATAAGGAAAGAATTTTTCACAGAAAGAGTGATTGGGCATTGGAATAGGCTGCCCAGGGAGGTGGTTGAGCCACCATCCCTGGCTGTGTTTAGGAGCCGTTTAGATGTGGTGTTGGGGGATGTGGTGTAGGGGAGAACTTTGTAGAGTAGGGCAGATGGTTGGACTCAATGATCCCAAGGGTCTCTTACAACCTAAATGATTCTATGATTCTATGATTCTATATGCCTTTTCGTTGCCTTTTGATACTGATAGGTGGTTACTTCTCTACTTTCTGTCTGCGTGGACCTGATCCAAAAGTATGGCACATCCCAAGTGCCAGTTACTTGCCAAAAGTAACTGCAAAATGATTTGTTCTGCATCTTACTTTACCATCAACACCATATTCAGTGTACTCTTATCTCCTGATTATTCTACTCTGACCACTTCATCCCTCGATATTCCCTTTACCATTGTCGATCCTTTTTTATCATTCCATCACTGTCCAATTCTATAACTGATTTTTTTTTCCTTTGCTTCTGCCTTTTTAAAGTTCCTTTCCCATTACCCTTACAACAGTTTATTCTGGTGCTTTTGACTAAGGCTCATGTTTAGAGAACAAGGAAAACAGCAACTTAACTATTCCTTCCTGTGTTGGTATTGCTCTTGTAAGCTGTAGAGAATCTTATGTTGGAGAAGCTCTGATCAGTTCTCTTCGTCCTCTGTCAGGAAACTCTGAAGGGCTCTGAAGAAAAAATTAGTCAGTTTAACCCCTAAGGGCCATAGGATGGAACTAATTTGAGGTTAAAAAAAATTTCTAAAAGTATAACTGCAGTACTGCTGAGTTTGGAGTAAATTTTCAGATAATATATTGCAGGACTATATGCATCTCTGAAGGGATTCCATTGCTAGGCTGTCCGAGTCTGCAGCCTACACACAGAGGCGCTGGCACTTCTGCCTCTTTAATTTTTTTAATATGAATAAAACATATTTTGCTTGTATTCATTCTGAGAAATAGCCAAGTTTTTTAAGCCAAAAACCTGCTTTAATCAATTAAAATGTGTCCTCAGGCAAACACATGGCATGGAAAACGTCAGCTTTGAGGAGTTAAAATTTAGCAGAGTTATAAGCAATGGGAAAGAGGACTGCAAAATGGTGTATATGGGGGTAACTGTAATATAACTTTTGTGTATGGTATTACAGAACTCTGTCAGTGAGACAAAGTTAGTACTGGTATAAAAGGTTTGATTGCACTTTCTGCTACCTGTAGTGAATTAATCTCTCTCTCATATACACATTTTACAAGTTCAGTCAGATCTGGGAACTCACACTAAACCCACTGCCCTCTGTGAAGTTTGCCTGTGTAAATTCTGTGTAAAGTCCACAGAAAAACTTTTGCACAGTGAGAACTTGAAATGCCAATGTTGTGTCTTAAAGATTCTTGGTTTCATCCAGTTTATGTGTACAAACTAAGAATAACACAGAAAATACTTAACCAAAGTACATTTCTCCACACGCTGATGTTTGATAGCCAGTCATTGCCACCAATCAAAGCATATTATTTCTGAGTTGCTGCCTCTGACTTGTTTTTGAGGTCTCTAACCTTTCCATGTAAAGTGTACATGAGGACATATGCCTTATCTAGTGACTGACACAACAAGCAGTTTTTATTGTTTTAAAAATCTGAGGCAATATTTAAATACCTCAACATTTTACAGGCATGAAAAAAAGAACAGTTGGAAAGGAATAGAAATATTTTTTCAGAGGAAAAAGCTTTTGCTAAACTGCTATCACCAGCACTTGAATTGTGTAGTTTTCCACTTACAAGTGTTCTCCTCGGGCAGCTTGCATGAGGTTTACTCTTTTCAGTTACTCCAAGTGGAAATTTCTGTGAAAGCTGGCAGCAGCATGAATGGCCATCGCCATTTCCAGTGAAGAAAATCACAGATTCATATAAAGCCATAAACAGCAAAAGCTTCTACTATAAACTACCACTGCTTCTGCAGTGGCTTCAGAGTTTGAGAGAAATAATGGATTAATTTAAGAGCATATTATTATCTTCATATTATCTACATAACTTATTATGCCATTCAGTGAAACTGAATCATTCAGTAAGCATGCACCCTCTATGATTTTACGCAGTGGATGTTATTTCCATGTATTCCGCTGAAAAACCAGCTTCTTTCACTGTGTAGAAAATATATTTCTCCAGGTGATTTTTTTATACAGCTGATGAAATCTTTGGTCTTCTGTTTTGTTTGAGCCACTGGTGTAGGTCTATACCAGTAACCTAAATGTCATCAGAGCAGAGCCTGAATATGGGTAGTACACAATAATCTGTGCCCTGTCACAGTTATGACTCACACCAATTAACACCTTCCCTTCCAGTGCCTTCTGGCATTGCAGAAATTGCTCTTGGGATAACTGAGGTCAGGCATCATTCATGATACACAGTATGAATAAGGTCAAACTATTTTGGGGGACAAGAGAGTTTAGCTGCCCAGGCAAGTACCATTTGCCCTCAAGGTCAGAGATCAAGGGTCACTTTGGTTTTCTGCCATAGACACTGCCGGGGCAGAAACTTTGGCAGGCAGGAAATATTGCTCTAACTTATTCATGAAGAGAAGCACCAAAACGTCAGAGAATCACAGAATTGTCATGGTTGGAAAGGACCTCTGAGATCACCGAGTCCAACCATACACACACAAAAAACCCCCCTACAGACTCAGCCACTAGAGCATGCCACTGGAGCATGCCCTGCAGTGCCACATCTACATGTTTCTTAAATACCTCCAGGGATGGTGACCCAATCACCTCCCTGGGCAGGCTGTTCCAGTGTCTGACCACTTTTTCAGTAAAGAAATTCTTCCTAATATCTAATCTAAGCCTCCCCTGCTGCAGCTTCAGACCATTTCCTCTTGTCCTGTCATTATTCACTTGGGAGAGTGGAGGAACAGGGGGAGCAATGTGTGACTGAGGGACTGTCTGAGCCAGAACTGGGTGTTCCAACATGACAATCCTTCCAGCACAGATCCCCAGTCACCTGCATGATTCTCTTCACAAGGTCATGACTTGGTTTTAAATAGAATGTTCTACTAAAGTAAAATAATAAAATCTTTTAAAACTTCTTCCGAAAGGAAACAAAAAACCCAACCAACCAAGAACTAACAAGCAAGTTACTCTCCTGTCATTAATGTACCTCAGTGTACTTTATATAATTACAGGCAATTGCCATAGTCTCCTAGACCCCTTTGGAAGGCTTAGACCTTAGGTGTTCTCCCAGTAATTTTTATAACTCCCTCTGCTACACTTTGAAACCAGACATCCACTTCTGCACTACCTGCATTTTTATTGTACACTGTATAACCTAATTCATGCATAAACAACTTCATTCAAAGTTAAGAAGGTTTGCAGACATAGCATTTGTTTTTAATAATGCTAACACAAACTATAGATAGCTAGGTCTTCTTTTTCTCTTCTGGATTCAACCCATTTTCTATTGTTTAGGCTATGTGATCTGTAGAGCAAATGAGAGGTGACTTCTTATCTACAAGAAAAAGCTGTCTGATAAATCACAAAGATGAATAATTTATATCACAGGAGTAGAGAAAACAGCATTTCACACTGTTTTTCATGCAAAATGTCACATGAATTCCAAATGGACCAAACAATTTGTGTGAGTCTGAGACGAAATTCATTGCCAGAAGTGGAAAGAGGAAGGAGGAGATGTCTCAGTACTGTTGTGATTACAGTTTACTCAAGGAAAGGTATTATGATCCAGCTATTCTTGTTTCTATATTGACTTAAATAGAGAAATAAATTAAAACTACCAAAATCAATGCAAAAGCATAATTATAGTACACATTCAAACAGCACCAGTACTCCAAATAAGGCAGGATTTGTGTTGGCTTTGTTTTTGTTTTTTTCCACACTGAATTTCAGTCTGGTTAGAGGAAAACTATGAGGTTGTTATTGTCTTGTTTCATAGTCAGACATTAAAAGGCCTGCAACTGAAGAAATGTGATTGAATACTATTGTTGTTATTACTGCAGCCTCATGTTGACAATTTCTTTACATATAACCTCACAGAGGATGGCGTGAAGGCTCTCCGTAGCCAACTGAGCAGGTTTAGTATGCAAAGGACAGACAAACAGTATCTATCTGAAATAAAAGCAACAGAAATCAGTAGAAATAACATCCCTGGAAAAGAGGGGACCCACACCCTGTTAATATAACAGGGAGAGTATAGACGCACAGCCAGGGTGGCCTCCAGGGCAATTTGGAGCATTGTGAACAGCTGGTTCTCCCTCCCTCCCTCCTTCAAGGTAAGGCTTAGTGGTTTGGACTTCCTGTTCCAAGCCAGCATGGCCTGGAGTGTCTCGTATCTACTTTATGAGCAGGCTCTAAGATAGTGATTTTATGTATTTAAAGTAAACGTCTCTCTCTTTCCCTCTGTCTTTTCCCTCTTCCTTTTCATAGAACCATAGAATGGTTTAGGTTGGAAGGGTCCCCAAGATCCTCTAGTCCAACCATCCTTCACTAGGTCTAGTGATCTTTGCCTAGATCAGGTTGCTCAAAGCCCCATTCAACCTGACTTTGAACACTTCCAATGATGGGGCACCCACATCTTCAGTGTGCAACCCATTCCAGTGTCTCACCATCCTCGTTGTAAAAAATGTCTTCCTTATGTGCCATCTAAATTTATCCTCTTTCAGTCTAAAACCATTGCCCTTTCTCCTGTAAATAAGGCCTTGGTAAAAAGTCTTTTTCCAACTGTCTTTTAAGCTGACTTTATATATTGAAAGGCCATAACAGTATTTTTTTTTGCAATAGTCTAAGATTATTTAAATCCAAATGGCCTGCTTAATCTTGAAGACTTTATGAAGCTCAAATCCAGTAAGGACTTGAAAAATTGTCAGCCATTCAATTTCATAGGTTTCAGCAGACCTAATTTTTGTGCATAGTATGATACATTCCTTTGCAAAGTGACAATACTGTCTAATATTTGATTTATCTCTGCTGTCAGCTTGTAAATGATGGGAAAGTGTTGTCCAGAAAACCTGGAGGATTTAGGAAAAACAGCACGTGGGAATTCTTTTCTTTCCAAAAACTCAGGTTCTGTTTGGAAATATCTCAATATTTTGATATATAAACATGATTCTTGCGCAAGTATAAGATACAGAAAAAACAAAGTAATATGAAATTAAATAAAAATAAATCAAAGAAGTTATAAAGATCAGATTGCATTTTATATTTCTTAATGATATTTAAAATACTTATTTTAGTTCAACTTAGCAGTTTCTGAAAGAAATTTAAAACGCAGACAAGAAAAATTAAACGATTTTTCTACTGTTCATCAGTAGAGAGCGCTGTTAGACAGCAACAGCTCGTAAAATCCTCTCAAGCGAAAAAGGCACTGAATCACTGTCTCCAGCCAGCGACACAGCACCGTGGATAATGGCAGTCAACTTTAAAATTAAAAGAAAAGCAAGATTAGACTTCGCATCATGTTTTAAAGAAGTATGAATGCATTTTTTTCCCAAGATAATATTAAAGACGTAACATTAGCAATTATTAATTCAGACACCTAAACATCGTCTACACATGCACTTCTAGGGAGGGAAGAGACAAAAACTGTTCACAAAAAGGCACTTAGAACAAATCCATTGCATGCGATGAAGCTGTACACTCGTCCATAACAAGATGTTATCTGAAGATTAATAAGACCGAGTGAAATTAATTAAATTACAGTGGCAAAGGGAATTAAATGAAAGTATAAAATGCATGGTGCACACTAGTCATTACTGGCCATATCTTGAGCTGGGTGGTGCTCCATGTCACTTAATTGATTGTCTGGGACTTGAAGGAAAATTTGCCACCATTTATCCTACAGTTTTCTTATGAAGAATGGTAAGACTATTCAGGCTAGCCAAGTCAGTGGGAAATGCCAATTCTCATGGACATGAATAACCAAACACATTATCAGGGTTTGGCAACTGAACTACATCCAGTCACCTTCAAGAAACATTTTGGTCTTGGCATTTTATAAAATTTTCTTGTTGTGCACACATTTTTAAAGCATAAATGCATCTCAGACTTGTACTGAACTGTAGTTTAAACTAAAAGAAAACCACCAAACACCAGAAAATAGCTTTTCCCCCTCCTTAGTACATCACTAATAACAAGTTTGTGTATTCGTACAGGTTACACAGGCACATACAGTGTTATTTCTATTTTAGGAACTTTCTTATTTTAATAAACAGAACTAACATCACAAATCAGACTAAGGCTTTTTCATGTCTCTTATCACTGCTGTCAATGAACTACAAGAATAACACAATGTTGAATTAATGTTTGAGTAACTGATAGCCAATACCCACAGTATGGGTTGACTTGGATCCTCCCTAAGTGTACACTACAAATACCACATGCAAAAATCTACCTTATGAGAAAGAGTTTCTCAGTAGTTAAACATTATTAAGTACACAATCAACATTTTCAACCTTTCCTTCCCTCTCTGTTCTGTGTTCTTAAGCATTTTATGCAATATGATTAGACAGATGTGCAAATAAGAGTATTGGAAAATGTGAGGAAAAAGATTAATCACTTGCTCCAACTCTTGCTTAAATCAAGGAAAAAGCTTGCAGCATCTGGAGTGTTCTAAGATCCAGTTCAACCAAATAATCAGGAGTTTCTGACACACACACACAAAAAATTAAAAGGAATTTAGGAAGAAATTTTTCCTCTTGGTAACTTATTTCCCAGCTGCTCAGTGCAAAGTGCCTTCTTCGAGCTATCTTTTATTAGGCACTGTCAGATGAAGTGAGACAGTACAATCTATTAGCATATTGATCCAACTAGTATGGCACTGACTACATTCTGATGTTAATTTTAAACACTTAGAGGCGTTAGCACTTTGAAGGTAGCTCTCAGTCCCTAGTCTGTCTTGCCAGGACAGGAATGATCCATCTGCTGGGCACACATCCCTGCCTGACATCTGCCTAACACGGCTTGCGGCACGGGACAGAATATCGTCACGCTTATGGTTTTGGTGTTTGAACGGCATACTCAGCGCTCCTGCTTTTCAGCTAGGAGGGGTTAGCACATAATGGGTCTGTTTGTATGTGCCAGGCAACAGATCTGGATTCACACAGATCCAGCTACTCAGGTCATCAGTGGTGGAATTAAGATCGCAGCAGAGCTTGACCCCGGATTCCATTCAAAGGTCTCTGGTGGTATTCTGGCAAAAGCCATGAGTGAAGCAGTCAGAGAGTGTAGATTAATCTATGTGAAACCATGCTGCAGACAATGGAACTATCATCATAAAATCCTCCACAGACATTTCAAAGAAATTTTTTCCATACTTTGTGCACAATACATCATTTGTTTAATTCGCATAAGGGAACTTCTTGTATGCACATTTGAAAAGCCTTTTACAATTCCTTGAGCTATAGAAAAACAATTTAAAAAGCTGTCTTTTATCATCAAGACATGGTATTTTTACAGCATCCAAGAGGAAATGACCCTACCAGATGGGTATAGTCCCGTCACTTGTGTAACACAATGGTGTTCTTGTGGAAGCTGTTTATATGAGAGCACATTTCAAACCTGTTTCCCTGAAAAGGCAATTACTATCTTAAAAATCTCAGTAAACTAATTATATAGAGAGGTTTCATCCCATTCTGCCCACAAACACACGGAGAAGATCACTCCTCAAAGACCTGCTCCAACCGTATCTCTCTGGCTTGAACGACTGCCACCCTGCTCATCTTCCACTCATCAGTGCAAGATGCCTGCCACAGAAGTGAAAGATTGCTACCTTTCAGTTACCATATCACACAGTTCTGCAGAGGTGTAAATCAGCTGCACAAGGTTCGGTGACAGAATGTCAGCAGCCTGGGTTTTATAATTTTCCATGCGGTTGAGCCAGACTGCCTCCCTGACCTTGTGTTTCTTTCTCCTTCCTCTCTCTGCAGAGCACCCGGTTCTTTGCTGTCCCTGCCCGCAATCTTGCCACTGTTGGTGCCAGAGCCTTCCCAACTGCTGCTTCTGCCATCTGGAACAGCCTTCCTGTATCTCACTGCTTCATTGCCCCTCTGTCTCTGCTCAAATCTCTATCCTTTCTCCTTCATCTATTACTGCATCATTTTTCTCTTTCCCTCCGCTGTTTTGTTGCTTTTTTTTCTTTAACTCTGTAATGCCCCTTGAGCTCCAGCTCATATGAAATATACTAAAATAAGAAAAAGCTTGTTCAGCAATGTTTGATACTCTTTCTGAGTATTTTAGAATCTGAAAGAAAGAAAAGAAATAGGAAATAGATAGAGGTTACGCTAAACCCAATAAGAACAAATTCCATGACCACAATATTCATTTTAAAGGGATTTCACTTATTTGACAGGCAGCTTGTCATAGTACACCCAGAAGCAGGGAACTCCAACCTTATCGAACATCTGTGGTGTGCTAAATCCAACTCATTCTCCATTCCATCCGATCTGGGTAATTTGTGGTAGCACGTAGTTCTCCCTTATACCAGCCCAATGCTCAGAGCAGCAGGCTTCTGAGCAGCTACCCGTTGTTTATATGCCTTAGCTGCTCTTCCTTGCCAGGATTCCGGATTCCTGAACCTGACCTGCATGACAGAGAATCAAAGCTCCCAAATATGTGGTCCCTTGCACTTTGAATAGCACTAAAGCAATGTGGAGTTCTCTCTTTGCATTACAATGCAGAAAACACTTTTCTGAGGGAGTAGATTTTGATTATACAGAAGCCTCTCTCCAACAAATATAAAAATATGATGGCTTGTCTTTTTTCACAAAGCCCATATCTGAATGTGTTAAAGCCATATATTGATTATGTGGCTTATTTTATGGTTCATTTCACCGAAAGCACCTGACAAAGTGTGTTCCTATAATTATGTATGTAGCTCTGGAATTTACTGCCTGAGGGCCCTCAGTATCAACCACCCCATGTTTGAGCTTCTCACACAGGCAGTCAAGAATTTTCTATGTGGAAAGGCTTAGAAATAGTTTGCAAAACTATATATGGCACTGAATACAAAAGGTCTTGCTATTTTAACAGCATCTAGATGTGAAATGCTATGAAACGCACAGGCACCTCACAGGGTTCTCTGTATATAGTGGGACAGGAGTACTTTGCAGTACATGTTGTGGTCCCTGTGCCTCACTGATTGCCTGGATGAGGTGAACTGCCTCAGCTGTCCTCTCGCCAACAGACTTGTATGCTCACACAAATCTTTGGATGAAAATCTGGTCCATACTGTGGTCTCACCCGATCAGGGAGTATATCTCCCAGATCCCACGCTATAATCTAATTTTTGCCTCCAGTATTCACAATGAGAAAACTGAGGTTTTCAAAAAAATATTTCTAATTTCACATTCACCACAAATATATGACATATTTCATTAGCATAGATATGTATAAAAGTTCTGCCACCCACAGTGTTCCAGTCTGCATTCAGTTACAGCAAATATTTTTTTGCGGTTTTTGACAAATAAAGTATTTGAACAAAGTTCTGATATTTAAAGAGCAGATGTCAACTTATGCCTACATTTTTTCTAACCAAATTTGCATGCTGTATAGGCCACTTTCACAATTACAAACATAAATCCAGTATTTGCTCCTAAAATGACTACACATCATTAGTAATTTTCACTAATTTTCAGAAAATGCATGCATATGTGAATACACAAATTGCACAAAGGAGTTAGGTTTCTTTTCTTAAAATGTCACCCTGTGTACCCTAAAACAGATGTTAAATTCTGACTTTGGGACAAGATACACTTAAAATGTCACATAGCTCAGCTAGGCACACAGAAGTGAAAAAACCTACTAATGTGGAAAATAAAATTTAAGGTTAAAATTTTTCTAACATAAATGAAAAGAGGCAATATTTTTTTACTGGCACTGCACTATTATTTCTTAGTGCATTTGGTATTATACTGGAGAAGAAAAAAAAAAGGAAATGGTTTGTAGTAGACCATTGCTGACACTGCTAAGGATGATGTAACAGCAAGCAACTATGATGCAAGGAAGGAATCTTTAATGCTGACACATTGCTATTCTAAGTAGGACCCTGAATGAGTCATGGTGGCCCTCTCAGGATTATATCTTTAATTTACCCTGTGTTGGTATGCAGGGCTCAAGCACAGCAGAAGCAGGGAGGCCATTTCTGCAATGCTGGGAGACGTCTGGGAGGAAGCCAAAAAAAAATACCCTGCAGGCTGCTCAATGAGACTTGCAGAGGACACAGAGAACGCAGAAAACAAAGGGGGAAAGTGAAGATCATTATTCATGGGCAGCTCAGAATGGATAAGACCTAATAACATCTCACAGGTGATTTGGTACTACAACACAGGTCAGATTGAATCCGATGGTGACACATCAAATGTATCATACTTAACAGTCACTAGGAATGGAGCACTTCTTTCTCTCTTTCACTGAAGTCTCTTAATGATGTGTATATGTTTATATGGTCAGTCTTGTTTCTTAAACCTACGTGCTCATGTCTCTCTTTCCTACATTTGAGATGTGAGACAACTGGATGAGAATCATTCAGCCCTGTGCCATATTCACTGATTTACTGCCACTCAGTGACATCTGCAAGTCTATGACACTAACAAAATTTTAGCAAAGCAATACAAAGTAATGGATTGTGGAAGAAATGAGCTTGTTTAATACTGCCTTACTTAATCTCAGTGCCTAGGAAATAAAGGATCTCTCAGAGAATTAAGCCTCAGTCTTTTTAAGTGTGTGTGTGTTAGATCAAAAAAGCATGCAGCAATCTCTGCAGTTACTTGTTTGTTTTTGAGTGTGGCTGCACCATTCTCTATGTGCTTGCACTTGCTCCCAGAGTCTACTTTTCAGTTGATTGCACTTGCCTTGTTGAAAGGGCCCCAGAAAGAATTCTTTTCGCTATATTAGTGGCATAGCTCTGGAGTTTTCTAGACTTCAAGAGAGTTTTAGTTTAAAAGAGATAACCAGACCTACAGAGGTGGCAATAAAAGGATAGCAGTATTTTGGAGACAATTTAATTTCAAGCTCTGTAAGGGGATACAGAGCATGATGTAGATAAATATTTGCTAGAAAATGAACTAGATTCATTTAAAAAAAATAAATAAATCAGTGAATGTCCATCAGATGGAAATATTTTCAGCCACTTTCACAGCCTAAGCTAGACTGGAAAGACCACAGCATGAAATTCTATAGCTCATTTGCTTGATGCTCCCAGTAACAACTCAATGTCACTTTCAATCACTAACAGTACAAAACATTACTCAAGTAATTCACTCCTGAATTTTCAAATGAAAAGGATTTTTTTTTGGAGTTGGTTTTGTTTTTTGTTTTTGAAGTGTTTTGATTCATGAGTCTGCCTCATGAATGATGGGATATAGCTACACAAACAAATTAGTACAAAGGAAGATAATGTGTGGATTTTCAGCTGGTTAAGTGCCATGTGATATCTAATTTTCTGTATGATTTTATCCCACAATAAACAAAACAGTTTAAATATGGGATATCCCACCTTGCAATTTATTTTTCAGAAGGATCATGCAATAACACTTGTTTTGATAGCTGATTTTGTGAAAATATATACCCACAATTTGTGCTAAAGGCCACTCTGCAACAGGCAATGATTTCACTGATTTTAGCAAACTTTTGCTCCTGTCGCTTTGGTGAGTTGTACATTTCTGAAAATTTTAGGTTGCTCTATTTTAAAATTGACCTGATTTTTCTGCCTTAAAGAAAATGTTTCTCATATATTAGCTAAATATGGACTTGTATTCTATTTTTATTTTTATTAGGCTGGATGTCTAAAAAGTTTTCAGTTCAGATCTTTCACAACTAAATAAGTAACAAAACCCTTTCAGTTCTTTGATGTGAACAAAATTCTTCAGTCTAATTAGAGAGCTCCAGATTCAATATGAAGAATGAAATGGTTGATAACCTGAAGTCTGATTTTGTTTCATCACAGAGATGTAATTTACCAACATGAAATAGAGATTTAAAAGAAGAACAAAAGGTTTTCACTACAAGCATTCTGTATAAATGAGACAGTTATCTACATGGAGTTCAAACTATACAGACAAGTTGGCCTTATTCAGTAATTGTGACCTTCAGCACCATCCATCTGCTACAGTGTAAATTAGAAACCATCAACCAAAGGATCCAACTTTCCACTGATGAGATCGTTTAGGTATCTTCAGTTCTAAACATTTCTTCTGCAGTCCACGGTTCTGTCTAATTAACTGGTATCAAGGAAAAAAATCACGGCATGATAGATGCTTCTTTCCCATCTCTTTTGCTGCATTATGACAGCTCATTACAAAATGGGGGGAATTGTAACACCTTGATGAATGGGAAGAAGTCAATAAAACTGGATGGAACCCATAGCACCCAGGCAGAAATGCAGGTGTTTAGCATTCATGGAGGATACTGGGCAACATCTCTAAAACCACTGCCTTAGTTCTGAGGAATCTCAAGCCAAAGCCTTGCATTTCTTTGGGAAAAATTTAACAGATGTACATTATCTCCTATAGATACTCTTTCAAAGTCAGTTAGAACACAAATCAGTTCCATAATTGTAGTGTTTATGGACAACAATGGGGCTGTGCGAATTCAGGCATGATAAATACCCCTAGCTCCCTCCCATGTTTCATTTCTTCTCAAAAAAAGTAACTTATTGCAGCATAATATTGTAATGTGATATGTAGAGAGATTAAGGTGTCGCTCAAGTTTCTGTAAAAGGTATGAGCATAATACTGGGATCTTTTGTCCCCTAAAAAGCCTGGCTGAGAAGAACAGTTAATCACAATAGCCTTTTCAGATTTGCTCCTTAGAAGTATAAAGATTCAGCAAAAGAAAGCCAGGATGAAAGTACCCAACTTCTCTGGCACATCATGATGTACACAGAGCTTATTAGTACAATGCTTTAAATAACATTTACTTACATCACTATGGTGTACTGAGATACACTGAGGACTTTGGACAGAAAATCTCAAAAGAGAAATCCAGATGGCATAGTTGATTTAACGGCCATAAAACCAGGGACAAGACTTTCTTGCAGTGTTTTCTTCTTTAAATAAAGAAAACAAACAAACCCTCAGTTAAGTCTGCTCTTAAGAGACTCATTCTTGGTAAGTAAAGAAACATTACTACACGAAACAAGTGACAATAATCAAAGCATTTCAAAAGAAGCATCCAGAACTACTGTGGAACATACTGAAAGGGAAAAACCAAGCATATTGGGAGAGGCTGTTTTAGCAGAACAGATGCCCACTTGTTCAATAAATTGCATTGGTTTGTATGTTTGCTTGTTTTAAAAGAGAGTCTATATTTCTGAGATATAGTTACATTTAAAAACCACTCATCATGAATAATACAGGAAATGTTCCTGTTGCACAGTTCCAGAGTAATGATAAACTTCCGTACGTGAAATTCACAATGTAACAAAGTTAATGTGGTCTTTAAAAGGATGATTTTGAGGATGCTGAGTTCTGTCTTGTCAAACACTTGTTTGGGTGTAAGTAATTAGCTGCTCCGTTAATTCCCTAGTCATGTATAGAGAATTTATTTTTCTTAGATGTGTGAGATCAGCTATTCACTTACTGAAGAAATGCATGTAGAGAAACAAAATCTTTGGTTTGGAATCTTAATTAAAAAATAGCTATTATTTCAATGTGCATTTTACTTAAGAAATAGTACCTGATATTTGTTATTCTTTAGGGAATGGTTGGCAAGTAAGGACAACAGAGCTTGAAGACTCAATTGCAGTATTAGTATAATTGCAATATCAGTTATTCTCAGCAACATATGGTGGGGGTTTTTTTGCAATAAAAAAGTCTATGAAACTTAGTCCATTTCTGTGATTTAGTTATTACATCAGATTATAAATCAGAATTAATGTGAACAACATAATATCACTGCTTATAAATTGGAAGTGGCAATTTAAAATTAAAACGTTGCTTGGTAGGCTAGATCTGTGAATGCCTCTTTAGCTCACATTCGGTAATTTGGATTACAGAACATAATCAGCACTTTAATAATTTATTGGAATTACTGAATAATGAAAAAGGCATGAAGAGGAAAGGGGTGTATTATCAACCTTTATTAAGCAAAACCAGTAATGTAATTGCATTGACCCACTAGCTTTTATTTTCTACTAGGATAACTAAATTCTCTTTTATTAATTCTCTGTGCCAAACCTTATTAGTATGACTTTCATTCTCACCGTTTAATGTCATTGGTTGGGAAAGGTGTGCACAATGATACTTTTTGTATAGCAAGAGTTAACTATGTAACTGACCATTACCACCATTTTACATTCCCTATTCTACATGATCTACATGATCTATTTTTAAATGTTATAGTCAGAACCACATCTAATTCTTCATAACTGGTTTGAAATGAAGTATCAAAGTCACACTTGGTACACATCTTGTCATTTACAGTAGTACACAGCTACATACAGGTCTTACAGATTATTGCTAAAAAACAACTCCATTTTGCTGCCAAATCTTTTGAATCCTAAATTCCAGTTCTTCAAGGTCTACAAGTATCACCAAAAGAGAAAGGAGCCACTGGAAAAAACCACACTGAAATATGAAATAAACTTGGATTTCAGAACCTCAGAGAGTTGGAAAATTGGGGATCATGGTACTAATTGGTCCAGTATAAAACTTTTGCCTACAGAATTTAGAATCTCTCCACCTATTTTGAGGGATTAGTTTCTAATTTACAAATATTTCCACCTCAATAAACATTGATGTGCTCAAGATGATGTGCTTATTATGAACGTCTCATTTTAGAAACTGCCAACTAATGAAAACATTATAGTACCACTGAAAAAGATAAAAGTCTGTGAAAAAAGCTTTACCCAAAATATAGTAACTCCTTCACCATTTCAGATGGCAATCTAATTAGACACTTCCATATGCAGTAGTATAAATTTAACCTGAACCTGAAAACTAGGCACATGCGACATCTGTGTTAATTATACTCTGACAATTATTCAGTTAGTAAACAGAAGCAAGCAAATTAGTTAAGAGAAAGCATGACAAGAATTGCATTTACTGAAAGTCACTGCAAATAAAATATTTTAAATCAGATGTAAATGTATTACATGTACTGTAAATATGTCATGTGAGATAGATAACAAAGTAATTTTACTGTCGTAATTGGATACTTAGATTATATGAAACATCTCATAAACTGAAAAAAATTTAGAAAGATTGTAACTGTAGTTGATTACATAGCTGGTATAAATCACCAAAGTATTTTTATTTCCTTGTTTCTTTTTAATATATATTAATCATAGTATAAAAAGAAAATCACATAGATGGTAGAGTTCACATATTTCTCTTAATATGAATTTCATGCTCAGTGAGAAGCAAGTCTGAACCTATGAACTATTGTAACCTAATTTCGCAAGCCTGGGCAACACTGTATGTTTAATTTTAAACAAACAAACAAACAGATCTCATCACACAATGAAGCAGCTATCCAACCCAGATGATATGGTACATATCTTGTATTTTAAGCTATGTCAAAACATAAAATGGAAATCAACATTTGAAAGTAATTTTGTTGGAACTTTCCCAACATATTGGAAAAAATAGACATGTTAGCAGGGAGGAGTTATACCAGTGTGAGGAAAAGTTTATCTGTCTGTGCCTTCAGAATTTGATAAAACTTCGTTTTCCAAAAGCCCTAGAAAATGGTTTAAGGAAAAGTCTTAGCACTAATAGCACCAATAATACATACACATTTATAGCCATTACAGAGATGGTGTAGTCATTATAAAGGTGGCATACGGGAGCCCGGTAAGGACAGAGGATGTGCCATGCATGCGTAATCTTTAGAAATTCAACTGCCAACATTTGTTCATTATGTACTGTACCTAAACAAATAATAATCTGGAGTCTTGCAACCTGTCCAAATTTGGGTGAATTTTTATGCTGCAGATTCCTTGCCAAATACGAAGGCTTTCAAAGCACAGAAGTCCTGGAGTTCTTAAATGTAAATGGTTGCAATAATTCTTTTTAAAAATTTATCAAAATGCAATGTTTCACTTATGTGTTATTCGCTGTAGTAGCTGAACTGTTTCAGCTCAAAAGGAAAACAAACAATAAAAACAACCAGAAATCAGTCTGAAGCTGACACCCACTCCTGAAAAATTTATCCAAAGCAGCTAAACCCTTTCTGAAGTGCGAGACAAACTACATCTTTAAGCGGTGCACAAAACAGAGGCTATAAAATTGATTTGGTTATGGGGCTCCTTGCTGAACACAGTGCAGTTGTAGCTGAAAATACACTAAAGCTGTACTTCTGGGAAATCTGTGACTTTCCCAGGCCTTTTACATGGTGTTTCAAGCTACAATTAACATTTTGGTCAGATGGAAAAATGCCAGTTCAGCTCCTTGTCACACTCAGTGAATGCCTCTGAATTACCCTAACTGTAACAGCCATTATTAAGCCTTCAGGAGACTGTTTTGGATGAGTCAATGACAGAACCTGGCTCATGCTCGTGAGAGACAAGTAAGCTTTATAGACTTCAAAAAATCTAAATGGAACAAGAATAAATAAACAAGAAATCCTTGAAAACCATTTACCTAATACTGTCCTCTGATGCCAACAACACTAGATAAAGATTTAACTGGTGGCCCTGTGCATACCTGAGCATTTGGGAAAGCAATTGGGAAAGCTTTAGAAAGTGAACAGAACAGCTTTCCCATACACAGAAGTTTGGGCAGAAGCTGATGCAGGAAAGTGAGAAAGGAAACGGAGGGACTCAATTCATCCATCCCAAAAATGGCTGTTTCAAACTGGATGGAGATGTAGGCTTTACTTGACATTGCCTATGTACAGACTGAGGATGAGGCACAT
Organism: Limnodromus scolopaceus; assembly: GCA_028565335.1. Lineage (NCBI taxonomy): Eukaryota > Metazoa > Chordata > Aves > Charadriiformes > Scolopacidae > Limnodromus > Limnodromus scolopaceus. The sequence goes on along the minus strand of JAOXNO010000013.1, from coordinate 103,349,649 downwards.
ATTCCAGAATGACTGGAAATCCAGATTGCTCCCTCATGAGGGACCCAACTGGAGCATTTCACAACTCCCCTCTGGACAACACATGTGCATCCTTCCTTTGGAAACCAAAGCAAGGCAGGAGCAGGTGCCTACCGAGGTCTTGTTTTGATATAGGAAGTGGATACACACACTGATGTGCCCAGAGAGGTTCTGGTGCTTAACGGATTTGTTGGCTCTACTGAGAATGAGAGGAAAATAGTTGTGAACCAATATAGGACACATTTGGAAATGAATCTGTTTTGCACAGCCTTAGAACATGAGAAATTCGGAGTTGTGTGCATTTCCAAGTGAAATCTAATTTTCTTTGAGTGAGCATGCTCTTTGAGAAATGAGCCCTTATTTATGCAAATTGGTTTTAAATGAGAATATTTAACAAGAGGATTTGATCCTCATATAATGAAAGCTCTTATAAATGTGCACCTAGGCAGCACAGGCAGCCTTACTGCCTATTCAGACACTTACTCTATGGGTTTCTTTTTTTACTCTTTGACAAAGTTTAGACTACATGTTTCTAATTGGAATGAAAAATAGTTAGATGAAGGATATTTTCAACTCAACTATTCTTCAGCTATCCTTATAAATTGAAGAAGGGGTTACCAGACTGACAGGTGGCAGCATGGCCCAGTGGATGTTAAATTGCTTAGAAACATTTTGGGCTTTTCATGTTTTAAAAGAAAGAAAACATTCCAACCTTTCTTTGTTTATATATCACTCAGAAATGGTTGGTTGTAAAAGTTTTGACCTTATGCTGCACCTAATACTCCAAGGGAGATATCGTATAGGGCATATTTGAATAGATTTGGTTAAGAAAATACAAAAATTAAATTTTGATCTCTTAATATTCAATTATGCTCAAACTATGCTGAAGGAAATTTCAAGGAGGTTGTAAGTTCTTTTGGCATGCTAATGTAACAGATGCGAAAGCATGAATTAACAGCTACAATGGAGAGCTGCTGGCAGGTACTGATTTGTGAGCTGATCTGAACTTTTGAAGGTAACTGAGGAGTGACTTAGAAATGACTTCACACTGAAAGAAAAAGGACATTTTTCTATCTGTAATTCTGCCCTAAACTTTCTTAGAACCTTATTTTGGGTTGGAAACTGCTGCTACCAAAAGAATAATTTTAAAAAAAATATTTCCAAGCCATTTCTGACTGAACAGCTGCATGAATGCCTTGTGGTGACCCAAGGGAGGGAAGGTGTAGAGACTGGAACAAGTGCCTGAAGATGGAGATGCTTCCTTTGTTGACAGTTTAGGCTGGCTTCTGCTGTTTTAGAATTATTGTGAAACTAGACAACATTTAGGGATTTTGCCAATTTATCTCTGTTTGGCACTACTGAACATCTTGTAATAAGAACTTTAGGCTGCTCTTCAAAGCTAGCCCAAAATAACTCATTATTTTGTCACAGAATCACAGAACAGTTGATGTTGGAAGGGACCTCTGGAGGTCATCTCATCCAAACCCCTGCTTGAGTAGGATCAACTAGAACTGGTTGCCCAGGACAATACACAGATGTTTTTGTAATGTCTCCAAGGTGGAGAGTCCACAATGTCTCTGTGCTCAGTTACTTGCACAAGTGAAAAAGTGTTTCTTGGTGTTCAGAGCCAGTCTCCTGTGTTTCAGGTTGTGCCCATTACATCTTTCCTGTCACTGGGCACCACTGAAAAGGGCCTGGCTCCATCTTCTTTTCATGTCCCTTCAGGTATTTAGATATTTTCATTTGTCTTGCTCAGCAATCATATCAGGTACTTGTCTTGCTAAGACCTCTTTGGGAGCACAGTCAAAGCTAACCCCTGTGACCATCTCTGCTGTTTCGGTCTTGGTATGCCTCTAGGACATGATGAGAGCCTTCTCACAGCCTTGCTCTTTTCACCACAAAGCTCTTTTGTCGTGAGTACAGACTGTTCTCTTGATGTTTCAGTTGCTACCCTGCAATTGAAGAAGGTGCTGGAACTAAGCTAATGTATGGCTAAAGAGGTTAGATATCCCTGGAAGATGGGAGACATTGATCTTGAGGAAAATCCTCTTTTTGCACCATTATGTATCACTGCTGACAATATCCTTTCTTCCTACTTGCTGGTAACCACCCTCATCTCCTCCCTCTGATTCAGCTCTCTGCCTTGCTACCTTTGTACCCAACATGTGATATCTTCTTCATTCATTTCCTACTTACCTCTTAGTCCATCCCCTGTTACTTTGATTACCTCTCTTGCTCGCCAGTGTGCACAGCTTTCTACATCTCAGAAGTGCAATTTTTACCTGCTGTGGCAGCATCAGATAAAAGCAGGAAGGAGGTAAGCAGCTGAGCTGCTGTATACTTTCACTAAATCACCCATGTACTTAATTTTCCTTTCTTGAGATCTCAGAAGGGTAGGAGCTGGAGCTGACGTGCCACCCAGGCTTCCATGGAAACGTCTAATAATTTTAATTGATTTTACTTTGTTTTACATTGAATGTTGGAGGACTTTTGTTATTTTTTTAAGCAACAGAACAGAGAAAGAGCCAGATCTTTAATTTTTCTAACACAATCCAATACAAGAAATTGAAGGAGAAACAACAATTTATGCCAAGCACTAAACTCTTGAAAACATGGGTTTACAATGAAAACACTAACAGATGCTTAGTGGTAAAAAGCAGAGGAGTGGTTGCCATGGTATCAGATGGCAGGGAAGGTAGCTCACTTTTTAAACTCTCTGGCAGCATAGGTGTAGAACCAACAAGTGGACAGCAACGCTGGCAGCCGTTTGTCTCCACCCCGCACTTTGATGGGCTGCATGGAAGCTACTGCTGAGACTCAGCGCTACTGCACTGGAAATTGGGATTGCCAGGTGTTCAGCAACATGGGGCTGGGGGCGGGGGGGTGTG
>JAOXNO010000013.1:103250749-103327759 GCA_028565335.1 Limnodromus scolopaceus | reverse complement strand
GCTCTAGTGGGAGGTGTCCCTGCCCATGGCAGGGGGGTTGGAACTAGATGATCTTTAAGGTCCCTTCCAACTCTAACTATTCTATGATTCTATGATCTCACTATTATTTTTATATAAAGTAAAACCTTCTTTGGTACTGACTAGGGACATAGTAAAAAGGTGACTGCAACAATAATTTTCAGTGAAATCTGGTAATTTTGGATTGGGAGAGGCTATTTTCACTTGTCAGGAATAAATAAATACAAATCACAAGGAGTATGCATCATGTCTGTAGAAAACAAGCATGTACTGGTGTTTCCTTTGGTGCTCCTATTTCTCCTCTTGCTATAAGTTTTGTTTCTAAGCAGTCAATCAGACATAAGTCTGTGGCACTCTAGATATATCTGGGTCTTTCCCTTCCTTTAATCTCTTCTACTGAATGCCTCTTTCAGGGCAAATCGATGCTACTGGGGCCCTTTGGTTTGAATGAAAAGACTTTACAGGTATTTAAAGAGCTCAGGGGATACAAGAGATTTTCATTTAAAATATTCAATACCTCCAAAGTACCCACAGCTCATGGACTGACTGCTCAAAGACAATTCCATATTCATTTATGTATCTTGCAAGCTTATTTATTTTTTCCAAAATAGTAATTTATGATAACATCCAGAATGCATTTTAGAACAGATGAAGCAAACACAAACTACCTTTTTTGTTGCTGTTGTCTGCTTCAATATTTATGGTTATATTTATATTTATTTAAAATATTTTATTTTGGTTTAAGGAAAAAAAGATGTTTGGGACTTGACTGGCAGCAAATTTAATTCTGCAGAAGACATATCAGAAAAATAGAATTTCCACACTTTCCACATACCTAATCTCAAACACATAAAATATATTATTCATCTCATAATGACTTGTGACAGCACATGTCACATATGAGCCATATGTCAGATACCCTAAGTTCCTAGACTGCCCGGAAAATTGTGAAGAGATGATTACTCATGTATTTCTTCAGAACTAAGAGAATAATTTTTTAGACCTTGCACTGAAGCCTATGCTGCCTAAACAGCATTATTCTGCACCCTCATCTTGCTCTGGACTGAGATTGCTTCCAAGGTGCACAGTTGTCATGAAATAGATTTGGCTCTCTACAAACTGAATGTTTTCAGGCTACTGTGCTGACAATGTAAGCAGAAAGGTTTTGAAGGTAATAAAATATTGAATCTGTATTCATATTATGTCTTGGTCCTGACTACTTTATGATCCTGTAATATATTGTACAACATAATTAACTGCTTTTACACCTCTTTCAGTATTTTATGCCCTGTTACTTCATTTATTCTTTGAAAACATTTTTATAATTTCATCATTATAAAATCAAATGACTGGTTCTCACACATCTAGAAAAGAGGTTTGGAGATAATTTTTTAATTAACAATAATTAGTTGATGTTCGCATGGTGCTGTGCTGAAAGGATAAATGAGGTGATTATTTATATTATCATATTACCAATGGACTAATATTGAGAGTCTTTCTGGACACTACTGAGAAATCTGATTCCAGATTCATTTTTTCAAAGATTAGGGATATAAAATGAGAGTTAATTGGTCAAAACGCTTTTTTTAACTTGCACAAACTAACTCCCAACATACATACAAATCAGGTTTGAAGACTAGAAGCAGGACATATGGCTACTTTTGAACAGAGATAAGTGCATGAGCGTCTGAATTTAGCTGTGTTTGTTTCAGGACACCAACAGAGAAACCTGGTGTTTTCAGTACCCTTGGATGCCACAGCTTTGCTTGTTAATCCATGTCTCATGAGAAACAGGGGCTTTCAGAATATAAACTAAAACTATTGGCAGGCCAGCAGGGATTTTCAGAGTTACACCTCTTGGGATTTACCATCTGGAACATACTTTTTATCTCTGTAATTTTTTTTTAATCCAATGGCATACGTGTCCAAAGTTTTCTTTCAAGATGTAATTAGTACAGTGAAGGCCTTTTTATTGGCTAATGTACCAACTATTTACATTATTCAAGTAGGAAGTAGAAAATTGATACTCATTATCCTTTCTGCCTGAGGACAATCAAACCCACAAATCCTTGGGAAGACTACAGTTTCTACTCTGGTAGCTATTTTGCATGTGGGTAAGACCAGCTTCTCTTGCTGGAGTTATGCTTTGGCACACTAATAATTCAGAGTCCTTTGGAAGAAAAAGATGAGCAATTGAGGGAATAACATCAACAAACCTTAACTTGTATGACTACTTTTTAGGAATTCACCAGGGAGGAAAGACAGATGGTTTTGAAAGAAAGGAAGAATTTACCTATGTATCCTGCACTATTGCACCAAACGCTAGTTTATGGGGCAGAGCTGAAGTGCCACCTGTGTCTGTTTTCTGTGTTGCATGTGATGCTCACTCCGATAAACCGTGGCAAATATTTTCAGAGCAGGCTCATCACGTCAAGCGGCTCCCCAAGCAGAAGAGGAGTACGTTGCTATTTCATCTGTGAATCCTGAAATATGGAGTGTGAGACTTTTTCTGAGTTACCCAGCACAGAAGTGTGGCAGAGTCAAAGGGGTGTCAGAGGTGCCTGGGCACCCTGCATACATGTCTGGAGCAGCTTGATTTCATTGCTGCAACGAGTCTGCTCTGACTATGACTGTGATGTAGAGTTAGGTCTTGATCATGCTCTTAAGTTCATCGCAAGCTGCTCTGCATATGTTTAAACAAGTCTGGCTCTTTGAAGGTCCTGTGTAGTTGCATTTGTAGTAGCTCTGATGTGACTAGCAGAGATCTACTGCATTCTGTCTGTGGGGCTCCTCTTGGACTGGGAGCCTGTGATTTATGGTTGAAGTGATTTGTAACACTCCTGGGCACAACTCTAGGTAACTTTAGGTAGCCTGGTAGCAATTAATGATAAACATCTATCACATGTAGGTGTCTCTAGAGCAGGCAGTAGCTGAGCAGGGTTTTTTGAGGAAGGTTGCAAATTTTGCTTGAAGCAACTAAATTTATTTCTTGGATCTGTCTTTTAGTTCTTCTTTGGTATTTTATATTTTAAGATGCTCTAAGGGGAGTTTAGATTTTCTTTCAGGTGACAGATGATCTCTTGCTATTATTCTGGTAAAGCTATTGAAATGACAGTCAAACTGTGGGTGGCTAAATTGTGAGTCAAGAGGTATATTTGAAACAATATTTGATATCATCATTGGACATTTTACGCAGAAGATTGCTTGTCTTCAAAAATATTTTCCACATTGCCTCATTTAATACACTGAAAGTTTTAATAGTACTGAATTAGTAGACGAAAATCAAAAAGGAGTTGAAAATTAAATAATTTCTATCAAGGAACTCATCACTTCAGGCTTTACAGATAAAAAGTTTAATGTTCTAAGCACAGGAAAATGGCATAAAAGTTCATGTGCAATGCTATAGAGTCAAAATTTTTGGCTGTTCTACACAATATAATCTCTATCCTAGTTAAACTGATTATAGACTGTATTTCTCAAATAACTTTCTGAGTTTCTTACAGTCTGTAAGAACATTCCATGGTCTTGAGATGGGTGGGGTTCTTTTCTTAATAAAAACCTGAACTGTGCTATCATGCTAGCTGCTCTAAAGTATCATAATTAGGCACCAGTATGTTGGTTAATTTTATATATGTATCACAAATATTGTAACGTACATTGCAAACTGTATACTCTTGCACAAATTATTATAAACAAGGTATTATTAGTGTGACATTGCCCAGTTACTTCACAGAGACATGCTGATGGGTCTATTTTAATGTTTACTCTGTAAACTCTGCCTGTTAGCAAAGCAGAAAGGAAGTATTGTCTCCTTGATTATCCTGAAGTGAGATGCAGAGAGATTAAATGACCTCCCAGGATTGAGAGGCAGTTGTCATGTCAGCCTAATGCCTTTCCTAAACAAAATCCTCTGTCTTTCATGCGGTGTGAGCCTTGAAAGGAGGAGCAAGAATGACCCACATATATCCAATCTCTTTTTTTTCCCAAATGAAAACTGCCAATATATTTTAAACAAAAGGAACTAGTTCTAAAATGTGGAATTGCATTCATGGCACTAAACACGCCATCTTCTCCAGGAATAGGCTCCAACATCTGATCCTTGCTTCTTCAGGAGTTTGGTTCAGGACTGACATTTTTAGTGAGACGTTTCTCACAGTGTCTAGGAAGTATCAGCAGCTGAACCTACATTGCTTTTGTAGCAAATAAGTTGGAACAGGACGGCCCAATAAAGTATACATTAGCAAAAAGGAGTAGGTTATGTTGTTTTATGCCTATGACAGTTACCTGCATGAATATTTCATTAACAGATTTTTACAGCTATCACATATTATTGGTAGCTGTTGATTAGACCTCCTGCAACACAGTGATTATATTTCTAAAGCAGCAAGGATATCTTATGCCTGTGGTGGGCAATCACTATTTCTGATTTTTATCAGCTTTCAAGAGTAATCAAGTGACAGTTACCAAGTCCTGTAGCTGCCTTGCTGACTCAGAGTTGCCTTCTATGTATTTTAATTATGTTGTGATCCCACTTGCTGCATGGGGTGCCAAAAAACCTTTTACAGAGTTTTCAATGCTTCTTTTATTAGGTATGTCAGTTCAGTTTAAGTAGTCAGACACAAATGCCTTTCCCTTACATGCACACCAACAGGTAGTAAAAGCCTTAATGAGCATAGATTTTAAGCTGTAGTCAGTAATGAGTGTAGAGTGCAAAAGAGGGCATAAAACTTTGCAGTAGTTAAGATTATTTTTACTCTGGGAATGTTTTAATTTCAGAAGTTCAAAAATGCTTTTAAATTGACTTTTTTTTTTTTTTGTGTAGATTTAACTTTAATGTAGCACTACATTTTTAAGTGGGTATAGAGGGGGTGGGCAGAAATGACATCTGAAGATGAAAATAAAAAGTAAATACCAATTATTTCAGTTTTATACCAGTCATAAAAATATAGCATAGCAGATGCTTCTATGACATCTTTTAAAAGTTGGGTGTTTATTGTGTGCATATGTTCAACATCGAACATAATTCATTTTCCTCTGTTCATCTCAAATTAAGGTGAAAGCCAAGCATCAGCAACTCTACAGACAATGACAACAACAACAAGACCTACAAAATGTGAGGAAGTGCAGAATGAGGTGAAACAAGAAAAACAAAAGTGGTAAGTACAAAAGAGATGTGGCAGGTTGAAAAAAATAGAGATAAGAATAAAAAGCCACACAAAATAAGTTGAGGAAAATGCAAAACTTTGACTCAGGAAATAAATTTTAAAAAAAAAGAAATTTTTAAATACGGCTCACTCAGTTCTGTTGTGATGGGAACAGAGCTGCTAAAGGGTGACAGTACCTAAGACAGGTAACCGATATTTACTTCTCTTTCTCCTTGTGCTGTCAGGAAGAAGTTGTTTGTATCTTGTTTTCACATGTTATTAGAATGGTTTGATCCTGAAATGATGGGATTTGCATAAGAGAGAAAAAATAGTCTCATAAAGTTTTGGCTGTGTGGGCAGAGGAGAAAAATGTTTGAGCACTGCTACACAATTTGGTAAGTCCACCACCTCTGGTTTCACGATGCTGATTCCCCTCCTGTAAAAGTGACCCTGCAAATGTTGCTGCATTCCTGAAATTTACCACCAAAAAGTGACATATAGGAGTGGCACAGAGCCAAAGAAACAGACCTTACACCAGCTTTTTACCATGTCAGCCACTCAGATCAGTGCCATGCAGAGGTACAAAAGCCAGTGTTAAAAAACTGGCTGTCAAGCTAGAAAGGGTACAGGTGCTTCGATGACAGGACATGGACTGTGCACAGCACTGCAGTGGTGAGGTAGCTATTCTACAGATGGTCTCTGGGGTCAGCCCAACATCTCCATACCAGTGCTCTGTGCTGTGGAATGTCCTTGCTCTTCTAGCTAGCGGGAAGACACTGGTGCTGCATTGTGTTGTAAGGACAGAGTTACTCTCATGGACAGAGTTACTCCTGTGATCTGGCACTTCTCAGTGGCCATAAATATCCTCCAAGGCCATTAGAAGCTTGCAAAAGTACCTCAGAAGCATGAGTTCAGGTCTTTTTATCATAACAGCTTTTTGCCTTGACGTAGAATTTCTTTCATTACTCTCGCTTTTTGGTCTTTGCAAGAATGTTTCAGCTAGCCATAAAAAAAGAATGGAACATACGGAAGCAAGTTTTTTTTAGTGATTTTGATGGACAGTTCACAACAGCCCGTTTTACTATTTACTTCTCAATAGGAGGAAGGCAAAGATGTGTAGGTGGATGGCAGTCAAGACTGTGGGCTTATCAGCTTGGCAGACTGCAGTATGGTGCAGTGCTAATTCAGATTGCCTCAGATGAGCTCTTTCACTTACGCAGGTTTTAGCCATGGCAGAGTGAGAGAGTGTCAGCTACTTTTCTTCACAGGGAAGTGCAGTGGAACATCACTGATTGAACTGGTGCCGGTGGAGCACTGTCGCTGGACTGTGATCACTTGAAAACTGATCTGGGATTTTTGCTGCTGCACTGCCAAGTAAACTCACATTTTAGAAAGCAGAATATCAGCAATAAAACTCAATAAGTTAAATGGTAGCAGGAAGACTCAGGTAAAAAAATGGATTTCCCTTGAGCCAAGATTTTACTTGTGTGGTCTGTTTGATGCCTAGTTAATAAGCCTTAACAAAAACAAGTGGCACAACTGGTGTACTGTTCGGTAGCCCAGCAAGGACTAATGACTGAACGCATCTTCAACACAGGGTTACCCACACTCTATTTTGCATATTAGGTTGTCCCTCCTGAAATAGGGTTGATGGAGCTTGGAGGATGCAGAGAATGATGCTGACAGTCTTGGGATTTACTCTGTGAAGAACTAAAAGGACTTTAGTCTGCTCTGGATTGTCAGTCTTGTGACCTTATGTAGCAATAAATGAATGTGAGATCAACAGAAAGGAAAGAGGGACTACTTCATGATGTTCAGCAGAGGCCTTGAACAAATACTGTAGTACTGAAGTGGCCCTACTCCATCAACCCTTACTGAGAATTGTGCATTCAAAAGATAAATATATGCAAGTTTTCTAGGTCTGCCTGTATTACAAGCCGTTTATTTCATTCCCTTGCTAAATGTATTAAATTAAGATTAAAGACTCTTTTTAAGATGACTTTTTACTGAACTGATGTATAATTCCTTTCAGGGCATAAAGTGCCTTGATATGCTTCTGTGACAAGGGACTTCATAAATTAGATTGAATTATACATAAACACAATACAATTAGTAATAAAGAGGAAGTTTTGTCTCTTTGCTTATACTTCACACTCATACAAATGGAAATGTTTTATGCAAGCCAACTTCAATATCAGGATTAGGTATTTTGACACATTCTTTAAGAACAAAAAGCTGTGCTTTTTATCATGTTGGTTTAAAACAATTGCCTTGAAGGTACTGTTGGAAGATCCTGACAATTAAAATTGACATGAAAAAGCAGTTAATTTTGAGACCTGCGTATGATTATCACATTTTGTTTTGTGTAATGTATTCTTGCTTCTTATCTGCTACCACATCCATTCTTCTAGAACGGCGTGGCAACAGTACTATGGCCAGCATGTGAGTAACACTGAATTCAATATTTACAATTTATATGTAAATTTTTGTATATTGACAAGGTAACAGCATCTGATCTGATGAGATTTTCTCATTTGTCCCAGTTTTTTGGAAGCCACTAGGTTAGTTTTTCAAGTTTGATATCTCTACAGTTCTTAGAAACATGGATCTTCATTTTTCAGTGGAAACTCTTCCCCAAAAGACTTTACAATTAGCTCTGTCAATAATATTTTGTAAGACAAAATCAGACCCAAAAAGCTTTCCCTTTCCCCGTGTAACTAATAAAGATTGCTAACTACTTTTCATTAGCATTAAGCTTTCTCCTGGGGACAGCGTTCATCAGCCTTATTACTTCTGCAATGTCCAATTTGCTGTCACACACTGCTTTGGAAATGCATTTTAGTGGTACCTGTAAGCAGTACTGGGAAAGTGAATGAATGCATTTTAGGGCTGATGATGCTGTCTTTTCCTATTTTTTACTGGTAATGCAAAGGAGAGGGAAGGAAAGGAGCCTTTTTCATTTACAGCACGATGTCTGAGAATCTTAAAATCACCATATTATGGCAGTACTATAAATTCCCATTTCTTTACTTCTTCGCCAAAGCAAAAAAGCTCGTGCCATGTGCTTGAGCAATAGCTCCTAATGTTACGAATCTAAATACAGAACTAGTTGCTGTTTGGCCTATTTTTAAGGGAATAAACAACTAGAAGGTCTATCAAAGTTAAAGAAAAGAACTGCCAGGGTCTCAGTATTTTTGAAAACCAGGATGTTTATATTTAGAAGTCTTACTTTTTATATCCAAATGGGAATTTTTTGCTTTTAATTTCTTGATGAAAAGAGGAAGAGGTATTAAAACAGGAATGGTATTTCTGAGCAAAAATCTTTCTTTTCAAGATCTTCCTTTATGTTATTTGCCCTATGTAAACCATAAACCAATTTTATTTCTCCACTGTAAAAGTAATCCAAAACCATCTCTCAGCAAACACATATCACCATTCCTAACCAACAAGCTTGGTGTGCCACATGCGTCATTATCTGGTCACTTTTGCACTTAAACCTCTTCAGTCAAAACGCACCAATTTACAGTGATATGGGGTCTTTGCTTTGCCGTCTATGTCCTTGCTCTTCAGCTCATCAGTCAGCTCTGTAGAGAGACATCACAGCATCATGAATGATCAGTCTTTTCTGCCTACAACTGCTCTTGTCAGTATATATGCATGCAAATCACGTGTTTAGGTTTTTCTTTTGCATATGAGTGGAAAAGGGATAAAGGCATGCTGAGATTTCAGAAAAGGTTGAATAGTGGTGTTATAGCAACCACAGGACTTTTGAATCTTAAATTTGAGATTGTAAATTGCTGTGATGATTCTCTATGATGAATCTACCATTTGAATTTGGTGAGGCATGGTAAAAATTGGAAACAGCGCTTGGTTATTCTTGGCCTTTCTTTATCTCATTTGTTTAGTCTAAAATTAAGAATTAGTACTGATAGAAAGCAAAAAATTTGCAGCCAGTCCATTTAGCTTTGGGTGGCACAACTTGAGTGTAAGAAAAGAAAAAGACCTATAAGCTCTTTAGGAATATTGAAGAATTTGCCACATGTTCACAAGACTGAAGAATGTGTCAGTGATTGATTCTGCTAAGCCATAAGTGGCAAATGTTTTCCCTGCTTACTTAAAATGGAGCTTTATTTTACTTTCAGGTCCTGAAGTTTTGAACAGTCAGTTTAAAGCAATATTCTTCTTTCAGATCTTACCAAGCAGATCTCACCTTTGATAGTCTGTTCTGTATATCTTTCATGCTCAGAGATTTGTGCACATAAGGTGAGCAGGGTAATGGAGTTAAGATCAGTCATGTAGATGTGAAAGAAAAATGTTGTCTTTAACAAATGCTCCAACCCGTTTCCTTTTCTTTGAGGAAACAGCATACATTTAGGCGGCCTGATTTTTTTTCCAAGATGATGCATTATCTTAAAACTTTAGCTCGTATATGTTGAGCTCTTGTTTATGTAACTTAAAATGCAATAATGACAGAAACAGAAACAAAGAAAATTAGCATACACTGATAAAGCATACTCAATAATGAACTTTAAGCACTGTGAACACATGTGAGGTAAATGTCACACAGCACTTAGTAATACAATGAAATAATAGGGTAAGAAAAACAACTAAATAGAAGTAAATAGAAGCAATAGAGGACATGAGGTTATAATTTAAATAATTGATTAGGGGATTCAAGATGTTCCAATTTAACATATAGGAAACCAGGTTTAATTGAGTGTTGCTTTCATAGGAAGACTGTGAACTTAAAATGATCCCAGTGTCTTGCATTAGTAGCCTCTAATGAAACATTAAACAAAATAGCTTTTAAAGAAATAGTTAGAATGACAAATAATTTTAACGAGAATTTTCAAAATTACATACTGAAGATCAACCCTGATAAAGTAAAGTAAGACAGCCATAGTAAATTACTTAGAATATTCCTAAAGCCAAATTCAGTCACACAGTATTACGCAAGAAAGAGGATGCAAATCCTGACAGACCAGAGAGACCCCTGGTTCACATGTTGCAAAACCCTATGGTTACTGAAGAGTGAGAAAACTGAACAGATATCCAGGAAGACTGCTGTCTATAAAGCAACCTCTGCTCTCCAATTCTAAGTATCACAGGATTCTGCCTTGGGAGAGTTGCAGGAGTATTATAGGCTGATACGAGACAAGGTGTCTGCAACAATTTTTTTGAAAGATTAAAAGAGAGCATTTAGTCCATCTCTGCCCATAAATGGGAGCAAGTGTACTTGACTAGTGTTTTAACTAATTTGTTCTTAAATCTTGAGCAGGACAACTCTGTTGCCTCCTTAGGTAATCTCTCAAAATGTTTAGCTGTCCTAAAGGCTGGATGTTTTTTTTTTTCGATGGTGGAAATTAATACTTTATCTTACTCTTAATGAATATAGTGAAGAACAATGTTGCATTTTTTTACACAAACTTCTAAACATCTAAAGAGCTATACTGTATTTCTTTTTTTCATTTTGAACAATGCCAATGATATCAGCCTTTCCTTGCTTTTCCAAACTCCATGTCATTTGTTCATCTCCTCTGCCAGAATTCTTCAATTTATCAATAGCTTTCATAAAGGCCTAATGTGTGGTAGACTTCTCAAGCTGCAGCCCTTGTATTGATACTGGTATAAACTAAAACCATATATAATTATATATCCCTAAAAAATTATGTCTCATTTCTTTCTCTGGGATGTCTGATACATCTGAGAATGACATTTGCCTTTTTTTACCTTGTGACAGTTACATGGCTGATCCTTATTCATTCTAGGATCTACTCTAGAGCTATGTACTTTTTTTGTAACAAGTGTTGAATCATTTTTCAGACTCATATCAGAAGTGTACTGAAGTGGAAGGACAATGAAATTTTGAAGTTGAAATCAAAGTAGGTTTTACTGTATGAGGGCAAATAACACAAGGCATGGAGCAAAAATACTCAAGAAATCATCTTTTTTAACTCTTTGTATTGTGATATGATGTGTCATGGTTTAACCTCATCCAGCAACAAGGACCATGCAGCCGCTTACTCAGTCTACTACCCCATCCACAGTGGGACAGGGAACAGGACCAGAACAGTAAATGTGAGAAAATTCCTGGGTTGAGATAAAGACAGTTTAATAGGTAAAGCAAAAACTGCACATGCAAGCAAAGTAAAACAAGGAGTTCATTTACTCTTTCCCATCAGCAGGGGTGTTCAGCCGTCTCCAGGAAAGCAGGGCTCCAACACACCTAACAGTATCCTGGTTTGGGGTGGAGCAGAGCCAACTTTCTGTTCAGTGAGAGAGGTTCTTGCTTATCCTTGTTTCTGTGACAACCAGGGTCAGCTGACTTGATAGTTTACCCTGTGGAGGGGTTGCACCTGTGGATAGGTGTGGACAGGTCAGGTGACCCAAACTGACCAATAGGGTATTCCATGCCATCTGCCATGATCACTATAAAAGCTGAGGGACAAAAGGAGTCTAGTTGGCTCCTCTTCAATGGCTGCTTTTGAATGGCTGCTTCTTCAATGGCTCTCTTTCTTTGATGACTGATGCCTAAGGAAGACCCTGTCAATTTGCCTTCATTTGTCCCTGTCTGTGTATTTCTGAAGGTAGATCTGGAATCCTCTTCCCATTTGTCACTGAGTCCAGCCTGGAACTTTCCCAGTGCCTGCCAGTGTCATCTCCCTGGGAGCCTGATGCAGTTTTGTATATATTTATATATAGTGTATCTATGTCATTATATCCTTTTATTTTTTTATTAATATTTCATTCAAGTAGCTTAGTTTTTTCTAAACTCATAAATCTCTCTCTTTTCTTCTTCTCCTTGGAGTGAGAGGTGGGGGAGAGCATCTGTTGCCTTGTCGTTGGCGAACCCGGCGCAAACCATGATAAATGGTTACTCAGGAAGAGAAATGCCCTCACTCCAAACATCCCCCCCCTTCCTCCTTCTTCCTCTAGCTGTATATATATATATATACTAAGCTTGATGTCACATGGTATGGAATGTCCCTTTGGTCAGTTGCAGTCAGCTGTGTCTTATCCCAACTTCTTGTGCACTCTCAGCCTACTTGCTGGTGGGGCTGTGAGGAGCAGAAAAGGCATTGACAGCTTAGTAACAACCAAAACCATCAGTGTGCTATCAGCATAGCTTTCATCCCAAATCCAAAACATAGCACTATACCAGTTGCTACTAAGAAAGTTAACTCTATCCTGGCTAAGACCATGATCCATTGGTAAATAAATATTTTCACCGGCCAATATTAAGGAAGGCTTCTAGGAGGGATCAGTGGAAGAAGTGAAAGGTAGCAGAGCAAGGCTGTATTAGTTCTAGACTAAACTATGGAATATACATTCTCTTTTGTCTATTAAGTAATGGTGGGTTTTCTCTATCTTTAAAGTTCAATCAAACTTCTAAAATTCTTATTTCATTTCAAATTTGTCCCTGTTTTGAGTGGGGAATTGAACCAGACAACATCCAGATGTCCCCTGTAACCTTAATTAACCTATGACATTAGGGTATGGGACATAGACTATAGGTTGCTTCATTCTTCCCTTCATTTATTGGGCTGTTACATTTCTAGGATGGAGTGCCTGTAAGACTATGGGTGCTATTCTGGTAATTCATCCAAGAGAAGGAGGAATTATTGTTCAGATTGTTTCTCTTGACAATCAATGATGATTTTTCACCTATCCTGAAAAAAAAAAATTGTTAGTTTTCACTTAGTATACTGGGAGAATTTGTAAGGAGGGGGGAGGACTGGAGGAATTTTGATATGAAAATGTAATATTAGTTTGACACATTTTAAGTAGAAAATGGCTGTGTTACTGTAACTTAGATGGCAAAAAACTTTCCTGAGCTATTGTTTCATACAATTAAGTTTTGAGGAGAGTTGTCATTTGTGAAAGGAACTCTGTAATTCTGATTCTCACATGATGTTTTTTCATAAAATCTCTGTGCTTTTATGACAATATTTGATTGGAAGACTTACCTATAGCCAGTGATGTCTTTCATAGATACACTGGCAGTATCAAAAAGGGGTTTTAGGTAATAGAAATTGTCAAAAGTAGTTAATGAGTTACAAGGTGAGATTTTTTTTTCATTCTATCTAGTTATGGTATCTATACATTCAAAGCAAAAGAGTTGAATAAAAATATGATTCATTTCAGGAAAGCTTACTAGTTTCTAATCTGTCCAGAGATCTATAGTTTCGTGGAATTTAAGATGAAGCAGAAAATTTTGTTTTAAAGTCCTTCAAGTAAGAAGTCCCTGTGGGTTTATTAAAACTGGGCTTAAGATGGACAAACACTTGAACACTGCCATTGCAACTTCAATTCTCTAATATTAATACTGTTTCTCAAGTTTTGGAAGTTAATATATGAATAGTTACTATCTGCAACAGAAATAAAAATAGGAAAGGAAAAATGCTTTTGGTACCAGAGCAGCCTTATACACATTTTTCTTAGACCTACTTCTACCTAAAGAAAGTGTGGGTAATTTTTTCACCATTATTTTTATTGCATTCAAATCTTGGCTCCCAATCTATCCCATTTGGTAATTCAACTTAGGTCTACAAAAAGGAAGACTATACAATTTTATATATATATTTACAAATCTCATTATTATGGAATTTAATTATTATGGGAGTGTTCAGGCATACTAATGAGTTTATTAAACTAAACATAAAAAATATAAGTATAATATGTGTCTACCTCAGTAAAAATACAATTTTATGTGGCTTATACCTTATACATCTTTTTAGACTACTGGGGAAAAAAAATCAGATATGGGTGTAAAGCTTATCTGAATAGCTGTGAAAGGATTTATCTGTTTCTTATTTGACTTCAATATACAACACTTGGCTCAATGAGTCACTTGAGGATCAGTTTTTAATATTCTGTATTGTAGGGACTGCTTATATTTAAGAAAAAATATCATCTGCTGACTTTTGCTGTTCCACCAAGGATCATTCTCAAAAATTTTTCATTTTGAGTGGATATCTAAATAATGTTAATTCTGTATTAATCTCTAAAGAACAATGCAAATTCAGAGACAACATTGTTTTGTTATCTAAAGCAACTGTTAAGCTCCTAAAGGCGACCATTATAGATTACATATCAGAATGCTTTCAGTTCCTATTTGTGTCCTTGTTCTCAGTGAAGACGTTTTCAGAAAACTAATCAATATTAGGCCCTCTAGTCCCCACCTTCTAATTATCTAATTAGGTAGAGAAATATATCAGAAAAAAACAGGGTTTTTTTCCCCTACATTTACTTATTTCAGTTCTTCTCCCTAAGTAAGGTTATCTTGCTCCCTAAATTTTAATTTAAGTGTTTCACCTGAAAGCAATCACCCTTGCAGTCAATTCCCAGAATAAAACATCTGCCTTTTCAATTCAGACAGCCTATAAATGAAGAAATACGCCAGGGAAATAGAATTATGTTCTCTTTCAGAAGGTAGAGGTTTTTTACTCAGGCAGTATTCTGGTGTCAGTCAACCTGTTCTGTATTATGAATAAGCTGATTTTTGAACTGGGCTATGGACAATACAATTAGCATATGTTTTCCCAGCTCAGTTCCTAAGTTTCTTATGCTTCAGATCTTCTTTATGGATCCTTTTTCCTATACTAACTGACCTTTACATGGGCTACTTGAGACTTATAAGTCCTTTGACATATAGTACTACCAGCCTTCGTATTTTCCTGTGTTTACATGACAGTTGTGGTTTTAGTTCTGTCTAAAAAGCACATCTTACAATTCTGCGAAGATTTGTTGGTACTGAGACCTTAAGGTTCTGTCTTGCGTTTGAATGACTTCTAAATGTTTTAAGGTAAAATTGATACACAGGGAAAACTGTGTCATAGCAAAATAATCCAAGGAATTCATTCTCATAAGACAATATACAAGAAAAATTGACATTTACATGTTACATGCAGGCCTGCAGTTATCTCTGATATACTAATCAATTTACGTTTAAGCGTTTTTTTTTTTCTTTGTGCATGGATTGAGAGACAACAGGCAACCAACTTTGTACAAATGCAGAAGTATGTATTTGAAGAATAGACAAAATACGGAGAGATTTCTAGTATTTCTCACTCAAGCATGTTTCCAGCATTTCCATTCATGTGTACAGGAGATTCCTTACTTAAAGCAGGACATTTACAGCTCCTCATTTTCCAGTGTGGAGGGCAAACTTGAACCTCTCAAACAGAAGATACCATTCTATATATTGAGGCCAACTGATGTCCATAGCAGTAACCATGCCGAGGGCTAAGTTCTGCTTTACACCAAGTGACTTCAATGTCGCTGATTGCTAGCACATGCTGAGGTGCTGCTGTTACTGTTGTGCATATACCATAAACTAGAAGGGACATATTAATACATGCCATGACATGACATTAGGATGAAACTTAAAGCCTCTTTTTTTCTGGGGAGACAAGGTGCTACAATCAAAGGCAATGTCTTAAATCAACACTGCAGATTTTGACTGTTACTTGCTGTCACCTTCATGAAATGATAGGAGCTCTAAGGACTCATTTATTTCACTTTATTTATCACTATTGTCTTTCATGTACTTGGTTATCCAGAAAAAATTTTGAAAGAAAATAGATGTCAACAAATATGAGTATTTTTTCTATTAATATAATCTGTGAAATTTTACCTGGATGATTAAAGTATATAGAATGGGATTTTTTGTTATCAATATTAGCCTCAGCTACATACATTCTGGGCTAGATATTATTGGTTACAGTTTTACAAATGACATGATTAAAATACTTAGATAAATGCTTACCCAAGCAAGACATTCAAATTATAAAATCACACACGTATTGCTAATCTAACCCAAAGATATTTCTATAAATTTTGGTATTTGTTACCTACAGTTAAAAGCAATATGAAAAGAACAATAATTATTTAATTGTTTTTGCAGGTAACTGATGTTGTGGAGTAGATTTATTTTTTTCCCATTGCATGACTTCAGATCAGTTTTCCAGTGAAAAGTGAACAAATTAAACTCAGTAACCTGACTTTTCTGTCACTCTTACCAAAGTGTATCTGGAATCAGCGGAACTACTATTTCAACTGAATGGAAAGATAAAACCCAACAGTTTGTTTGAGACTTTTTTCTTATTTTTGCAACAGTTTCTGAATATCTTGCTTATGCAGAAGCTTACACCAGACAGCTTTGTCTCTGAGGTGATTAGAAGATCAAATCCAGAAGTGTTCTGCTATTTCTGTGGATTTCACCAAAATGTGTATGTGTGCATGTGTCTTTTCTTCATGCCTACTTACTTACACATACCTCCCCCCTGCCCAGAAGCATGTAAAAACCACCTAAACCCTCTTGAAGAAGAAATAAAATAGACAATAACAAATGCCTTCTATGCATTAACTGGGTAGGATGTTTTCCTCAAATGCCATTTGTGAGCAATACATGCTGTTCTTGCATAGGTACGCAGAGGAGGGGAGAGAATGGTATGCATGCTTTACATGAAGGGGGCTGCTGTCAGAATTTTGGTCTCCTCTGAGTTCCCCATAGTCAAAAAGTAAGATTCTCTAGTTCTGCTGCTGCTTCTAGAAACAGTGATTCAGAAGTTCAGATATGTCTCTTTAAGCAGTTATGAGTCACTTAGAAGTGCTTTCGATATTTTTACTTTGTAAGCCAGCCAAAGCTGCTGTTGACAATAAATAGCCAGGGTGATATGGAACCTCTGTATGCCACATATTTCCTTTACAGTGGTGTTTCATAATGCTAAATGCAACTGAGAAAATGCCACCGAGGTCATGCACAACGCACTGACATTGGAACATTGCAAAACATGACTTAAGCCTATCAGAGCATGAACGATGCTGCTGCAAAGAAATTCACAGGGTAGCTGTGCTACCCCATAAGAAGATGCTGCTGAGCTGAAATTTCTGAGCTTTGGTTTTCAAGGCATGTAGCATGGTGTCAGACTTTACTGTTATCTAATATTGAGCACCACAATGCTTTAAGCAACACAGAAGAGTGATTCTCCATGGTGAATGCAAGCCTGAGCTTCTACAGGCTTCAGTGGTCTGTCTTGCAATCATGATTTAGCTAATGCTAAATAGCAACATTTTTTTTTTTTTTGCGTTGCAGGTATTTTCCAGCAAACATTAACCTAATTCTAGATAATAACGCTATTTTACAACAGATTTTGAGGATTGCAAATCTGTTATATTGCAATGAGAGTGATGCTTTTACAAGTGTTTCTAAGGAGAAAAAAAACCCCAAACACACAGCACAAGAAGGATCACCCAGAATAGCTAAAAACATTTATGACACTCTTACAAAATTTGGATCAAGGTCCATTCTGAGTTGTATTTGTGCTCTGAACTGGTAACCCATGCATGGTGTTTTACTGCCAGTCTCTGAATCTCTATTAATTAGTTAAACCCATACACATATCGTTAAAAAACCGGAAAGTCTCATAATAAATGATTGTCTATATATAAATATATTTCTGCAATGTATCAGTGTGAAAAATAAGATTCATTGTGTCAAAAGATTCCATACTTAAATTGGCATGTTGCCCCCAAGATCTAAAAAAAATATTTTATTACCCAGTAGACCAATGATTTATCAAGTCAAGTACAGGACATAATACTTCCTCTACCAAAATAACATTAACATTTTTAAAATGGAGAGACCAGTGAACAGTTTAAGAGAAGGAAAATAAAAAATGCTTCCTGAATAAGGTCTGGATCAATAATACTTTTAAGGTAGGAGTTGGGGAATATGGTAGAATCTCTAAGAGACCCCCAAAAGGGAACAAGTATCAAAGCTGTCATGCCTTTTTTTTTCAGGGAAGGCAGACAGCATTCAAAGGGTTTTGACTATTTTGGCCCTGATAAGCAACTCTAGCTTGCCAGTTGGTTCAGAATAAGAGAAGACAGAGCTGTATCTTAGATTAAATGTGACTTTCTTTCTTTTCTGTTATTTATGTCTTTATGAATTTTTCAACTGTTGTCCACCTAGGATTTTATAAATCAATAAGCATATTTTCTTTTACTTTAGTGTTGTCATAGTTTAACCCCAGCTAAAAGCTAGGACCATGCAGCTCCTTGTGCAGTTGTCCTCCTTCCCCCAAGAAGGGCAGGGAGAAGAGGGAGAAAAGAAAGGGAAAGGGTTGAGATAAAGACAGTTTAATGGAATAATAACAGAAAAAGAAAAAAACAGTAACAACAACAACAACAATAATAATAATAATAATGACACAAATCACTCTCACCATCCAGTGAATTGGTACCTTCCCAAGCAGTGATGGTGGATTCCCTCTCTGGCCAACCCCCATTTATATGCAGAGTATGGCATCTATGGTAAGGAGTATGCCATTGGTCATTCTGTTGTTATGTCTGTGCTGCTTCTTAGCTTCTGTGAGAAGCTGAAAAGAGTCCCTGAAAAGTATAAACATTGCTTAGCAATGACTAAAACTATACAGGTTGTTGACCTATTCTTCAGAGCAATCACTAGAAAGAAAATTAACTCTTTTCTGGCTGAAACCAGGTTATCTGTCAAGCAGTAAAATCATAATAATAGGCTAAGACTCAGAGAAGTGGAGACAATTTTAGCCATGGTTTTGGACATTTCAAGCAGAAGTCAATACTGAAGTTCAATGATGCAGGATTTCCAGAAGAAAAGAGAGTGTAACTATGTGTACAGGTATTTGAGAATCAGTATTGCTGTGTGCTAGGGAGTCTCAATCTAAGATACCATGCTCAAAATTCATTTTCCAGGGTAACAAACCATTTCTCTGAGGTTAAACTTAGCCTCTGTCCTGACAGTATATAGCAGCAAGGAAAGGAACAGACTGGAAAGACTTGCCTGAGTGAATACTTAACATCTGGTTTGGGCAGGAGTAAGTAATCATGGACTATTCCTACTTTGTAAACTTGGGAAAAAAAGAAGTGTACCGGGGGGTATATCTAGAAGTACAAAGGAGGTATATGGCAGCATTATTTAACATTAGACTCTAGGCTGTGGCTGTGGAGTTGCTCTGAGTCTGAAGTCTCTTTATCATGAGGCACTACCAAGGACTGTTTCATCTCTCAGAACTATTCTCAAAGTGAAAAAAAAGTGGCTTAAAACAAATGCTAGGCTCATTTATCCTGAGCTGTGGCATACAGCCAGATTTCTTCCATGTCATCATGAGACTCACAGTGAGATTGGACCTACTATGGGAACTGTCTTTGATAGTCAGAACCAGGAGAGATGGAACGTCTGAATTTTCATTAAATGATGCAATATATTCCTGTGGGACTGAAGGTACTGAAAGCAGGTATTTCTAACCTACTACTCAGTTGTACCCATTGACAGCACTGAACATTTTACAAACCTGTGAAATTCGTTACTTTAACATGCCTGACATATATTCAATATTAGAAAAATGATTAGAGACATATCAGACATCTGGAGAGGAAAGCAGAGCACTGAGGTCAGAATATCTTCCCCTTCACTTTTATTTTTAATATTGTTTTCAGTGTTGGCTTTTCCCTAAATAACAGAGCAAGGCTTCTGTTTCTCTGAATTCTTTCAGAGTTGTCTTTTCCAATTAATAAGTTGTCCTTTTCTCCTTCATTCCCCAGAAACTAACTGCCACGTCTGTAGTAAGAGCAAAGTGGATGGCCTGTGTGGGGTACCAGGGAGGGGCTGTGGAGGCAGACCAGGGAATCCTTTTGAAATTTGGGGATAACTTCAGTCTGCTTCAGAAGAAAAGCACACCGTCTCTTCTTCTGCATAGGATGAGAGGGTAATGTTACTGTAGTTTCAGCCCCTGAACATTTCCATTTGCTTAATTTCTTTCCTTTACTGATTCTCGGTATAATAAATGTTATTAAGAGATACCATCTTACTCCCTGAAGTCACTGCACTTTTGGGTCAGGTGAAAAGATTCCTGTGGACTCTCTTTGAGATTCAACACATCATTTAAGATGGTGCAAACATCTAAGATGTCATATTACTGTGAAATTTAAACCCTCACACTTGTAACTACAATAGCTTTGGCACTGTGTATCTTATCTTGATTGCACAGCTTAACATAGGAACCAATTTTTTTCTGCCTGTTCAACCTACATAAGATGTCTTTGAGTACCACAGGAACGGAATTTGAAGTACATATGCATACTGTCCTGGACAAAAATGGTTATACAGGTAGGATGTGCTGCAGCAAATACACTAGCTTTCCACTTACCTCCTGATCTCTTTGTTTTATTGTCAATGGTAATAACAGTTACAGAGGTTGTATTACTACAACACCTAACGTCCTGGCCAAACAGAACAGAACCACACAGTTTAGGTGTTGGGCAGACAGCAGAAGGCCATACTCCTGCCTTACTTACCCCAACTCCCAATTCTAATTCCCCTTATTAGCTTTGAGGATATATTACATTAAGTATCTGAGAACTTCTGTTTCTGAGATACTTGTGGAGTGAACATTGTGATGTCTCTAACTTGTGAACTTCCACACCAGTCTAAATCACTAATCCATTTACTTCAGTATTCCACCTTTGACTGTACCTGTACTAGTTCAGGACATTTCCAGTAGTGACAAACAGATAATTATGGAGCAATAAATTCACATGAAATATGTTCTCACTTTCATCAGTAATTTAAAAATTAGCCTATAGATTCAGCAGAAAGATTTCCATTCTCCCTAAACCATTCAAACCAGAAGAGCTTTTCTTGGCCATACTACTGAATCTGATTTTGAAGACTTTGTTTTCAATGCACATTATTATGGACCATAACAATTACATGTGTAACACCTTTGACACAAATTTTTCAGTTCTAAATATTTTTTTTTTCTTCCAGAATATGACAGTTTGTCTGATTTTTCTCTGCCTGCTTTGGAGATAAGTGTTTGCATTTGCAATGTGTGCGGGCATAACATCTGCCTCAGAGTGAGTTGCTGTGTTCACTACTCAATGAAGCAATGAAGCATTTGAAACGCAGGAACATCCCTCAGACATCGTTGCCAGTTAATGATTCGTCATGCTCTGAATGTTACATCTCTTGCCTCCTGTGTCTATTAATCTTAAAATGACACACCTTACGTTATCAGTAGTCTCACTAAGAAATAAACGCAACAGAAAACTGAGAGGAATCTTTCGATAAAGTGTGTGTTCAAATAATAATGTGTCTTGATCATTCAAAAAAGGAAAAAAATGTTGAGAATATTGTTCTCTCTGTGTTCCTTTGTAAACAACAGACATTTAACTTGGAGCTAGTCATGGTTAATCAGCCTTCATACACAGAACTCAAAATTATCAAAGGTCTTGCTGCTATATTCTGACCTTTTCTTTTTTAATTTTTTTTTCAAATCCATCCTGATGTCTGGATCTGTGGCAAGCATTAGGTTAGTAGGCTGAATAGAGAGCAGATGTGAATAAAAATCTCTGATAAATGCAGTGTGCAGGAGGTATGGAACAAATCTAAAATTGTACACTAGTGAATTTATACCCGATTAAGAAAGAATTTACAATCTGGTCAAAATGAGGTTGCAAACCAAAGAGTAACTTGCCCTTTTGGAAAGGATCAATACATTCTTAAAAGGTTGTTGGGGAACATTATAAGGACAAAATATTTCAATCCAAATTTTAAACAATATATTTGGACTTGTTTTGGCATTTACTTAGTACTCTAGCTAAAAAATTACTACTTCTAAGTGATGTATGCTTTCTACAGTCAAGGCTCTTAAATAACAAGATATGTTTTATGTGTTTTAGTGATGAAGCTCCTTGTGTGAAACATTGTATGGTAGTCTCAAAAAGGAAAGGTGAGTAGATTTGCAGTAACCTATATAGAATGGCATGGGAGTTATACTGTAGAGCTTCCCAATAAGATTTGACTAGCTTTTCTTTCTTAGATCCAAACTAAATAGAGTGCTTTGTGTTAAGTATCACCGCAGCAGAAAAATCACCTTGAAGGCTGCCATAAGGAAAAAGGAAGAAAGTGAAGGTGGCAGGGAAACTGGCACAGTGAACTATCATCTCAGTACAAATGACTCCGATAGTTAGAGAAAAGTAAGGGTCTCACTGATTTTTGAATGTTGTAATAGTCTAATATTTACTTTGAATTACAAATTTTCTCTCAAAATAATACACAAAGCTTTACCCCAGCACATTTTATAGTAATACTAAACCTTAAAAAGTGATTAAATCACGTATAAATTGAAAGATTAGAATTTTTAAAACCCACTTGTCTGTATCAAAGACTATCATAATGAATTCTGAGTGGTAAGACTCAGAAAGCTCTTACCAAGCTAAAACCTGAGTTATATTGTTTAATATAATATGAAATTGTTTAATAAAAATAATATTTTTAAATAATTGTTTTTCCCAAGGTTGTATAATACAAAAGAACTTAATATTTATGTGTCAAGGTACTGAAAAATATTAAAAGGTACTAAACATTAGGTAGTCTTGTCAAGCATTTGCAAGTATTTCCTTCCTCTATATTTAGGTTTTTGGATAGGCTTAAAAGCCGAAATGACCATTTAAAAGTTATTTTTCATTGTTGTTGTTTGAAACCAGGCTGCCTCTAAAAACATCAGGGTGGAAAAAGAATATTAAAAGAATACTGTATTTTGAAAATTGAAGGATCACACATAATTCACAAAAATACCCTTTTAAAACTAACATAAATGTGAAATCTGAAGATCCTCCCGGACTCCATTACATTTCAGGTTGTTAACAACTGTGGTAGAAGATGACACTAAGAACACAAGTTTACATGACAAGTGCATCAGAAGTTCCTAAAATACATATGCCTTAAAATATGTAAGTGGAAAGTAAAAGAGAACTTGGTTTATCTAGCTTCAGAGTAATGGATTAATTTCTGCATAAAGAACAGGTTTGAGGGTGGTTTTTTTTTTATCTTGGGAGGCTATCCTT
Organism: Limnodromus scolopaceus; assembly: GCA_028565335.1. Lineage (NCBI taxonomy): Eukaryota > Metazoa > Chordata > Aves > Charadriiformes > Scolopacidae > Limnodromus > Limnodromus scolopaceus. Next base: position 103,304,708 of record JAOXNO010000013.1, on the reverse strand, counting down.
GTTTAAGAGTGCTTATTTCAAGTAAAACAAAAGAAAAATTGTTTGCATCTAATCCGTTATGGATCTGATCCAGATCTTATGGAAATCAGCCGTTTGGTAAACTTGCGTGGGCTTTGGATCAGGCCAAGTATGAAGGAAGAAGGGCTTCTGAGCCCAAGTAAAACAAAGTTGTTAAGCATCACTGGAAATCGAGTAACAGCAATGATGTACTGACAGAAAGCAATTTATATGTTCAGAATGTGAAGATGATTTACCAGATGCTGAATTACAAAATGAATATAAAGGTGAAACTTAATAAATAACATCATAAATCTTAATCTTAGCTAATCATATTCAATAAGTGTAAGATAGTGACCAATACCAGATTTATGACAATTCTACCTTAATTGCATATTTCTATTTTGCTTATTCAAAAGTTCTTTGATGGCAACTTAATTACAGATGATTTTACTTGGTGTGTTGCATACAGTGTTGTTAGTGTTCTCCTACTTTCAGATGCCTACAGCTATTTAAAATATCTATATCTATATCTATGAGGATTTCAGCATGGTTCATTTATATTTGTTATCCTCTGTCTGCTGATTTAATCAGCATCTGGGCAAAAAGCACTCAATGTTTTTGACCATTCACTCTACTGAAGATGGAGGGAAGGATATGCTTCATTTTCATTTTAAATAGTTTAAATAAGAATGACTTAATATCAAACAATGAAAAAACTGTATCAGGAAATGGTTTTGGATCTAATACTAGTTTTTATTTTTGTTTATTGTCTGTTAATTTTAATTGAATTGAATCAAGCAGTTCTACTTAAAGTCCTGGCATTAGCACCCAGGTTTTCAGAAAGCTTCCCAAATAGTGCAGAACAGAAACATGCAAACATATACCACTTGCTATTTCAGAGTTAAAAGCAGTGTAGGAAACCAACCTTCAGAATGCTGCTATCAAAACAGAGTGGGATAGAAAACATTGTAATAAAATTGCCAGAGGGAGTAAGTTCTCAGGGCAAATCATGCACCGTTCAAATACTAAATCTTGTTTTGCATTCCAGCAAGCAGAAAAAAAGGGAGACGCAACAAAGAAAACAGACATCATCTTAGATTAGTCCAACGTAAATGAAAGAAAGAAAGAAAGCTGAAAATCGTAGAAGAGTTGATTTCACTACATGTTTATGTTAATAGGGTATTTGACTTTTGAATGCTTCATAAACCTTGTTATGTTCAGCGCTATTTGAGGTAGTAAAACAGCTGGAACTCTGCCAGAAGCTTTAATTGGAATCAGCTTAGCAGGAGCTGACAAGGTTTCCTAGTGCTTAGTTTCAAACTTATTATAAAAATGCAAAATTATGTGCTATTTATTTTCTATTCCTCTTTGGTGTACACCCATAAAGGTGAGACATAGCTGCACTAGAAAATGGAATAATTTTTTCTCACATGCCCCAGGCCAGTGTTTTGAAGAGGGCAGTGCGGGTACTGACACTTATAATTAGACGTTTCCTCACAGCAGAGGCTGCAGAGACTTGCTAGAGAACTCCCTTTTTTTTTTGCACTTCTTGGTTATTGACTAGGCCAGCGTGTCAGACGGCCACAACAACACCTCTGTTAGCAATATGTGATTAGGCAATGGGACCAGAGGGCATCACCAAAGAAACATCAGAGGAATAGTCTGATTACACTCTTCACCTAACTATAAAACAGGCAGCTGCAGACCAGGGCATCTTGCCGTACAGAAGGAAGGAATTATTGATTTGTGGCACCAGCCCTGTAAGCTTGTCCATACAGGGCGACCTGAAAGACAGAATTTTGTCCCAGGAAGCAACTGCAGCGTTTGAGCATTTGAAACTGATTAAAAACTTTGATCCAAGACTGTTAAAAATGACCATTCATTATCTATAGCCATAAATTAATAGATTTAAATGTCTTTCTCCCTTCAGATTGTCTGCATGATCTCTTGGAATTCTGTACTTGATAAATGTAGGTCATATGGATATGTAACAAATATAGATAAATGACTTCCACCAAGGCTGTTAAGACAGGAATGAATCCCAGGATAATGTTACATTGTCAAGAGGCCAAAAACAGTCAAGAAAGTCATGTCTGAAAAACACAGCATTCAGAGTTTTAATAGCAAATCTTCACCTTGGGAAACTTCTAATTCATGGAAAATACCTCCCCATGCACCCCACCCCCAGCTCATGAAGCTATTTTTGGCAGGCTATTTACCATCACTAACAAACCTCATGACAAATACTACTGCTGCATGAAATGCAGTTCCTTCTCAGCTTCAATGTTTAAATAGATCAAGTGAAAGTAAGAGTAGGAAATAGCAGAAGCTGTCTTTGTCTGCTATTTGCAATTAGTTTGAAACGTCATGGCTGGGCAGCATAAAGGTATTGACTGAGATACAATAATTTCTGCAGGGCCAACAGAATAGTTTGATAGTCTTGCTCCAAGCCACAGGCTCAGGTTTTGCAAAGACTTGAATCAGAAGGCTGCATCTGTAATCTCAGATCCAGAAAGATTTTTGAGTTCTCTGGCCTGTGGGTCTGAGGGAAAGCCAGATCATCTGATAACTTATCGCTAGCTCAGTGCTGCAGCCCAACAAATGTGATTTTGACATTATGTGTAAGACAGGCTTTGTACTGACCAAATTGTGCAGCACTTCAGCACTTGTCTGGGCTTGCTTTGACCTGAGCTGATTTTTAGCTTGTTTTAGGTATCATAGCAATTGTCTACCAGTCAGATGACTACTGCCTAAATTTGCCTTAGCTAAGTTTTTCACTGTTGCACAGTGCAGTGCATCATGTTAATTAATAGACAGTAATAATAACTACCAATTCTATGTAGACTGAACTCTTTATGACTCTAGAATAAAAATGTACTTCAAGAAAGCATACACATAGGATGATACAGAGGCTTCAGACTAAAAACCTGTAAATCTTCATGTTAGTCACTGCTTACAACCCTGAGAGACAAGTAAATCAGTTCTATGGTTAGCAAAGAGAACAGAAAAGCAAGTGTAATGTGGAATTCAGAACCAAGGAAGAAAGTGAGAGAAAGCACATTCTGTTAGATCATGTGAAAAAATGAATGCCTAGTGGACCCAAAATTGAGAAAAGAAGTACTCACAGCATTGTTTTCACCATCCTCCTGCCAGAGGTCGGTGTGCTGAGGAATCATTGTACCCCCCTCCCCTACTCTTCTTGAGGAGGCCAGGAGGGCACTGGAAGGTGAACATAACAGCAGAGAAAAGGTAGGTATATGTGTAATACTTGTAGCAGTATGATTAAGCAATTTTCCCAGTAATAATTAGGTAATTTGGACTGTGGTTTTTAGTTTAATTGCAGCTGCAATAATAACTATTTATTGTGTTTGATTAGGCTGTTAAAATTTTAATTAGACTAAAACCATGTTCTTGGCCTTCATCTAAGTTGTGGCTTGTTTTTGTCCAGAACAAGATTTTGAATGTAAGAGTGAGCACCACATGTATACACCTTGGTTTCTCTGGGGAAGAGTAAGCAAGTCTGTGGGACTAGGACAATAAAGTCTGTATTTGAAAACTGGTAAGATCATATGGTTATGTTAATGTTAACATATGGTTAATGTTAACATTAAAAACCATTCATTGTCTATCCTAGCTGCTGCTCACTCCAACCCTGTATTTGTTAAGATTACTAATTTTTACATATCCTGTTTCTCAGGAATCTCACCCTGCAGGAAAATGATAACATCTACTGAATTAAACTCCTGCCTGCCTTAATAATTTACTGTCTGAACTAGTTGTACTGTAAATGAACTTCAGTCTTTGTCTAGAAGTATCAGCAAATATCAGTGGGAGTGTGATTTGGTAAACTGCAGCTAATGAGAAAGTGAAGCAAGTAAGAAAAAGAGATAAAGTGCTTCATCTCCTCCAAAAGCAGAATTAAATGAGAAGAAAATTTGCCCCAGTATTCTATCATTTCCTAAAATTCTGTTGCAGTTTTCTAAATAACTATTGTAGTTCCACAAAAAGAAAAATGAAAAGATGAAGTTTTCTTTTTGTAGTTCCCAACGGATGTTCAGATTGACTCTGATGGTAAAAAACAGGTTATAAGAAAGCAAGACTCACCAGCCCTCATGGTTCTTGCATGAGGTTGGTAAATAAACAGCAATTAGAAGCCAGGGTTTTTTATGCTCTATTTGTCTTGCTTGGTGCAAAGACTTTTTGCCTCCCTTTGCAAAAGGGCAGTTGAGAGAGTAGCTGACATAACTGGGTGAATTGCCCTCTACAGCTACCTGAAAGGAGGCTGTAGAGAGGTGGGTGTTGGCCTCTTCTCCCAAGTGAATAATGACAGGACTAGAGGAAATGGTGTGAAGTTGCAGCAGGGGAGGTTTAGATTAGATATTAGGAAGAATTACTTTACCGAGAGAGTGGTCAGCCACTGGAACAGCCTGCCCAGGGAGGTGGTGGAGTCACCATCTCTGGAGGTATTTAAGAAATGTGTAGATATGCTCTACTGGCATGCTCTAGTGGCCGAGATTATAGGGGTTTTATTGTGTGTGTGTATTATGGTTGGACTTGGTGATCTCAGAGGTCCTTTCCAAACATAACGATTCTGTGATTCTGTGAATTGTTTTTAATTCAAGGGTAATCTGTAGATCACATGTGCTTGGTCCTCTGTGTTCAGCATCTGGTTGACAAAGTTCAATATTTTCCACATTTATAAATCATACTTAATGTAAGAACACCCTTCTTAGCATCAAGTAGAAACAGGAAGCAACACAAGTTACATCAATAGCTAATTCCATGTTACTTCACTTAATTTTCAGACTGCAAAGATTAATGTTATTCATACACTTTTTCTCTGCAATGCGATAACTGTTTTACAGTGGAAATGAAATTTCCCTTCTTTAGGTCCCAGAAAGGGTGGCCACTTTAAAGGTAAGAATGAGTTTATTTCAGGGCCTAAAATCATCCTCCTGCTGTGGAGAAACAAAGCTGAATGGTGCTGTCTGACTGAGCAGCTGATAAGAGAGTAGCAAAAGCTGAACATCTAGTGGCTACCAGTAGACAGCAGACAAGATTGAACAACAGGAACCAAATGAAGGGGAAGCAAACAGAAAACAAATTAGAGAATGAGCTTTGCACAGAGGCAGAGGAATACATCTAAAAACCTGTAAAGGTACTGCAAGACTAGATGAAATGCACTTTTGAGCCCTGCATATTTGAAGTTCATGTTTGCTTATTCTTTTTTTAAGGAGTGGTGAATGCACAACGGATATGTCTTCCTAAATATCTCTTCTCACTTGATGTTTTCTCAGAGCAAAGTGCACTAACTGAAGCGTATTTAGGGGGTGGTAAATCACCATCAGCCACTATGATGTCCATTTATTCAGCCACTTCTCAGGGAACAAAAAAGTTTGTTAAAATGGAAAAAAATGCAATTCCTTAAATCATATCAGTATTTGAGTGCTATACATGGTTAGCTTGCTCCATTGAAATAGTTCTGAATGGTCCATGTATGCATCTATTGTACATTCACCTATTAAGAATCTTATCTTTTTCCCTGTACAGACAGGTAGATTGCATGATACACAGCATGATCTATGTGTCCATCATACAATGCAGTTGACTAAAGTTGTTCATATAATGATCAAGATTAATTTGTGCATATGCTCTTTGTTGATCTGGGTCAGTCCCTGTAGAGGCTAGAAACAGAAGCACTCAGAAGCTGAGTTTAGGAAAGAAAATAGTTGGACAAAGTGGGAAATACTAGAGAACTTTCTGTTTTAAAGAGATTGTACAATAGATAATACAAGAATACTTGATCAACATTGTAGGAACATTCCATATAATTTTTTAAGAATCTAGAACTTGGTGTGTGTTCAGTAAGCTGGGGACAGAGAAAAAGAAAGATATGCAGTGATTTAGTGAGATTAGATTTTCCTGAAGACAAATGCAGATGTTTGTTGCAGGCACTCTTGCTTAATGTCAACACTCAAATGTTTACAGGCACAGGTTACAGCTGTCAACAGCCATTTTAATGTCTGTGCCACTAAAAGTGGTGCCGAGACATTCACTGTATTTACTCTGTTGCTATTGATACACATGACTCTGTTGAGGCTGCAGTACCAGGACCGCACTTGTGACACATCCTTTGACTCCAGTCAAAATGTTTGTGCTTGCTTAGACTCATAAAACCCTAGAAAGAAGGCTACATCATTGGGATAAGCAGGCTGTAGCAATTCTAGCACTTGTGCTAGGCTATGGTCTCCCATACAAGAGAGCCCTTCATCACTCATTGGGGTTATGAGCCCAGTGGACCATCTTTATACAGCCCTCCATTAGTCACTTTGTATGTGATATGTACGAGAAAAACCAACTCATCCTTGCTCTTAAATCAACCCCATCAACTCTAAACTGACCATTTTTCATTTAAATCTAAGGTTTTAGTAGCATTTCAAAAGGTGGTAAATATTTGAGTAGGACTTATCTTTTAGAAATACTAAAACACCATGAATCAGACATGCAGCCAATGGACGTACATTTGGTCTTTCTAGCATGGCCTGCAAAGTGCTACCCTGTGAACTGGGCTTCGGCTTCTGAGAAATGTCATAGAGAATTTTTTCATTTTTCTTGCCAAATTCTACTTCCTGTAAGAAAAAGTGACTGTTAGCATGGCATTACTTATTTCTGATCTAAATGCCTCTATAATGCTGTGACTATATGAATAGTTTTACATATAAATAGGAAAGGAGCTGTATGGGTGGCCATGTGTGTGACAGAAATCTGATTGCTACCAGCATGCGTTGGGTATTTATTTTTGAAGCTATAGAGCTATGTCACATTAAAAAACTCAGAAATGTAGAAGCTATACTTTACCATAGGGATTATTTTGCTAAACAAGCACATTTAAAATAACTCCAGGTGTACTTCAAAGGGTTTTCTATATTTAAAATGAGTTTGTTTTCTCAGGGGAAAAAAAAAAGGTAATTTATAGACTGATGAATTCTGTGTCATATAAGTTACAAGAAAGGGGATTCAATGTATCATTTCAAGTATCACTTAGCGCTGCACATCGTTTCTTAACTGGGCAATCTAGTTCCTTGTTCATCACTTCTGGTAGGATGAGGCAGGAAACTGCTGCCAGTTGTTGATGTTCTGCATTTCTTTTGAAACTTTCTGTGTTGAAAGAACCCAACTTACAGTGGGAGTTTTGGGGACTGACAGGTGGTCTCTGGTCCTAAACTTTGTGATAAATTAGGAAATGAACTTGTCTAAGAGAACACGTTCTTGCAGGCTTGTTAAATAAATGTTACTGGGATAAAGCCCACAACAGAGATTTCTGTTTATGTGTTTTACAGATCAATTTTGTGACAACATTGCTGTACCATAGCATGCACACTTATAACATTAAATAAACTCTTGAGGAGTTAGCTTAAGCCATATAAGCAAAAAAAGTCCCATCCCCCATGTTCCCATCTTCCTGCCCATATCTGCCATAGGTAGTTTGTGCTGTGATGTACAGTAAACCTGAGTTAATCCCCCTCAATTGTCACAAGGTGCAAATAGGTAGACTCAGTAACTGATCACCTTCCTTTTACAGAAGAAATTATTATTGTTAAACAGAGAATTAGTCTACCTCTCTTTCAGAAAAGCGAGGAAAGAAAAGAGGACATGACACCTCTGTAAAAAGGAGTGGATGTGAACTGTCAGTACTGGTTCTTTTTAATCAAGTAGAGACAAGGTCCTGATAGACAGAAACAAGTCTAAAGCATAGCTTTTTCAAGTGAGAAATATTATTGCCATTTCCTTGTCTGGACATATAATGCAATGAAACCTGAAAACTAAGTTGAATGTGTGTATCATCAAGGATTTCCTATATTACAGGTGAGCAATGGAAGAGGATTCAAAATCCAATATTTCTTTCTCTTATCACAGGGGTTATAGAGAGACTATTTTTCTCCCTTGTCCAGTTCAGCTGGGACTCGATGTCTGCCTGCATCTTGGATGGCAGAAGTGGAAATACAGGTAACTTAAACCTGTCATCTCAAAGATCTGAGGCACTGTTCTTTTCATTACAGTGAGACCACTGCTCATGAACAAATTTCTTAAACAGATGTTATTACACCATTACTGAGGGTTTTTTTGGTAATTTTCTTTAGTTTGCCACAAGACATATAAATAAAATAATTCGTATTGCAACAGAACTGAACTATTTCAAAATATTTCATGTTTACCAGTAGTATAAATAGGTAATCTTAGTACAGTCACCTGATGCAAGGATTTTCAAAACAGTGTGTTGAATTATTCCTTTAGACTGCCTAGAAAATCCCAGCTGGGATATTAGCCATATACGGGAAATATTAAGAACATAGATATGCCAGGATTTTTACATAATTTTATATAGGATTTATAGGCATTTAGCTTAATCCCAGGAATTTTGAAGCTTAATTTGGTTTAAGTGATTCACAGACTTTGCAAGGCATAAATTGCACTCAGAAACTCAAGGTGTTTTTTTCCACAATCATTTTCCACCTTGGAAAATGTCATTAGTGCAAATCAAAACTTTTTGCATAAACCTCTCCTTCGTGTGTTTTCCATAAACTTCAGAGAACTCTTCCATGAAATAATCTTGTTGCTTCACAAGATAATTGTTATAGCCCTCTGCTGGGGCAGAATTATCTACCGTTTCTCACCAAATCTCATTATTTCAACAGATAGAGTAGTGTTCAATTGTCTCAACACTAAGAACCCTTGCTAATCAAACACTTTTTTAAAGCACTTGGCTGATTCTTTGATAAAGACTGAAAGGACCAGCAGATCTCTGGTAGAAGTCAGCAGGCATAACCAGTATGCCTATCTTTCTGGTTTCTATTGAGACTTTTTCTTGTCCTTCCTGCACATTGATTTGATGAACATGCTTGTGTGTCCAAAGTTATTTTGCTCAACATTTGTCAAGGGGAACACAAAGATATAGAACTGCTTGGAAATTTACCCAGGGAAAAAAAAAGTTTTGTTGGAGAATACCTATTAGTTGAACTTAAGACGGTTGTGACATTTAGATTCCATGATCTTTCAAGAAATTAGAGGCAAGATTCCCAGGGACCCCTGCATGACTACTGCGAAGTCACCAAAGTACAAATCTTCAGCTGTGGGGTAGGAGTTAGCTGACACCCTGGGACTCACCACCCTAACATTGGGGTCAGGTCTAGGTGTCAGGGACCTTCCATGGTCCACAGCAGTTTTGCTGATCAGTGGCTCCCAAACCACTTGCCATACAGCTAACATAAAACTCAACTTATACCTACAGTATCTTTGTATTGGCTCTAGCCCAGAGGCTAAACTTTCAGACTCCGTTCTCAAACAAAGCCAGAAACCTGTTATTTTTTATTAGGATGGACTTTCTAGCTCCAGGCAATGCTCTAGTCTACTTGAGAGTAGTCGGTAGGTGACTGGCAACTGCTACAACAAACTCATGGCCCGTGTGAACAAAAAAAAGTCAAATAGCTAGGCACAATTTCCTCTGCTGTAAACGATAAATCTTATCACCAACTTACACACTTCTATCAATGCTTTGTGATCCTTGGATGAAAGGCCTTGCATATTGTTACATTATCTTTGTTCCATGCAGTATGTCAAGACCTGAGTTTGGCCCTGCAGTATGCTTCCTGAAACATTGTTAATTGCATGGTGTCTGGCACTGCTGAATTAATTTTGAATATCTGTATTTAAAACCAGTTCTTCTGCACATTCATGAAAAAAATAGGCAGGAAAAAGCCTTAGTAACAGAAGTGACAAATGCTTTTGGAAGTTGTCCTAATCAAATTTTAGCTTTTGAATTTTATGACTGAAGAACTTTATGTAAGAAAAAATACTGAGGACACTTACGGGTGATTATCACATTGCTTTTTTTCATCCTTCCATGTGGGCTTAAGGAGAACATTTTTTGCATCCTCCTTGTTGAACCTGTAGAATAGAAAGCAGTCTGCAAAGGAAAGAAGTCTAATAAAATTATCATTTACTACCGGTATTTTCTCTGAAGATTTTTTCTTCTTTTAGTAAGCTTATCCTGGAGTTCTTTTCCCAACCAGTGTTCTCCCACTTCATCTTCACACCCTCATTTTGCAGGGCTTGTCCAATACTTTACTTTATAATAATTCAAAATTAATAAAGGTTACTGGTTCAGACTTAAAATCATAGCCTATTGTCAGTATATCTCATCCTCACAATGTTGTTGTGAAACAGATAGATTATCTGGGTCTAAACTATGGATGGGAAAAAGCACACTCATAACATACACAGGACTCCTAGGTTATCATTGATATAATTGTAACTCCACAAGAAACACCATGTAGCAGGACTCCTAGGTTATCATTGATATAATTGTAACTCCACAAGAAACACCATGTAGAGCTATTTGGTTGGTCACAGTGCAGGTAGTTTGAGATGCAGAACAAGAAATTTATGCTGTTACCCATTACAGAATTATCTGGTATGGAGGTAGGGTTCTTTTATGCTTTTGTTCCTGAATTTAATTGGTGCGGTCTTAATTCTAACCTATGATGTAGACACACCTTGAGATGTGAAAAAGAAAGACCTAGCTCCTGAAAGGTATACAAGACACTTAATTCCCACTGAATTATTTAAGTGGAAGTTAAGCTCCTACAGCCTTCTAAAGGACAATCAGGGAACAGGTTCCACCAGCCATGACAGAGTTTAATGCTGTTGCCACCTAATCATCCTAATGATGTTTTTCTTTCAAGCTGTTTTGGCAGAGGAATCTATAGATGAGAATTTTTATATGCTTTTGAGACACTCAGATTTGACTGAAATGGTTCCTGCTGCAACTGAAAACATATCTAGAAATGTCTCATACCTTGGCCACCTGTAGAAGAAACCTTGCACGTTTTTTCCGACATCAGACTAAGGCTAGTCTGGTAGCACGTGTATGGAGAAGGGTGTTTAAACGAACATTTCTGCAAATAGATAGGGAATAGCCAGTTGGAGCAGTAAAAAACCTACACAAGCAATTTTTCTGGGTCCACCCTAAAATTGTGCTTTTATGGAATACCAGCAGAGCAAGAATAGAGTCTAAAATCCAAAAAACCCAAAGCATATTATCTTTGATCTTTTTGTTAACTTCAAACTCTCAGTTTTTGGGAAGACTTTTTTTTTCCCTCCAAAGCCATTTTGTACATTTGTCTTACTGCAGTAAAATAAAACAAAGGAAACATTATTAAAAAAGACTAACCAAACACTTCCTTTTAAAAAAAAATATAAATCCTACTTCTTAGTATAATAATTTATCCACATGATTTGGATTTGGCAAGACTGCCAGAGGAATGACCTTGTTCAGTACTTCAATTTATGTTTTCATCTTCAAAAATTTGATGTGGCTTATGAGCCAACACATGTGAAATACAAGAACACATCTTAAAGCAAATGCATTTCTTTTATCAAATAAATAGAAAATCGCAGCTTCTTATATGGCAGAAGCCCTAAACTATAAGTGTATAATAAAATCAAATCTGAAATTTCCAGTTTAATGTTATATTTTTCTCTTGTCAGAGGGAAACCTAATAAGCACTGCTTTTGGTAACAGGCACCTAAAAGAAAAGTAAATGAAAGGGAAAATAAGTTAAGGTTTTTATTTTTTATTTTTTTTTTGTGCCAATGTGAAGGCTTTCACTATTGACATTATTTTATTGAGGGCAAAAAGTTTTTCAGTACAGCTAAAGAAAAGTGCCCCTCATATGCGCTCTTAAAGTACAGTTCAGTGCACTCAAAGCACAAGCACAGGAAGCCAGAGTATAACCATCCTTCTTCTACAAAACTTGCATTCAGAAATATTTTTTAAGGGGCTAAATGAAACAAGAAGTGATGTACTGAGTTAGATCTTACTGTTTCTGAGTTGCCGATTTTTCCTGACAACATTTCTACTTGAGGAAATCTCTGATATAGAGTGAGAACATGTTAAAAGTGCTACACAGAAAGTCAAGACTTAGTTGACCACCATAAGTATATGCCTAACTTTAAGCAAGGTGGAGAGTCCCTTGACACACATACTGAATGTGTGACATATATATCCCAACCAAATCTATGCAAATCTATAACTTTCATGGTAAGTTTCCAATTGCAAGATATACAAGAGGTATTTGGAATAATGTGATAAAGAGTACTGATGTGCCATAAAACAGATTGTGTGTATTGAAAACACATTGTCTGTGAACATCTTTAAATGGGCAAAAATATTTTCTCTTCATCTAAATACAATTTTATTTTACTGAATTTCACTGAATTTTATGGAAATGGTAAGAATGAAACACATTTATCTTTTACTGATCGTCCCAGCCTTGATGATCTCCCTTCCCAGCCCCCCATATTTTAGCCAAAGTATTGAATATTTTCTGGTTTTTTTTTTTTCACAAATGTAAGATAACATTTTTTGGTGTGAAAGCCAACATTTTGTCTTGTGCTACTTTCAGCAGAAATTTGGGCCGATTAGCATAACTCCAGAGGAACATATCTTTTTGTCACTAATTATGATTTTCTTCCTAGCAATTTTGTTGCAGAATCATAAGTGATAGGATCATTTTAGCATAGTATATGGGGTGTTTGTTTAATTTTTTTAGCTAAACTGTGATTATATTACACATAAATATAATATATTGGCCCACAGGGGGCCTTGAGAAATGAAATTCTAATTTATATAATTCTGCACAGAGGGCTAAACAATTTGTCAAAAAAGAAAAAAAAGTGGGGCCAGCAGAAATTGAGACAGTAAGCTAACAGGACAGAAAGGTCATGTTGCAGAGTTTCTGAGTCTCTTTTTCAAGGTACATGGAAGAATGAAAGCTGAGTGGTCATAAAAATACATGAATTAAAAAAAATGAAGGAATATTTGGTGCAAGTTGTTGTTATTAAATAAGGCAGAGTTCAATAAAGAGGCCACAGGCATCTGAAGGAGCGTCAAGCTTTTAGGTGTTTGCAACAACACTGCCTGGGACAGATGGAGAGGAATTGGTTTGGGGTCTATGTTTTAGTGTGAAGCAGAATGTGACGTGAGTGCTTCAGCAACCATCATGCTTCCTTTGACCCGCAATATTTCACTGTTGCTTAAGCAATGAGTCTTTCCACTGAGAGACAGAGTTTAAGTCCTGGCTCCCTTTTGGTTAATGTTATCAGTTCTTGGAAAGAGTGACTTTCATACGATGCCAACTCCAGTGTGGGCACTGATCTTCTGCTCTTCTAAGAGTTTCCATCTCTTTCACGTGTGTAAGGTATTTTTAAAATGCTGGTAGATAGAATGTTTCAGAAAAGCCCAGTGCTCTGCCAGGACTGGGATTAAAATGTGTTTCAACAGCATCTCACTATGGTGATAGTTCTAAGGAACATACAAATAAATCCCAACCTCTCTTCCTCTTTACTTGCTTTGTTTCATACCAATAGTTACTATGCTCACTGGGGCAGATCTGACAAAAGAGGTAAGGAAGCTGGAGCTGTGGGATGGTGTGAAGCAATGAGCACACTGTGTTGTGCAATGAGAGAGGTAACATCTGTCCCATGACAGCTGTTTCTGGCCCTGCATCACCCGCTAGATGAAATTAACTTCGCAAATATTTTATCAGATTTGTAAGGGACATGATAATATGTGTGATGCCAATATGGGATGCTTTTTTTTCGTCCCACAAGAATTTGTAACACAGAGGTATGGAAGAAAGGTAAAAGTGTCCAAAGCTTGCTTTAATTATGAAGAAAACTAAAGCAAAAAAAAAAGATAATTGATGCAGCGTTTTTAATCTGTATGAGAACCCAACAGCATTTACTATGTTGATGAAATTCCTGATGCAATCCAAAGTAAGTATAGGGTTTTTCAATCTATTGACATGCAAAATGTTTCTAAACATATATGTGTGATCATATACATTGAAAACCTCTTTCACTGTTTTTCTTCCTACCAGAATAACATGAAATTGAAAAGAATCTGAAATTTCTTCCCCAAAACAGTTTGTCATGTTAGAAAGTAATCTTTAAAAGTAGCAGATGTATTACAGAGCATCTTGCATTTTACTTATATGCATACTAGAGCTCTGGAAAAGTAGAAGACTGCCACAGTGGAAAATTAATTCCTTGATATGACCTTGTTGTAAAGTTCAGGCAGTCCTTAAACTCATTCCTCATATCTTCTAGTCATCCCACCTTACTTTGTACTAAGAGATCTGGCTAGCTTTCCAGAGCAGTTTATAGATGGACTTTTAAGTGCAAATGATTTGATGCTGGAACTGTATGTTTGTCATTCTGGTAAAGTGGATGATCTAAGATTTCAGCCTAAAGGTGATACTGCAGTAGAGGACTGTACAAATAATAAATGATAATAATTAATCAGAACAGTCTGAGCATGAAAAGTAGCACTACACAGCTCCCTCAGGTGCCTCTTCCTGACATGAAGAGTTCACCTTGAGGATGAATTGGCAGTTCATTCTCCATGCCCATGCAATTTCCAGTCTCCCTAAGAGGCTCTATTAGCAGCAATTGTGTTTGTAATTTGTAGACATGTCAATCACTTAATTTCATATAGGCCACTGAACAATTATTAGAACGCAACAATTTGGGTTGCTACTGACCCAGGCTGAATTTCAGCTGGTAATTTACATCTGAAAGACTCCATATGGTACTGCAAAGTCTCCAAGCCTGCAGTTTCCAACTGTTTATTTAATTCAGGTATGCTTATTAGTTTTTACAGACATTCACACAGTCTAAACAACTTAGTTTGTAGATCTGAATGGACAAATGCCATCGATTTGGCATTACATGTTGAAAGCATAGTTTGCTAAATTAATTTGTTTGGCCCAAGGACATTAATCAAAAATGTTGGTGATTTCAGAGCATTCAGTTGCTTTCCTGTTTTTGTTGTTCCTTGTTTTCAGAGTGGGGGCTTCAACTCTCAGTCTTTGGAAGTATTTGCACGGATGTTTTTGCCCTCATTTGTGCTGTGCTCATGCTGAGCTTGACTCTCTGCCCAGTCATGTAAAGCTTGATGCTTGAGCTGGTGCCTGGGACCCTGGTGAGTCCTGGGAGAGGTCTCTGCCAGCAATATGGCAGTCATATGTATTCGCCCTTTTTGTGGCCTGTACTGTGGGCCCAGACTCTGGGAGTTGCTTTCCAGTAACCATCCCCTGAATCACAGTGAAGGTTGTCCATGGACAAGATGAACGTAAAGGTTCAGAGGTTCAATTTTGCTTAAGAAGATGCTGTACAGTGAAGATAATTGACTTAATCACTTGTTCAAGGTTTTAATCCTTGGAGAATTGCTAAAGTATTAGAACACCTGGGAGTGTGGTGAGTACTTCTGACTCTGCTAATGCATTTACTATCAATGCTTTTTCTGGGATTAGCAACTTGAACTAAAAATTCACATAAATCAGATTTTATGAAAAGTTCTCATTCTTGCCTAGCAAGAAAAACCACAAGGGAGCAGCCTTTCTTAAGGTTTCTCAGTCCTTTTGGTTACTAACCAGAAAGTATAGAGAGGTATAAACAAATGAAATTGGGGTAAAAATTTCCATACATATCAGAGATTTCAACACTTGACAGTGGTAAATTCACTTTGTTTTATTACTTCAGTCAGTGCTCAGTCTTGCGTGAGACGAAGTGTGTTTGGCCCAGATCTACAAGAGCTAATCAGCATGCTGGGAATTAACTAAGAATGCTTTGCTGCATTAGCCTGGGGGCTCAGAGAGGGCTCTTTACAGAAGCGAGCCCCACAAGTACTTAGAAGGACCTTGCCTCCATCAAACCGTGAAGAGTCCAGATAGCCAGGTCTAGTTCATAAGTGTAATTCTACTTTTGGGAACTGCAATGGGCTCTGCACTTCACTAACTTGCAGGAACAAAACATAAACTTCCTCCTCCCTGACCTCTTTGACTATTCAGAAACTTTGCAAGTGTTGAAAATACAACAAGCTCTACCAGAAGTCTTGTTCAAGCAGCCTGAACCAAATCTGTACAGCGTGGACAACTGAAGTCAGTGAACTACTGGATAGAAAGATATTGTTCTCATGCAAATGTCTTCAGAAAGAAAGAACAAGAGAAGTAAAATATATTGAAAATATGATATATTACTGTAGTTTCTCAAAAGAACATTTTTCAAAATTTTCTTGAGCTGTCAGCAGCTGTTTAAGTTTGTTCAGAAGTGATGAGGCAAAGTGAAATCCTTTCATATATGATTATTTTTATATTTTCAGGGTCTTTTTTTTTTGCAGGTATTATCTAGTGACACACAAGATAATGCACTGTATCCAGGCAGAAACACTACAAAAAGATCAAACATTCTACTTTATCATCTTCAAATACTTTGATGCTACCATGAGCAAGAAGAATAGAGGAAAAGAAGCAAAAGGACACTTTAAAATAAGATCTAGGAAAGAAAGAGATTATACACTGAGCTGCTATAAATTACAGCTGGTAAAGTGGAGAAATCCCAAAACGCTAGAGATATAGCAATCTGGTAATGCAAGTAGAGATTTAAACTTCAGTGAACAGCCCTACCTCCCCCCACACTTGGAGAAACAGTCCCTGCTGTTCACCTATTAGTCTCAGGAGGAAGAGAAATATGCAGGTGGCCTACATATAAAATATCCATGATTATAGAACTATGATCTATTTAAGTGTGAATGCAGTTATAGAAGTATTGAAGGACAAGTCCCATCTGATTCATTTAAAAAAAAACCAAACAAACCAACAAGAAGACCCCCAACAAACCAAATGAAAAGCCACAACTCACAGTTAAGGTATGACACAGATAACTCAAGTGACCATTTTCTTTGTTTATGTGTTGTCTCAGTAATTTAGTGTGCCACTTTTTAAACAAGTGGATAATTAGCTTTCCTAATAATTTCCTCAATGTTTCATCAAAATAGTAAATGCTCATTTCTGCCAGGATGAGTACTTTCTCTGGGATCAAGCATCACTACTGTTCCTTCCATTCATCCCCCTGCAACGTACGATTACTCTGCATCTTCTCTACTTCATTTTGTTTGAACACCTCAGTGCTCCTTTATATAAAGAGGCAGATTTGAGGAAAATAAAACAATGAAGACTTCATACCACTTTCCAGTTAAGCTTAATTAAGAAATGTAAGAAGATTTAGGACAAAACTTATTTTGTTAAAATTACTCAGTCAGTTGGAACTTTAAGGACATTAAATGTTTTGGGCAACCACCTCAATTTTGCATGCTTATCGTGACATATCAAAATTGTTTCTTGACCTAAAGAGACAGTGACAGTGAGTCTGTGATGATTTCAGCAAGGAATGGCAGGAGACAAACTGTATCAAACCTTATCCTCAGTCACAAGTAGGAAGTATAAGAAGATCTGTATGCAAATGCAAGCTGTTTCATATGCTGTCTTAATATACTATAATATTCTCAGGCTGTTATTGTGTGGATATTCTGACTTCTAATAACACAGCCATTTTCCTAGCTGTCTGTTACTTTGTCCAAATGAAGTAAAACCGTACAAAAGCAGTGTGTTTTAGATAGAAGAAATTATTCTACTAATTTTTGTATCAAAGTCAATACAGTACTTTTTTAATAACTGACCAAAAGATGCTGTGGATCGAGTCTGAAAATACCCAGAGAAGAGTAAACTGCAGGGCCTATTTCATGCAATGTTTAGTTTCCCCATCTCCCATGGGACAGTGATCAGATGGAAGGCAGAATGTATCAAATGAGCACAGTCAATGTTTTTAGATTTTTTTAAAGGCAGTTCTTTCTTTCTTTCCTTGCACTGGTCTTAAGGAAGTTGGACCCATTAAGCTCCTTATATGTCAGTTTGTTTTTCTTCTATTATATCACAGATCCATAAGAAAAGGGGAAAGGTCAGGTGGCTGTGAGTATGGCTGAGTTCCATAGTCTGCCACAAGTTTTGCAGTGGGGGAGGAGGATATTCAGTTATTAACAGCATTAATTAACAGCAGAAAGGAAAGATCCTGCATGGGTCCCGATACTAGAAAGAATCCACGACCTAAACTGCTTAGTGGTCGATTGAGGCTCTGCAAGTGGGCTGTTAGTAGCCTTTTATATATAATGTTTTTTTTCTCCCTAAATTCAAATCCAAAGTTATGAGTAATTTCCAAAATGATACAGAAGAATCAAGGATAATAGGCCCAGGTGTTGAAGCTCTTTGTGTGCTGTTTTTTATTAAAAAAGAAATCAAGAATTTGGGGACAGAAAGCTGCAATCCTGGTTGTATTTTCAATTTTTGTATTCAATAGCCACAAACTGCAGGACGATGTTTGTGACAAACCTGTATTTTGAGAAACCTTTCAAAGACATGACAAAAATACAGCCGTCTCTTTATAGCCTCCAGCACTACCATCTCATGCTCTGATCTCTCTAGATTTTACATGCTCTGGCAGGCAGGTTGAGTGCTTGACTGGCAAACTCCAAGGAAACCCAAAATACTACTAGTGACTCTGTTGGCTGCTGTGCAGTTTTTGTTAACACTGAGCCTGTCACCTGATATTTCTCTAGCTTCAAGTCAAGATGCTTAATTGTCCAAGGTATAATATGGATCTGACATCAAGGAAAACATCATTTTTAAGGTACTGTTGATTTATGTTCTTCCTGCAGTTATATTCAGAGGCAGAATGTTTATTTTCCTTTTTGAAGCACTTCTTTTGTGTGGTCTGCTACGTCATACTTAGTTTCCTGACTTAAGCAGCAGAGTTTGGGAGAAAGGCTTGCTCATAAATACTCTTCAGTTTCTTCAAGTGTTTGGAGTTAGCTTATGATTTGATATTTATAAAGTATTTTGAAATCTCTGTGAAAGGTGCAATAGAATGCACTTCTAGGGGCAGTTTCAGATACGCAAAGTTAGGCCCTGAAGGAAAAGATCTTAAGGACAGAGCAAACTTGATTTCAAATTATATAGCACAATTAGTAGACTTCGTCAAAGGGAGTCCTAGGGCAACTTGTGGATGAGGAAGGTGATACATCGACAGAGCTTCCAAGAAGAGCAAAAGGTTTGCAAAAGTGTAGCTTCCTGTTGGATGCTCGGTGTCGCATAATTCTATAATAGTGAGACTCATTTATGAATTATTTGTACATAGTGGGATGTAGGGTTGTTTTGTTTGTTTTGTTAGGGTTTTTTTTGGAGAAAAATGCTGGTTAAGAAAGTCAACTCTATTTTAACATCAAATAGCCATCAATACAATAAGACCATGACATCTTGCTAAAGAAAATTTATATTTTCAAACACAAGGACCAATAATTATAGTAGTTTTCTATTCCCTAAATCTCTGATTGACTTTCTCATGTCATTTTATAGCTGTAACTATAGCTTAATGTTGCTGCTAAACATTACAGTAAACATTGACTATTTATCTCTGAATGGCTGACTGTTACAATTTTATTCAAACAGGAGCAAACAAGAATCAATGGCTTTCTAAAAAGAGATTAATATAGCATACAAAAAAGTTATTCTAAATAGTTGGGTAGAGAGATTAGTGAGTCCACCATTTACTCTAGTCCCATCAGTCTTGCTTCTCTAGAAAGGGGCCCCACAAAACCAAAAGCAATTTTGTCTTGCAGGCATTAAGTCTTCAAAGAAGCAGCAAAAAATCCTTGAGGTGCAAGAAAACAAGTGAGGACACAAAGAAATACAGAGGCAGAGGGAAAGGAACGTAAAATTTGGTCTGGCACTTCAAAGGCACTGTATTTTCAGGTGACATCAGCATATTAATACAGTATGAGGAGTCCTATTCAAATCTGAAGTCAGAGAGGGTATGTATTACTGAAGGAGGTTGTAACATCTCCTCTACTGCTGCAGCTAGTGCTGTTTCTCAGGGCTTCTCCTTTTTCTATCCAGGCTGAAAGGCTTCTATGTGTACTACAACTCTTCATGACAGAGCTCACAAAAAGCTGAATAATACTTCACTTGCAAGATGGAGAGCAACCCTTTTAACATTCTGAATCTGAAATCTGTTTGCTCTTATTATCTAATGTTTTCCTGGGGTTTCTTCTATAGGTTTTGGGCAGTAGAATTGAGCTGCTAATCTAAATCTGACACTGGAGATTTTGTGCACGTTTTTGTGGTGGTTGGGACTGTGGCTGTATGAGCTGACCAGCTCTGATAGAGTCTGAGCTGGGTACCTCCAGAGTCTTGTTTGTTAAGTGGAAATCGCAGAAATTCGAGGAGACACCCACCAGGACAGCCACTGGTCATGCAGTAGTAAATGTGCAGTTCTGGTCCTCTCCATCTCAGAAAGTATATAGTTGAAAACAGCCTGAGAAAAGACAAAGACCAGCATCCATGTAAGAAATGGCTAAATAAGAGAGGACTCTTCTGCTTGAAAAAGACATGAGCAGGCATGGGTATAAGCAAATTTGGGGTGATAGGGAGTGGTTGCCTTCTGCATCTTCCCTTACAGGAGATCAGGAGAGGAAGGGGTAAAAAGAACTAGCATATAGCGAAGTTGAGCAATCTGCAATGTGTAGCTCAGTTGTGATACTGCTTGCCAGAAGATGTTGCAATTATTTAAGTTTATATGGATCCCAGAGAAAGCTGGTGAAGGTCACAGAAAACAAAACCTTCGGGGATTTCTAAATATATAGAAGCCGTGTCTGGCTCAGGAATTACTTGAGCTGCAAAAAAGTTTGGAGACTAGGAGGATACTTCAGGGAAGAGTGTATGCTAACTCTGTTTTTATACTCTTCTCAGACACTTTTATTCTTTCTGAGGGAAGGCTAAAAGGACCTGGTCAGGCCAAAGATGACTCTTCTTGTGTTCTGATGTTCAGGTAGGAAGAAGAACTCACACCTTAGGCTCTGCCTGGATGTTCCAGGCTTGGCAGCCTGATTTGAACACAGGCAGCAAGAGGCAGCTACGTTCAAAACAGAATTGAGGCACTGAGTGGTCAATGAATATTGCATGCTACCAGAAGAAATGGAGCAACAAAGAAATTACCTGCAGTGGAATAATTGGCAGTTAAAAGCTGCATGAGAATTGAAACCCCCTGGAAATAGAAGAGTTTTAAACAGCACTTCACTTTGCCTTTGCTAGCAATGGATGTCAGCAAAAGGCAGAGATTCAGAAGGTAGTCTTCTTTCTAACAATAGCTAGCTCTGAAGCTCTTGATGTGTTTAATAGCTTCCACTTAACTCATGTCGAATAGACCGACTGTAAAACTACTAGAAATATTTGAAGATTCCTGCATTCTACAGGAATATTAAATCAATGAAGAGACTTTTTTTTCTTTTTCCTTTTTTTTTTTTTGAAAAAACAATATGAGAAAATACAAGCCTTGAGTATGGAACTGAGGCTGAAAAGACATTTTTTGCAATCTGGAACAGTGAGAGGAGGTGCTAAGATATTATGAAAAGAATATGCAAGTAATGACAGAGTACACACAATGTATCCAAAGACCTAACAGTATGAGGTCAGATAGATTTTCATGGACAGAATGGTCAATGTTTTAGCAACAGATAAAAAGGTTACAATGAGGCATTAAGTCATTAATTTTAAGCTGAACTTTAGCAGGCTCCTAGATTCATCCAATCAAAACTGGAAGGAGAAAAGCACAGGTATGATTAAACAAATAAATCTTGATGTTTATTGCATGTGCCTATTTCTATTAAATGTATGTGTAAACTAGATACACATGAAAATAACATATTAAAAGACAAAATTTGAACATATCAGGAAAAATAAGAGTTTATTTAAGTATAATAAGTAATAATAATTAATAATATTTAATATTAAAATAAGTATTTATTTTATTATTTAAAAATACGTTTTAAAAGCATGCCCAGCCACGGGCTCAAAGGTATGAGGTCACAGACACTGAGAATCTAAATAATCTGAAAGCCATAACAGAAAAGGGCTAATGCACAATAAAAATAATACCACAGTATAGTTGAGAATCCCTCCAAAGTGTGTACTGATTTACACGAATGCAACATAGGCAAAACTGTTGCCTATTTATTAAGAAATATTAAATGTCACTATTCTCAAATATAAAAAAAATACATTGGCCTTTTCAAGAAAATAACTGTATTTAGTTTGAATGTATTGTAATCCCCATAATTTAAAGGTAATTAGTACTGAATGAAAGTGACCGTACGCAATTTATTTCCCCTACTTAAAAAAAAAGTCTGAACATGCTGTCCTGACAAGCATGGTTCTTTTATACAGCATTTGAAAAAAGTTTAATAGATCAAGAGACTAGAAATACCTATTGTCCATCTTGATCTGATAAAAATGTCCTGTCTGATCTGAGACAAGTATGTGTACAATGAAGGACAGATTTAGCACTACCTACGGGACCTTAAAGAAAATAATGTAAAATATTATCAAGATGTGCCTCACAAAATATCATCTTCAAATCTCGGAATGTAGAATGTTTTATTGACCCAGTCATTTTGCTGTTAAGTGTCTGCCAGCGATAACAATCACCTTTGCCTGCATGGCATGCGTTAAACAAGAAGTGGATTTCCTGTAATTCTGCTAATGTTTTAACAGAATTTCATTGACCCAAGTAAAAGAACAGGTTGTCTTGAAAACTAATACAAGTAAAAGAACAGGTTGTCTTGAAAACTAATACTTTCAGAAAATATATTTAATATAATCAGAATATTTTCTAACCATAAATTGTATTAGAATAGTTTTTAGGAGTCACTCAAGTTTAGCTTTGTCAGAAGAATGGATTATTCTCTTCAGAACTGGTAGTCAGGGGTCATAATGCCAGACATGGGCTGTAGCTGCTACCTGAACGCATGACTGGACGTAGCCATTTGCACCAATATATAGGGCTGTTAGCCCTACAGAATTAGGGTTTGAATCTAGAAAAATGTTGAAATCATTACTTTTAGGGAAGAGCGGTTTTTATACTGTTTCTGGCCAAGATCTGTCAGTCAGAGCAGAACCAGTCCTGTATTTCTTGCATTGGTGTTGATAAAATTAAACAATTTTCCTTTTCAGAGTAAATCCTTTTCTCAGAATTTCAGAATCCAGTCATTTATGTTTCCATTCAGAGGAACTTTGTCATGGGATAAAGGTTTAATCCCCAATAGACTGTGCATTTTAATCAGTTTAAATCTTTGCCTGAGAACAGACATTTCACAATCAATGGATTTTAATAACCTTTGGGGGAAAATTGCATTAAAGGCAAGCAGTAATACTTTTCTGGCTTCCCTCTTTGCTACTATGGGGTTTTTTTTATTTATTTTGTTATTAAGAATCTTAGCATGAGACCCAGATCTTTTTTTTTTTTTTTTCTGAAGCATTCATCTGCTCTTGATGATTTTTCCTCACATGAAGTTATAATCCTCTGTTTGTGACAACATAATCATTTCCACAGCAGCTAATTGCAATATTTGTAACCACTGATTAGAACTACAGGTGGGGATATGTAGTCAGGATCTACTGAATTAAAAACAAAACAAGTCCAAGGCAAGCCAAGATACATGACAGAGAACAGAACTGTGTTCACAATTGTGTTTCCAAAGCAATTACTTTTTTTTTAATGTAAACAACCACAGCAGCTGATGTAAGTATTCTCTGCCAAGGGAGGACTTCTCTAGTCATAACCTTTGGTGACTCGATTTCTCTTATCATGCTTTCCTTACAGGAATGGTGTTTAGAGTGATAAGAAATCTAGTGTTACTCTTTTTTTTTCTAGTGCCACAGAAAAAGAAATCATCTGCAAACTAATGTTTCTGTCACTCTGAGATATCTTCCTGGATGATTAGAAACTGGAGCAAAGCACAGAATTTTGCTTTTATCAGTCAATATATGTTTGCTTAGAGAGAGAATGAGAAAGAAGGAAATATCAAATCACTTTACTGGAACATTGAAGGCATTATTAATCTATAATTTGCCCTGCAAGGGATGCCTGTGGTGACACTGTCCCAGCACCAGAGTAGGAAGCACCTGTAATTTACCTGTATTTCCTGCCACGTTGCCCTCCACATTGGTGTGTTTTAATCATCCTTCTACAAACAGCCAGGCAGCCCTGAGCTGGATCAAGCAAAGCTGAGACCATAGCTCATCCCATTGCGCAGGTTTTCAACTCAGATGTGTAGAAGCAGCTTTTCACGTTGTTCCTAAAGCAGCTGTTGCAGCACTTTTTTGATGTGTTTTATGCATTGTAGCCTGGAAATTTTTAATCAGAAGTGTAGGGGATAATTACGAGGAAAAATGTTTCTGAGGCAACTGATCAGTAGCTGGCATTTTAGCCCTGAGCATGAGGGTGGACTTTCCAGTGCATCTGTGAAGTTCTTCCACCCTGCAGTGCATTTTCTTCCTTCAGATTGCACAAAGGCTGCTATACCCAGCAGGAAAGATTAAAAAGGGCTGTGACAGTCTATCACCGAGTGAAAAATAGAGTGCAGGCACCAGAATAGTTAGACCTGGCTTAGATAAAGCAAAACTATGCTTTCACTCATCCTTTGTCTTGAACATAATTCAACCTATATTTCTTTGAGCACTGAAAATGCTTTCTCAGACTTTTATTTCAAAAATCAGACAGAGAGAAGTTTTAATACCAGGTTTTGTGCTGTGGAAGGGTAGAAAATTTATTATTAACTAAGATTTTTTCTGGCCTATCACTTTCAACTTTCAAGTAGCAAATAAAGGTTTGTGTTAGGAATTGCTTATTAAATGGAAGCTTGAAAGGATGAACAAGTTCATAATAAAACCAACTTGAAAAAGAAAAAGGAATTTTTCCTCTAGCTTTTATTTAACTGGCCCTTACACCTATGAAAATCACCTCAAAGTCAATAATATTGATTTTATTTCAAAACTCATTACAATGACAGTTTGAAGTGAAGTGGCAGGTTATCAGACTTTGCTTTAGATTACTATTTGTCAACTGTAGTTTGAGATATATTTTTAACACCGTAGTTTTGAAGCTTCATTTGCAACAACTTTTAAGATTTCAGTCATTGATGAAATGTGTGTTCCATGCAAAGACATTATGTTTTTTTGTGATGTAAGTAAACCAGTTCCTCTCCAGACCCATACATGTAGAAATCTGGATATATATTGTAAAAATTTTTAATGGCAATATGCATGTACATGTGTACTAATCAATCCATATAAATCCATGACCCATTTTTTATTCACTTTCAGTGAATATTCATTGTGTGACTGCAATGCTAAATTAAACAGGATTTTTAGTCTCAATTACAGAATATTTGAAATTGCTTGGGTTTATTTTTCCACTTATATGGACAAGAATTTTCCTCTAATAGAAGTTGTAGGCTTGTCTGATGGAAGAAATACTCTTCAAGGGAATGGAAAAAGGTGAATATTTGATATATAAACGGATGTAATTTGAAACTGTAATTGTGAAACAACTGAAATTGCCTTTGCCCCGTAATAGATGAAATCAGCTGTGGGTAACTAAATGCAAGAGAAAAAAACCACCCAAAACTGTCAAAATTTCTGCAGACAAAGACATGGACTAAGTGCTTCAGTGGTTTTCTTTCTGCTTGTCAAAGAATGGTCATAAGTAATATTGAGACTACTGTTCTGTCAGACTGTGATAGTCTTCACAGAACAGCAAATTAAGTGAAATAATTTGCTTAGGAAGGTGGTGGTGTATTCTTTTGTTGAAAACTGGGGATTTGCCTGCCAGTTTTTGTATCCTGATCACTGTGGGATGCCTGCCTGCCTGCAGACACAGTGGTCTGCCACGGCAGTGGACTTGCCAGCAAGTCACTTCATGTCCTGTTGCTGCCTGGCCTGTTCCTGCTCCAGAGGGTCTCCAGTGGGACAGAGAGTCCACAAGGGTGTCCCTTTCTCCAATGCCACCCTCTGAATACCACTTCTTTTATCCTGCCAAACAGCATCAGCTTTAAGAGTCCAGCCTGTTAGTATTGTTAATCAATTATTTCTCCCTCATTTAGACCCCTTCTGAAAGAAAGCCTGTTTATTTGTGGAGATGCCCACTCCTGCATCTTTGCAGCCTCAAAATGGTGGGGGTCTGTTAGTTCACACTGCGTGATTACCTAAAAATAAAGTTGATGCCATATCATAGATGAGTCCCCAGTAGAAACTGCTCCACCTAGAATCCTCGAGTGATATCTCCTTTGTGATCCCTTAGTGACTTTTAAAGCTTACCAAGGACACACTGAGCATCTGCTGGTTGGCCTAGCAGTATAGTGCTGTGTTCGTGGACTTTATTTCTTCAGTCCACTGAACTGCAACAGCCAGCTGCTGAAGTAAGTGCATGAAACCATTTGTCCTTAAGCCCAAGCAGAGTACTTAGGACAGATAGCAGTGAGAGGAACTTGTGCTTGCTGCTACAAGGATGAAATTCATGTTACTCCCTTGTAAAATGCTAGTGTCACCAAGGATAAGAAGTGCAGTATTTGTCCAGCTTGGAAGAAGTAGAGGGTGCCAGTTTCTGTCATCCTTCTGGCCAGTTCTCTCCCAGCAGTTCCCTGTCCATTCAGCCTCTTCCCTGACAGAATCACAGCCTCCCCTTTCTTCAGGCTCTGCTACCTATGAAGAAAAAGAAGGAAAGAGACCTGCATGGTGCAGGTGATGTGCTGTGTGCTGGAGTAGCAAGAGTCCCTGACCACAACAGCCAGCCGAAACTGACAGCAATCCATGTGCTGAAGTGTCCATGCCTAAAAGCTTCCAAGGCAACGTTTGAATGTGATACTAAATGTACAGTTGCTCACAGGCAATTCAAATAAAAGACCAAGTTCAACTTTCAAATTGCTTGCAGTGAAAAATTTGACCAGCTAAGTCCTCAAAAGTAGGCGATAAGTATATAAAAATTTATGAAAATATAACATAGCCCACGTTTCTGATATGTGTTCTTACCTCCATTTGGCTTACGTGATTTCACAAAATTGAACAGTGACTGGTTAACTGACTGTCTCTGTAATACATTGTTGGGAGATGTACTGTTTGCTATCAGCCTGAATAATAGTTAGATGATTAATTACATCCCAAATTTAATCAGCCTGCTTGCTAAATGCCTCTAAGGGTTAGAAGTACACTTTGGACAAAAAAAAGGCCTCAGATGAGGCCAAAGAATGAAAAGTGTATTTCAAATTGTTAGCATCTGCCTGGATCACAAGGATATTATGTCACATGTCATTTCTAAAACCAGTAAATTAGTGGAGGATTTTTACAACTGGGTTTCAGGCTTCAGTCTTATTTTCTTTTTACCGCCGGCACAATCTACTCACGAAGGAGAGGTGAAAACTCTGCTTTTCTAATAGCCCCATTCTAGGCTTCCACACTAGGGCAGTGTGGAAAGGGGATCCCCTGATGTGGAAAATAGTATGTACAGTTTATGACAACTGTGGTGTGAGGATCTGAATGTACAGCTTAAAAAATGATTTTCAGCTTAAGTGGAAGCCATGCAGATTTTCTTGGTAATCACAAAAGGAATAAACAACATGGAAGAAAATGGTTTATGAGTTTCGAGCTAATGTTAGAACATATCATATGGTACTTATTCTCTTGTACGTGAAAAATTAAGTAAGAAACTAAAGACAAAAATGGATGAAAAAAAAATATTATTTTTACTCAAAAAGACAGTGCTGCTCCTTTGTATTTTTTCCCCACAAATCTTGCTAATAGAAATTAGCACATCTTTTTCTTTTTCTCTTCTCATTTCAAGTTTCAATCAGCGTTCTGCTTTCTTGTTTGATTTGTTCTGAATCTGCTACTTGTTACAGAGTGCATAATTTTCTACCCTGTCTCAAAAATTGTGCATACTCTTCTTTTGAACGTGTCTAAGGTAATTTCAAGTATGTTTGCATTTTCCTCTGCTTCCTTTCAGCATATTTGCAATGTGCTCTAGTTTTCTACGTTGGCTTTTAAGCATGTTTGTCCAACTAATTACGTGATAGACCTTTATTTTTCCTCTTAATTATTGTAAGTTCTTTGTGTGCGTATGTGTGTGTGTGTGTATGAAATGGTGCTTTAAAGCAGTTCAGTATCTATTCATTCACAAGCACTGGAGAGAGCTTCCACGTGCAATATGGGACAATCTGTGAGAGAGAAAGAAATACAGGTAAGCAATTAGGGATAAATGAATGTGAACGATTGCTTGAGCCTCAGAATTTTGAGGCTGGAAATGAATTGCAGCTGTGCGCATGCATACATCTGGGGGCAGATATTCTTCTTTACCCTAGCTCATTCAAAGTGCTAAGGGCAAGCTAGTGGAGAAGAAAGAAAATTACAAATATTTGTTGTCAAGATTGCAGCAAAGGGAGACAGAAAGAGGACAACTGCAGAGGAGGAGCCAGGAAGAAGATGGATATGTATAGAAGTTTGTATTTTACAGCTGATACAGATATGTAAGAGCCATATTAAATAAAAAATAAAAGTCACAAATTAGAAACCTAATAGAGAACAAAGTTTGGGAAGTATTACAAAATGAAGAACCTACTCCTTTTCTCTATATTTAACTGAAAAAGAAGAGCAAGAATTTCACCAAGCCAACTTTTTTACTTTTGCAGAAGATTATTATGCTGTTTTATCTGGGGTTGTGATAGAAGTTACATTTTATATTCCCTTTATATTTTGGCAGGGAGCTGACACTTTGTTATTTACATGCATTATGTGGTTATGTTTCATTACACAGTATAATAATATGACACAGCTAAATGACAAAGTCCCTGGTGAACATTTTAAGCGGTACACATCCCAGGACTGCAGTAAACACGCTAAATTACAAATTCATGGACTAGTGAATATGACCATTCAGCGATACAAGAATGGTTCATCTTAATAGACAGTACGTTCTGCTGAAAGGGCATGGGCAATAGGATGGTGATTCATTTATTTTTTTTTTTTTACTTATGGGCTGACGATATAAGCCCTCAAGGAAAGAATATACAAATATATTTAAAGCATAAGGCAGAGGACGTTTGTAGTTGTAAGGAGTTATCCAGACAGAGTGGGAAAAATCCTACAGATTTTAATGATGTTTTCACCAGTATTCTATGGTTACTAAAGAGAAAGAAGTCTCAGGTTAATTGCAAATTAAAGACAGGGCTTAGTGATGAAATACTGAGATTTTGTTAATAACTAATTACTCAAAGAGCTCACTCAATTAAAAATAATAGCCCCAGGAGGCTACACAAGTTTTGAACTTGATCCCTCTGCCTCCACCTATTATCCTCCTTGTCATCTTCCCATGCCTGTAATATCTGCATGATGTCATACCATTTTCATCTTCGGCATATGTCACTTTTATTCCTGACTCCTGCTACAAACTGTTAAAAAAATCTGTGGCTGATGAAACAATGAGATAAACCAAAAACATTATGTAGCTTTTCTTTTTTTCTTTTATATGAAACAGGAGAACACTAAAGGAAAAGGGAAAAAAAATGTCAGCTAGAGAAGAAAACAAGAAAAGCAAACAACTGCCAGCCTTTTATTTAAAATACACTCTGTTTTAAGGCTTCTAATTACTATTCTTGTGAAGCTACTATTGATTCTACATCATTATTCTATAAAAAGAAGATTTAAAATCCAGCTTTCCCACAACAGTGTGTTTTGTGTTTATTTTTCTATACAGACTGTATTTCTTGAATTCTCTACTATATACTGAATGCATCCTCACTAGTCAAGGATCATATGAATGATCTGGCAGTCCCTCACTTCGTAAGAATTTCAAGCTGATGAGCTCCTTGAAGCTACAATGATCCCAACCTATACATGCACATCCTTGGGGTAATGGCTTCATAGCTCACAGTTAAAATAGAAGGAGTACAAATTATTCTAGAATAATGTCACAATGAAGGTAACAGAGTGCAGGCTGTTAAAAATTAGAAGCAAAAGTGATAAGAAGACTTTTTTCAGAAAAGTGAATCAAGAAAGGTTTTGTTTTACATGAATTCTTTGGGGTTATATAAAGAAGACTATAGATCTGCAACCATATGTGTTTAGACAAAAATAACTTAATTACTGTAGGTTAACTGAGAGCTGGCTCAGGATTCTAAATAAGAAGTTATGAAAACACCATAGTAACAGGAGGGTATATGTAGAAAAGGACAATATATCTTTAAGATCAGAGAAGTTATATTCTGCATACAGAAAGGCTTACCAGAACAGGAGTGGTCTGGATGGAAGTGTATGATTGAGAAGGTAAAAACTGTGTTATAAAGAAATGGATAAAAGCATCCAAACCAGTGCAAAAAGAGACAGGTCAGGAAATGTTTGTATGCATAACATTCTCTTAAAGGGGCACATCATTAATCATGAAGACTTCAATTACACTGGCATAGACTAGAATAAAAATCATGAAAATACTATGGAAAGTTATTTCTGGAAGTAAAATGGAGCTATTTTCTTTTAAATCTGCTGAGTGATCAAGAAAGCCAGACATGTCTTTGGATACATCCCCAAGAAAATAAATATATGTGATAAATGAGATAAAAGTCGGTGAAGATTTGATTCTTGTGATCATAGAGCAATAGCATGAAATTGTAGGCACTCAAGAGAATATTCATAAAGATAGAAGTACAAAAATATTGGACTTTAAAAGGCAGAGTATGAAGAATATGAAATGCATTAAGAATAGTGTACAGAATATTAAAAAACATGCTAAATGTATGTTGCAGAAAGGGAAACTACTTATGAAAAAAGGAGAAAGGATAAGAATTCTTGCATTTTCACAATTGTACAACAACCTTAAACTATACCTGGGATGATTCCCAAGTGGCGCAGATATAACTCAATTTCCTTGGCCTGGTTACACCAGCTAGAGATGGTAACGTGTTTAAGTTAAGATTAAGGTAAGAAGAAAATCAGACAAAAAACAGATTTAAAAGTCAAATGAATTGCACAGATAGGATTATACTAAAAAAAAAAAACTGATATAAGAAAGAAATTAGAATAGCTACAATGAAATATATATGCCTCTAAAGCAATTTCGTTAACAAAAAAGCTGTTATTTTCACGAATACACAAAACAGGTATTTTTTCTTCTGCTTATGATTCCTGCTGTTTTTATATGTAATTCCACCACTACTTAAAAAGCTTAGATGATAATAAGCTACATGTAGACATTTTAAAGCAATGTCTTCATGTAAAGTACATCAGACAGAAAAGGTGGTTATTAGTTTTTATGCCCTATGTGTCTGCTGACTAAAACAACAACAGAAAGCTGGTTGAAGTGAACGAAGTGTATCTTACAGTTCACAAATAAAACAAGAACAGTAGGAGGTCTTTAAGCTATTTAAAGAATTTCATGGACTTTAAAAACCATTCTCAGAGAATCATGCTGTCTTTACAAACACTCTGAAATTGTTTTTTTTTTGGAGATTGACAATTTGAAAAATTCCATCATAAAACCAGTATATTAATGATTCTGTGGTATTTTGTAGGAAGGCTAAGAAAAAGTTTCCATATGAGAATAGAATACAAATTAGTACAGAGCTATATACAAAGCAAGAGAATGAGGCCCTTACCGTAGTGTAGAACTCTATGCTATGAGAAAACTGCTGAGAATGTGGTTAAAAACTAGAACAACAACTAAACGTTATCTTCCTTTGAAAAACTGAATTGTTGATGAGATGAAAACATCCAAAGCAAACAAGAGAAAGTTGGGTTTTAACGTTTAAGGTTACAAAGAAATCTGAGAGTATTGGAGTCAGTTCCACGGAAAATTAATAGACTTTGTCATGACCTAAATGAGAAAGATGCAAGGAAGACTGAAACACAACTGTGTCTCACAAATATTTACAGCAAAAATATTCAGGATGCTGTGATATAAAAAAGAAAGGAACAATGTTCTAAAAGGGAGATTATTGGAAAAAAATTGTATTTGTTGTCATATACAACTGTGAAAAAAGCATGAAATTGTCTACATCCCCTCTTAGTGGTTTAGAAAATAAATTTCTAAATAGAAAGCTGTTAGGAGGCTGAAAGTCTGTACCTTTTGTAGCCTATGTAAGAGCACTTTTCAAATGATAGACATGTCCTGATGATTTTTTGCCAGATTATATTTTATGAAGGAATCTTTTCTGGGCAGGATGAGTTTATTAGTACAGCTAACAGTGAAGAGGTACAAGGAAGTATGTTAAGTAGAGGGCACACTTCAGAGGAAACTGTTGTGATGGAAGAATAATACTGCTTTCTTCCTTGGAGTCAGGCACATGGAGACCAAGGAGTAGAGCAGAGAGGTAGAGGAGATATTGTCCGTGGAGAGCAGGGAAGTCTACTGAACAGACTTTCTGGACACTGAGAAGCAGTGAGTTTCTGCCCAGGCTTTCAGCAGGTGAGACTACATGTCACGTACTGCCTTCGTCTCCACTCTCCCCATTGTGTTATCTCACCATTTTATTCTCTTCATAAATTGTCGTATTGGTGCAATAACTATAAGCTGTGTTAGATAAATAAGTGAAATTTTCAAAAATGCTATGAATCGGGAGTTAAGAAAAATCCCTTTTGAGGAATGGAACAAGAGTCTGAAATGCCAAAATATATTCCCTCTCAGCACTGGAAAGCCTAAGAGACTTATGTGGCTGCTGCTTGCTTGTAAAAGCAACACATTCTGCCTCTAGACAGGACATGGAGCAAGTGCCTATGCATGCTGAAACCTCTGTCCCCCATCATCCAAGTAGAGGGCCCCAGCTGGAGCATGTCCCATTTCTGTTGGTTTTCCTCCTAAAGCAACAAAACCTCAGCTATGGTGAAAAGCAGCAGGTGCCCACTTAGGTTGCACCCTGCCAGGGACTGAGATGGGGTTGGGTTCTACAGCCTGGCACCTATGGTATAGACAGGGATTCCTCCTTGCGTAAGGAAAACAAAGCATTCCGTTTTTTAATTTAACTTATTTACATTTCAGATTTCAAATTTTTGATTTATGCAATATGTTTGTGTATGAAAACAGATTTAAAGAACTATTCCAGGAGAGCAGATGAGTAAAAAAATCTTTGTACTGGGTGCAGGTGCCCAGGTGCTGGCAGCAGGAGAGGCCAGGGCTGCCCTGGGCTGGACACATTTGGATCCAACTGGCTCCAATGGACCCACCGCAGGGCACAGCTGAGCCCTGCAGCCAAGATGGTGGCACCTCTGTGAAAATGTACTTAAGATAGGGCGAACAATGCCTCTTGAGCAGAGAAGAAGGGAGAAAACCAGTGAGAAACAGCATCATGAACACGAAGGTCAGAGAAGGAGGAGGAGCAGGTGTTCCAGGTGTCACAGCAGCTATCCACTGGAGCCCATGGAAATGCTGGACAAGATGGATATTTCCTGAAGGAACTGCAGCCTGTGGAGACACTGGAGCAGAGGAAAAGTGTGGGAAGGAAGGAGCAGCAGAGAGGGCAGCTACCATGATGTACTGACCGCAGTGTCTCCCCCGCATCATCCCTGTGCTGGGGAAGGGGAAGGAGTGAAAGAGTGCCTGTGAGCCTGGGAGAGGCAGGAGGGGAGGTGGTGTTTTAACTTTTGTCTTTAACTGGTAAGTGTGCTCTCTGTCTTTATCCTGACCCATGAGCTTTCTTGTTGTTTGATTCCCCCCCACTTTTTTTTCTCCCTTTGCTCTGCTGACGAAAGAGAGTAAGTGATCAGCTGGGTGGGTGTTGGGCTGTTAGCCGAGGCTAACCACCATGAATCTGAAAAACTTAAAGAGAAAATGGAAGATAAAAAAGAGAGAAATAGTAGCTAATCATTTACACAGAAATTGATGACAGAATGTCACATACAAACACAGGGCTTTCCAGAGCCACCCTGCCCAACAGGAACTGGGTAACTGGTGGTCCTCCCACCAAGATCTGCAAAGGGACTGGGAAGAGAAAGGAGGAAGGAGTATCCTCCCTTTCCATCAGAGACTCCTTCCTACTCTCCAGGATGTAGCAACATGGAGGGAACAGGCCCTGTTACTGTTTCCTGGATATTTTCCAAGTGTGATGGTAAATTTTTGCTTCTGTTCAACATCCTAATATGGCAAATTCTCTGTAAATGTGCAATGACTGGTGGCAGAGAATCATATAAACATTGAAATATACGTGGAATCATTCCTCTCTTACTTAGATCAAGTTTATTCTCAATGTCTAGTCTCTGATAATGTTTCACTTGAAAGTTTTGAGTCCATGAAAAACCCTGAAAGACCCTGAAAATTTCCACTTATCATAAACTGTCACAATAAAAATAGTGCGGTGACAGAGCTAGGAAAACCTACAAGAGAAATATTTTAACTCATATACTAACAGTCCAAACAGAAGCTAACGGAATAGGGGATCCACAAAGATTCATAATCAAATAATACAATATCCTTAATTAAAAAGGTTTTTGAAAACTTAACTTTATACTCTGGCAATATTTTTCAGTATTTCAGTGTCCTATGGAGTGTCGTAGAAAAGGGTCTGAATTAGGCTAGCCTATAGAATGGAGTGTGGTGGAAGAAAGCAGATATATGCTATATATATATAGAAAAAAGCCTCAGGCACAGACCAAAGTCATATAAAGAGAAAGCTGGGCTTACACACAAATACACACATACAATACAATATTCCTATATCTGTGTTTACTTTCAAGAGGTATTTTTCTGGAAAATAAATTACAGCAGTAGGTGAAAAGCCTACAAGGGAATCAGATAGAAGAACAGTGCTGCAGAATTCTGTCTCCTGTACAAAGGAAAAGTATACATCATAGTTACTGTCACCATTGACTGTTATAAGGAATCAAGAGCAAGTGCAACTGCTGGGCTTAAAAAAAGAGTAATAACAACTGTCTTAGTGGCTCTGCAGTTTGTAAGCTGCTGTGAGATTAGGTTGGTGGACAGAAAAAGAGCTAACATATCATCCATAAATCATTGAGCCTAAGCAGAGATACAGTTCCTTGGCTTTTCAGCCAATCAAGAAATCAACCTGAATTTCCAGAAGTAC
Source organism: Limnodromus scolopaceus (assembly GCA_028565335.1). Taxonomy (NCBI): domain Eukaryota; kingdom Metazoa; phylum Chordata; class Aves; order Charadriiformes; family Scolopacidae; genus Limnodromus; species Limnodromus scolopaceus. The sequence continues at coordinate 103,269,865 of JAOXNO010000013.1, read as the reverse complement.
AAATGATAAATATTTCACAAGGACAGTCACAGAATCCCAGCTTTCTACAAGACAGACTGATAGAGGATCTTCAACTTCAAAGTGCCAGTTTGTACTTAAAATAAGGAACGCATTAGCTGCCTTTAAGTATCAGTCCCATTGCATAAGTTATCTAGGTTAAATACCTTTTATGCATTTTGGATTTTGAAAGAATATGGTGGGAGAAGAGACTCAGATGTAGAGCAGACTGTACATTTGTTTTGGCCTTGTTTACAGGCCCTCAGTAAACATGGACAAAAATAATTAAGGGGGTACAAACTCAAAAGATATGTAGAGTCTGGGATATAAAAGGCCCTTTCAACATGTGTTTCAAGTTTTAATTTAACAGATAAGAATTTTCAACAAGCAGATACTTAAAGAAGCTCCCCAGTAGTTACCAGTACACTAAATGCATTGCACTCGTGTTCTAAATCAGTAGGAAATGTCAGATATATTCATATTCAAAACATATTTGAAAAAACACCCACAAAACAGGTCAGCAAAATGTTATTCTATTTTTGAAAAGGTTGTCCATCAAATCTAGAGCTTGGAAAAATTTTGTTCTGTCCAGCTCCTTGTAAATATAGTGTTGTTCAGTTCAACCCTCAGAATCTTGTCAGTTTTTGTATTTCACAATATAGCATTGTACCTCATGTGTCAAGGGCAAGAATAAATCACTGTCTAAAGTTTTACCTCTCTGACATGCCTAGTTTAGATTGTAATAGATATGCTGAGCTGATCTTTCTAGAATTGAAGAATTCCTTCAGTTTTAGTTTTCCTTTTTCTTCATGCAACTAGATGATAAAACACAGATTTCTTTACCGTTGATGTCCTGCTTTCAGGGGTTTGGGTTTTTTTATGCTTCATGCATAGCAAGTGACAGAAAAAGATGTAGTAATTATCAGAGAAGATATTCCATAAAAGAAGAATACAGGGGAAAAGGAAACAGTTTCAAGATTTTCTCCTGAACAGCAGGCAGATACATTTCTGGTCTGCAAAGGAAATTATTCACTGCTGAACAAAGCCAAGGCTTCTTAAATTGGCAAAATTCTCGTTGACTTACAGGCAATGAGAATTGTTCCTGATAGGGTCAGATATGGCCCTATCTGAACTAGCTAGGACATGGATGTTAAATAACACTTATTGCCTGATGAGAGTTTTTGTGCTTAAAGCTGTATTTCCAGTATGTATTTATATATTTGTTTTTCTACATTCAGTAGTTATATTTTGCTAGATATATGAGCTGCACGGTAGCAGCTTCATGGGTAATATGATCCTTCTTCCACTTGTACAGAAACACATAAAGAAGCCTAAATTTCATGCACAGTGCCTAGTTCCCATCTCATTTCATGTGCTATACTTCAAGACAGTATGTCATTTTCATGGTTTTCCTGCAAACTCTTTTTTTCCAACCCTGACACAAAACATCATTTTACTATGTCTTGCAGCACTTGTAAAGAGCTGGACAACAGACTCCACATGCTGCATGCCCTGAAGAGGAAAGCAGTGAAAAAACATGCAAGGAAAAATACAGTCAGCTAGCAGAAAGTATTTTTGCTTTAATATTATATTTTTAAAAATTTAACTCAAGGCAAAGTAAAATTAAGCTAAAGCAAACTGGAAGTATTTTTTGTTTTGTTTACTGCTTACCACCCATGTTTCCTCAATACTCGTATGTTATTTTCTTATTTTCTCTCTTTTCCAGAAGTGTATGTTGTGAAAACTATGATGTGTAAACAGTATCTTAAATCCCAGGTATAGTAAAAAATTAGAAAAAGCTAGTTTCTTATCAAAACCTAACTCAAACTTTGCATCATTAATAGCCCATGAACGCTCATCTTATTGTTCTTGCATCTGATGTACCATAAAATATTAGATCTTAGAATTCTTAGGTAATTTACCATAAACGTTTTCAAATACTTCTTAAAAACAAATGTAACATTTGATTGTAAAATGTATCAACACAGTAAGGTTAAAAAAAAAAGAGATTTTTATTTTGACAGAAGAGTTCTGGATGTTCTCCAAACTGTTTTTCTGTGGTACAGAAAAGCTACACAATTCTAAAAATGCTTCTGTTGGTTTAGTTTACTTCATTTCAAGAACCTTTATAAACTCTAGTACCCAACTCAAATACCCTCTTGTTGTAGGGTATGATTTATCTGTTGCACTTGCATCAAGATTTTCTCTGTGCAGGCAATACATAAAACGTGGGTGGGAAGAGACTAATGTGCTGGAAGAGAAAAGTTTAGATAACTGACACAGTTCCCAAGTACCAGAAAAAAATGAGAAGGGACTGGTGAGGTACAGAGGCTGGGAGGTACTGTAGTTATTGAAAAAAAATAAAGAGATACTCCCTCTTTTTAAAAGTAAATAAGATGATACAACATTCAAACAAGCTAACAAGCTTCATTGCTGACTCAGGAAAGAGCATTCAAAAACTGGTTAAGAGAGATTCAGATGTTAAAACATACATATATATATAGAGAGAGAAACGAACACATATACCTACATACATAGAAATTAACATATCTATGCATTCTACCCACCTTCTTCAAATGTTTTAGCTCTTCTGGGTATAAACATGTCTCTGAAATTTGCAAACATGGATTTCTTTCCTTATCATAAATCATTTCATGTGCAAGAACTCATTATCCTTACATCGCATATGCAAATATGTGAACCACGGCTCATTTTTCTACTGAAGCAGTTGGGGTCAACACAGTTGAATAGCTGTCTTAATCAATCAGCAGCCAGGTTGTGACTGCTTAAAAAACTGATAGTGGTCCTTTTACAGAGCAACTCATTTTTCATTTTCTTCTTTGTCTAAAGGGAGAATACATATGACCGTTAGCTGTGATCATTTTAAAACTGCATTATAAGCTTTATATTGCCTGTCACACACAAAGGGCAATTCGCTCAGATTCATAATTTACCTGAAAAGCAAACATCATAGTTCCAGAATTCTTTTGTATGTTTGTTTCATAAGTGTATCTATTAGTATATTTTCCTTCTCTCTGTGTTATTTCCTCTTTTCAGGGCTAAGGATGAATAATGCATATTGAACGTATAAAACATCTTAGGTTCATCTTACTTTTGGGGATCCAGTCAAAAAATAAAGCTCCTATCTCACTGACACATTAAGCAACCACACGACTGCAGTGAGAAACTATTTGAATAATTTATCATTTGCAAACAAAAATGACAACTATTGTGCATAACAATGTGTATCATCAAAGAGAGCTCTTTTTAAATTGCCTCCTGATCAATTACACAAGTTTAAGAGAAATGACTATGTACTGGTTGTAAATTATTAACTTTATTTAAAAAATAAATTAGCTGGAATAAACACTTACTGTATCACATAGCAATTATATAATTATCCCTCCTCCAATCATTAAATGAGAATTTTTTTGTATGGGAATGACATGTGAGAGGTCTCCACAGAGAGGAGCCCATGGTTGCCTTTACTAAGTGCACTTTCCAGACTGCATATCACCAATGTTATGTTGCAGCTGGGAATTATATCGAATATAGTAAAATACATTTTGTCTGCAAAGAAGCTCATGAAATTTCCCATGTTGGCTGGGGTAGATTTGATCAGCACATGAATGGGAAAGCAAATCAAAGAAAACCTCTCAGGCTCAGGGTTGTAACCTGAGCTTTCCTTTTTAATCCCACCCATACAGACCTGCACTGACATCTCAGATATTCACACTTTTCTTGCTTATGATAATGCAAATTATATGTGCACGTCTTCGGATGGTGCCAGGACCCTGTACATGTTAGCTCTCTCTCTAGTAAAAAAGAATGTTCTGAAACACTCCATGGATTATATGGCGGCTCCAGTGAAGCCAGTGGAATCCTCAACTTTGGCTTCCACAGAACTGAGACTTTACTCTGTCTCTTTTGAATGTGGGCTACCGCCTCTGTTGGAAGAGGTGTCTTTTTTCTTTTTATTATTTTTTTTAATATTTGCCTTGAAGTAAGTACTTGTGAAAGATGCTAGCCATACGGTCTTGGAGACTAAATTTTTTTCTCTTTAGCCTCTGATTATCTTCAGCAAGGAAAAGCTTTTTCTTACTAACATACCAGTGTGCACCAGCCTTTATCTGCAAAGACAGACTCTAACAGGTCAATCGCTGTACTTCTTTAATTATATTTTTTTTCCAGGATGAGTATCACCTGCTTGTACAGATGAACACTCTAGCTCAAAGACTGTAGCGTCTTTCTGAGAAAGGATTGCTTAGGATGCTTACCCAAATATAGATTTGATTGGCTTCCTATGAGATTAATTCAATGCCTAGCACTACATAAACTGCATAGTTTTGTCGTAAAATATTGATGTCTCCTGTGATATTCTTTTTCCTATAACCAACCAGACTAAATTCTGCTTGATGTTTCTGAGTCCTTGAGCAACCTTAAGTAGGCATTGGTATTAAAAGAAGGGGAAAGATGACATTCTGTTTTCTATTTTACACCACTGTATACTTCATGATAGTTCTACTCAGGCTTCAGCACTCCCTAACTGGGATATATTAATTAACACAGGAGCCATCCCTGCCAAGTTTGCGTCAAATGGTGGCTAACATTCACGTTACAAGCTCAGGTCCTTTGCTGCTGACTAAAGGCTTGTCCTTCATATAATGTTGATTTAAATTATGAAACTTAAATCACTTTCTCCATAACACAGAGAAATAGGACTTCTATGTACTTCTTAGTTTGAACTTAGTATACTTCTATTATATACTTCTTAGAGACCTCTATATAGTACTTAGCTCATCTTAACTTCCATTGACGTACAAACTCCCTATACTCGAGTACAATTGTATTTTAATACAAAAAGCATTGGCTAAGACTTGAATGGCTGTAATTCATTAGCTGACAACATGACAATTTTATGGTACAGATGCAGCCCAGCAGTCAAGTATTACCACCCTGCCTACTGGCAACACATAAAGAGAAATCACATGGGGAACCCTGCCTGGTACTTATTTTCCACACTGAATATATGCAAAAAGAGACATATTTATAGGTTTTATTTCGTGATGTGACAGCTCTTACTTCAGTATGAAGGGGCATATTCCCTGCAGGAAATATTTCTTTTTCTCTCTCAAACACTATTTCATGCTTGAAGGATCCTTGCAAACTCTTAGTCCATTTATGTGCAGATTTCCACTGTCCTGTTTGTCACTGTCCTGACCTCTGTTACAACTGCTGGAACAAATATTGCCAGCAAGAGCCGAAGAATAATAAAACTGTATGGTACACATAATCACATTTGTTACATGACCAATTCAGGAAACTTGACATGGTTGGCAGCCAAACAATGAGGTACAGGCAATTTTTTCAAGGTCCTCTTCGTTTATCTAACTTATCTAGATGCCTTATTCCTTGCAAACTATTTCAAAGAATTTAAACAATGATCAATGGAAAGAAAGAACTGCAATTAGAAATGTGTGAATTTTAAAGCTAGTAAACATTGACCTTTTATACAATGCAGGTTGACACTGTTCTGCATCTCAACTTAGAAAATGAGTTTAATAGAATTTTATTATTGTCAATCAATAGCTGTGTTACGACTCAACCAATTTACATTAAGTCAAAAGGAAATAGCATTCATGGTATGTATACAGTCAGGTCTGTATCTGATCTCTGACACTGGTCACTGTGGTTGTTGTGGGAATAAGTATTAGAATAAAGGACAGGTAGGTATATTGTCCCAGCCATAAGAAAATTCCAGCTTAAGGATTTCCTATGCTAAGCCTCTCATTCACATCTTTGTGGTCAACAATCCTCGTTAAACTCTTCTATAAATCAGTCTACTTGCTTTTTGAATATACTTGCGCTTCAGATCGTTGTAACATTTAGTGACTATAAATTCTATAATCTTGATATCCATTGGAAATATTTTCTTAATCTTGTATTTGTTTTGAAACTTTGGTCTAAGAATTTCATTTAATGCTCCTAGTTTCTGCAGCATGATAAGTAGGGAAGAATTATCTTCTATTCAATTTCTCCATACTGTGCATGACTTAATATGACTTCTGTTATATACTTCCCCTTTTCACTCCCTCTTTTCTAAGGCAAAGAATCCTAAGTACTAATTTTAAACAGTTATCTGTCCATAACTATACCTCATTGTTCTCCTTTCTATTTTTACCTTTTTTCTACTTTGGACTGGAGCAGAAGGTGTGGGAAGGACAGAAGGAAGAAGCACAGCAAAATTTTCCTTTGCTTTCAAAACCGTGTATATTACACAATTTTTGTTTGTTGTTATTTAGATCTCCATTTATCTACCAAAAAATATCTACATTCCATTTGCCTCAGATCACTGCTGGACACAAGTTGTCATCCAAACAGAAATATTCAAAATGACTTCTAAATCTCCTAGCAATAATATCTAATTCAGCTAATTCTTCACAGGCACTTGCTTTGTGCTGGTTTTCCTTATATGAGTAACTTTATGTTTATCAACACCAGATTTCAGTTGACTTGTTATTGCCAGTGACTCAGTATCATGAGGTAATCCTAAAACTCATTGTAGTCAGTTTAATTTAAACTAAAGTCAATTTACGTTTTTTAAAAAATCAGCAAATTGCCACTTAATGTTGTGTGCATAGAGATCCCTGAAGGATGCTAACAGTAACTTCTCTGAATCACGCCAACTTACCGTTTTCCCTACTGTTTGTTTCCTGCCCATTAGTCTATTGTTAGTCAACAATAAAATCTTTCCTTTCTGCTCATGCCAGCTTAGTATGTTAATAGCCAGTTAATAAACTGTCAATATACAAATGCACTCTCTCACCTCTGTAACATTTTCCATATGTTTTTATAGGCTTATTCAAAGAACTTTCATTGTTCTGCAAGTCCATTCTTCTTCCAAAGCCACATCATTGCTTCTCTATTATGTGCTTTCTGTTCACATACCCAGTTTGCTTTATTACAGTTTGGAACAGATTACCTTGTTGGTCTGTGGTTTCCCCAGTTCCTCTCAGGGCCTCATTTTCTCAGTGATGCTGTTGGTTATACAACACAATTAGCATTTAGACCTCAGGTGTCTTTTTAAATTTCTTGTCCACCTTGTTAAAAGATGTCAAAGGATCAGGGATAGTAGAGCCTAAAACTATGGAAATCTTTGCAATAGAGATTGCTGTTCAAGTGGGACCCTATTCTTGTTCAAAGAGAGTTTGCATTTACTTGCCTTTAGAAGGCCAAATACCCACTTCACAATCGACTTATCCATAAAAATCCCTTTCTCCACCCCAGTTCTACCCTGCTACCAAGCAAAAGCAAGCTAATGATTGCAGAAAAACTGGGACACCCACAATAAAGCTTTCCTCTCGGGTGTGCAGCTGGGCCTCTCTCATGTCTGAAACACATTTCAGCTGCCAGTCCCAGAAGAAGTCAGTATTCTGAGCAAAAAAACCAGAAACCTCTTTTGATTAATCAGGCTTGTTGGTTAAAATGCCTAAACATTTTTTTAAAGTGATTGAGGACAATGACATTTTAAATGGAGTATCCCAACACTCTGTTAATGCATTCTTAGACATCTATTTTATCATGAGTGAATTTGGGCCACATGAACAAGATTTTTTTAAAGAACCATCTAAAAATTACTATGCAGCAAGTCTGTTCTCCCTGCACTTGATATGTATCGCACATAAGAAGTTTGAGTATAAGTGCTGCTATAACAACTCCTTGAATCTGACACCTGATTTTTTATTTTGTTTAATGCATTTTGAACATAAGAAAGGGGTGTTTGGTCCAGAAACACAATGAGCTAGTAGCAGTCATACAGAAACACAAAGTGATATGGGAAGTTTTTAAAGTACTATCCCAAAAGATGTGGCCTGGAGGGAAAGCACCAAAGCCAAAGAATAATCTGAAACTTGTATTCCTGTCATCAGACATAAAAGACAATTTTAAAAAACATATCCACAGCACAGACATTTTGTATGTGATCTGTTTCAATGCAGCAGTGTATGAATGACACCGAGAGGCACATTCTGTGGAGACGGAAGAAGTTGTTGATTTGTTGCTAAAGCTGTATTTGTTTACTCAGGTAAATGACAGTGAAGACTGTCTTACCCTCAGCTGGCAAAGGAGGCCAAGTGGTAACGAGGCACTCTGCCCCAAGCCACCTTGCTACATTCCTTGACATACCCTTTGTGCAAAAAAGGTAAAACTTGGCTATCCTTATCTTTCTGTTTGCTTCAGGCTGGCCATTTAGCAGTTGCATTTCTTATATTTTGCTTAGTACCTTAATTCTAAGTCTATATAAAACATGAGTTTAGTCCAAAGTGCAAGTGAAGATGCAATAAAAACAGTAGTCAAAGTTGAGTGGTACCTTTCAGGTCATCCAATTCCTCTCCCTACAAACCCAGCTTACTATTTTTTTTTTCCTTACTTTATATTTGCATTCACTATCTTGGATTTTAGTAACTTCATAACCTAAACCAAGTTCGTAGCCAGGAACTTTGCCCTCATATCCCCCAGCTTTATCCAACTTCTTTTCAGCCTGCAAGCCTCCAGCCCTTCTAGCTCAGTCAACTGCTAATTAATCACCCCTGTTTCAAGCAGTTTTCTGTTCAGATACTGTTTCTATCCACAGCCATTTGGCTTAATCTGCCACAGAAAATTTCTCATTCCCAATATTATTACTGTCTTATATCACCATATATATGTGTTTTTGTATAAAATTATACTGTTTTGACAACATTCTTTATAAACCAATAGTACTTTTTTTTATGTTATGATAATAAAAAGGCTGAAAGAAACAAAAAGGCTTTAATTTAACCATCCCTTCATTTGTCTCATGTAATCATGTGCCAGCACTCAGCTTAGCCTAATGGTAAGTAAAAAGCTTATCTACACTGGGGCATCCAGAATGGTATTACCAGAAACATTTGGGATGGTTTGTGAACTATTTTTTATACAAGAAGCTACATGATTTTTACTAGTCACTGTACACCACTGAAAAGAGCCTGGCCCTGTTGTCCTTCTACCCTCCTGTCAGTTATTTATATACATTAATAAGATCCCCCAGAGCCCCAGCTCTCTCAGCCTTTCTCTTTCTTTCAGTCTTCCATCATCATCTCTACCTTTACTTTTACCTAAATCCAAGAAGTAATGATGACTTTACATTTCTGTCAAATTCTGTAATGTGTAAGGTGCAGCTGGATACCACCCTGTTAGACTAAGCTTTTCTTAAACCAAATGGTCATGGTAATTTGGCTTTAGCTACCACTGGGGCCATGAGGGCACTAGCAGGCCTGACTGCCCCTGACCAAACACACTTTGCACTATCTCACTGGTGGCGGTATCGCTAGCCCTAGGGTTGTCCTCAGGAACACCTGCTTTTGGAGAGCAGCCCCTTTTCTGCTTCTGACTTCACCTTTACTTCTTCTTCTGTTATTTTCTATGTGAAATCTAATAGTTTGTGGTTACTGCTGCCATTGTAGATTAGTTACCCATGACCCATGTGGCCCTTTGAACAATTCGATGCATTCCAGCAGGGTTTGTCAGATATGTTCCCTGCAGAAAACTGGGGTGCCAACCGAATAGTTATTTTGATACTTGTGAACAGTCTCTAGTTAAAAATCACTAATGTTAGTTTGTTGTTATCCCGAACACTTTAACCGAGAAGGCTTGGAGGAGGTTAAAAAGAAAAAAAAGAAGAAACAACCCAAAACCCTGTAGAAAAATGTCAGCCCAGCACTTCCTGATGTTTATTTTGAGATGTCATTTGCCTGCTTTACAAGGCATTTTCATTCAGTGCACGGTATCCAGAGTATAACAGTTTATCATTCCCAGTCATGAGAAGTTAGGGGCATGTGATTGGATATGAAGCTGATTCAGAGAAGTTTAATGTATTTAGGAGAATACTTTCTTGGGAATTGTGACCAGAACGCGGTATAAGCACTTGTGGTAATATTTCAAGAGGAAACACTTAACACTTCCTTTTCAGGTGAGTCCTTTTTTTTTCCCCAAAGAAATTAAAAATTCTCCTTAGAGATACTTCTGATCAGGTTCAAGTGAGAAAGACTGAAAATCCATTTGTTACTTATATCTATTCAAAGAACACCCTTAATTTGATGAACTTTATGTGTTTAGCTATTTTATAGAAACTTGACCATGAATGCTGCAAGTGCTAAAAAATCAGTCTCCCAGTCCTAACACATGTATACAACATCAAAATTACTGACACTAGTTTCATATGTAAAAAGCCTCTTAGAAATCTGACATCTGCTGAAACTTGAAGCCCTTCAACAGTTCATTACCTTCCGGTTTTCAAATTGAACTTAGAAGAAGGCATAACAGATTAAGCAAAGCCAAAGTCAGGACCAAATGGAAGTTAATGTGTGTGTTAAGCAAAAAGGTTTCATGAGATACAAAGAATTTGACTGACTTTAAGGAATAACATATAAATACCTGGATGTATACATAGCATTTACTTTTTTCTTTGATGATGTTATCAAGTCACGCAATCATTTATAGCCTCTTGACACATCTCTTACCATGGCTAAAAATGGAGATTGGGGAATCAGTAGCAAGGTGGATAGTTTAAGGTAGAAGCAACTGGTGATGATAGTCCCATGACGGTAAACTTTGTGCCATGCACTATGCATGCATCTGTCTGGTCTGAAGCTTCAGTTCTCCTTGGTAGCAAAGAGATAATTTGAAGAATGACAGGTGATGACTGTCAGTTGAAAGAGTGGATAATAGTCCTTGAAAATAAATATAAAAAATCTAAACAACATTCGATACTTCACTGAGAATGTAAATTCATTTTTGAAGACAAATATGCCTGTCAATTCAATGGTTTCTTCTCTTTCACTTTGTTTTAAACTTTGATTTCCAGTTCAGATTTACTAGACACATCTAAAATTTATTCCTGGGATGCTATTTTTACAAGTTCCTTTATAGACTAGAACTGCAATTTTAATAGACTCTAAAAATGAATCCTTTTATTTTTGGTACACAGAACACTGTGTACTAAATGCAATGCAATAGAAGTTGCACAAAATACATGAACTTTAATACTTTTACTCTACATTTAAGAATAGAACCTTGTAGTTCACATTTTTCTACAAGAACCCGGATGTAAGGCTTTTCTTTAAGTTAATGTTTGATTATTTTCCCTTCTTGTCCTCCACATAATGGAAATGAAATTTCAGAAGATGTTTGTGAAAACAATAACATTTATCACACTATGTATATTTTGAATTATACCCCTTACAGATGAAGTTTCGCCTAGAACGAAACAGAAGTCTACAGGGTGATGTTAGAGAGATGATAGTAACAACAGAAATAATAGAAGACTCAAAATAATAGAACTATTTTTAGAAAACCAGAGAATAAATAATAGAGATATTTTTGTTTTTTTAAAACATGGTAGTCTAGTACAGAAGTACTTCTGCTTTTCAGTCATATAATTTGGATAAGTTCTTTTCCCAAATTCACTGTTTCTGAAGAAGAGGGGCAATTAAAATTATCATAATTAAATTATTCTGTATGCATTATTAATGAAAATAATAATTCATAATAACACAATAGTATAATCATAATGTTATTAGATTTATATTACAGCCATTCCTTAATTTTGAGGTGTTTTACTTGGGTTGCTCATTGTGTTATTAATGCAAAGTATTCTGGAGTAGATGCCATGCACAGCTGGAATTGTTAGCCCACAACGTTGTAAACACTGCTGCTCTGCTTCAGGTTAAGGAAGTTGAAATTTTTTTGGCTTGGAGTGGAGCTAATAAAATCCCACATATGCAAGCTGGCCTCATGCAAATCTATTTAGTGCATTTTTTCACTGCATTCCCTAGAGGTCAAAGTTCTAGCAGATTTTTATATACTATGGCAGATGCAGGTGTCCTGTTTGAGACTGACACAGAAAGTCTATCCTAGAAGCAGATCACTGGGTGCAGATCTGGTGAAGGATCAGGCACCCTATCTCAACATTTGATATACCCATTTTTAGGCCAACCTTGAACACACAACTGCTTTCTTCTCTCTCCCCTTCACACCATCCTAGGTAACAATGACAATAGAAGTATACTTCTAAGTCTTCTGTTTCATGCTGCATCTTGGAGTGGTGCACGCTAGGCTTTCTTTGAGGAAGTAAAGTACAGGTGATTTTCTCAATTCAGATACAGTCATTACTCCACCAAAGTGTTTTGGATATTATAATTTTGAAGTTTTTTTTTTTTTTAAAACTTTATCATTCACAAATTTTAGAGTTATTAGGTGTAGGAGATATCATCAAATTACTGGGGTTGACCTCCAATGTGTCATCAGTAATCAGGTAGCACAAAAATTTCCCCCTAACAAATCCAAATATTGTAGATTCACAAAAGCATTTTAGTTCTGTAGTTTGGATCTACTTGAAATAATTCTAATAGTGAGTGTACGCTACTTTTCTCTGAATTTTTTCTTGGGAACTCAAACTATAGATTAATGGCCCTACATCTAATATAATGCTTTCAAACACACAAAGAAGATGAAAAAGTATCCAAGAGAGACATTAAATTGCTTCTACAGTCTAGAGACTGTAGTGCAGGTAATAAACAGCCTGGACTACATCATGGAAGTTGCAAAAATTCAAAGCAGCCCAATCCTATTGATCTTATTACAGCATTAGCTGGCCAGTTCTAAATGCAAAACGTGTTAAATCTAAGTTAATGTAGCTTTTGCATTAATTCAATTCTTTCTTGCTTCTGCAAAAAAATGCTTGTACTGTACAAATCCTACTATTGCAGAGCAATTCCTTAGATGTAAACAGCCTGGCTATTCTTAATGTTCTCTATAATGCTGAGGGTCTCAGAAAAGCTGCAGAGATACATCACAGCAATCATTAGCGATCAAGAGTTTCCAATTACTAAGTCACACCTACTTGACAAGCAGTTGATATAAATGAAGCAAGATGAAGAGTTTGTATTTCGCAAGGAGTTTTCTAAGAAAAATAAAGATCACACTTCCAGAATATTTTATTTAAAATGCAGATGCATCAACCGAGAGGCAATTCTACTACACTAGTTTAGTCGTGTTGCTTAGCAAAGTAGTTAATGAGCCTTAGTGTGATTTGGAAGTTGAGAGAAGAGTTACAATAGCTACAAATGTTTAATCCAAACAGGTAGTAACTACTCACATGTTGGCCTTCCTGAACCAGGTGGTGTATAGCTATTGCATTAACAAATCCTTATCAGGTACAGCAGTGCCTACAGCTGGAAAGATCTCTGACAGAGAAAAAAAGAGATTTGGGCAGTGTACAATGAAATATTTGCAACAAGATAACACGGTTTTCTTTGGAAGCACGCCTGAATACTTCTAAGGAGACTTTTGCATTAAACCGAGTTGCGACTTTACATGATGTTTTACATAAAACCAAACAGATATCATGTAACACCTCAAGAGATAACAACAATCTAAATCAAAATCTTGTTCTGAGCAAATAGGAACACATCAAATATGGAGCTAATGGAGCTTATTTTTAGTTACAATAATGTTTTCACACTCTATTGTCCAAAATAATACAGTTAAAATTGCTACCTGAACAATTTCTTTCTCGCCCTTTTCTCTGTTGTAATGCTCACCTTTCCAATGTTCTTCTGAGTCCTAAGGTCAACAACTGAATTTTTCTCAAGTGCCACAGGAATGGAAGTTGAGGTGCTTATAGAAAGTCATCAGCAACCTGAGGACTTTGCGTGAAGGAGTATAAAGTTTAAGGTTTGAGTTTCTTTTCTTTCAGTCTCAGATTTGTTTCTACAAGCTTTCTCATAACAGACAGCTTCCTTTGCATTGATTTCCAACTGTTCTTGATTAGAAAGAGCTATTTGTCATGCACTGACTCCCTAGGTGTGTAAGTACTTCTTGCTATTGTTTAGTATTGTATTAATAATTATTATTTTTAATTAATAATAATTATTAGTATTAATAACCATTACTTTCTTACTATTGCTACATGGGGTACTCAGAGAGGTTAAGGAAGCACGCCTTCAGTGAATTCACTAGACAATTTTTACTATGAACTAAATCCAGGTCAGGATGTACCAGCCTGGATGAGACCTGAGACCTTGCAAAGCTTGTGGCCCTCTACTAGGGATGGCAGAAAATCTCAGTTACTGGGCTACAGTTATCACCAAAGTAAACAGAAACATATCAATGACTTTCTTGTGATGGGATCTGGCTCAGCTCATCAGGTAAAATAGAAAAGAAACAAAATTGTACTTGAGTTTCCTGAATATATCTTCAAAATGATTAGATTAGAGAGAGTTCAGAGAAAAAAAATCAACTCTTTTTTTTTTTTTTCTTTTTTTTTTACATTAAGTATAGTTAACATTGTTAATAAAATGGAATTCTTTCAGTGGCTGGAGCATAAAATTGAAAGTATTGAAACATGGTGAAAGAAAAAAAAACCTTTCTCTTGCTAGATTGGAGACTCGAAATTGCACAAATTGACTAATGTGTTCAGAGGCAGAACTGGGAAAGTGGAGGCATTAAAAACAAGATAACTTCCCACATCCATAATCCATTTTATTTTTATTCATCCAGAGCTTGTTTCTAACCAGCTGTTTTCTTATTCACCTAGATTTTTGACTGCTGAGTAAACTAAACTTATGAAAGCTCCTTTGGAGACTGACCTCTCTCAAATGTGGAATCATAAATGTTCCTTATTAACTTGCAGTGTCTGTTTGATGCCAACATATGGGTTTGTTGAAATCTCTTTGAATTAGATAATGCTAATTTCCATATATCTCCATGTTGCTCTTTTCCTCAAACTTACTTTGTTTACTCTTTAATGCTTCTTTGTTTCCAAATCTTGTTTAAAACCATTGAAAATGGGAAAAGTTATAAAATAAATATGTTTGAGATGAATAGTTACATCTTTCATAAATCTGTTTTTTAATTACAAATGAGCTCAGCATAGTAATGCATTTTACTTTAATTACGATTTTGATGACCTTCTTAGAGCTGAAAGCCATTTCTCTTTATTTAATGACATGCATGTGTGTGTTTGGGGAGTTCTGTTGCTAAGTGATTTCCAGGAAAGCTAGTGAAGCAAACTAATGAAGTGTCAGATTATATTTTGTAGTATTTTTATGGAATGGTATTATTGGACCAAGGAGAGACCTTTCTTGCATTTGCAAAATCTTCAGAGTTTTAAGGTTTGAGAGAGCGTATCAGACCCAAATTTGAAAAGAACGTCCTTTCTCCCCGTTTTATCACATCCAATTTGTACATTTGACCATATAATACAACAGCCTAGTGACAGGTAAGTGCAATGGAGATTTTTCCCATTGATTTGCAATGGTACAAAGCATGTTTGAATCTTACACTTTCCTGTTACCTTTTCTTTCTTTTTTTCTTGCTTGCTTGCAGTATTTTTTTGTAAATAAGCATCACTATTGCTCTTTCCTACAGCTTTGTTTGTAGAAGAAGCTGAAGTGCGCTGTATCTGACATACACAGGGTATAAATCCAGCCTGTAGATACAGAACTTGTCATCTTCAGAGCAAATCTGCAGCAGGTGGAATTGACACAGCACTGACTTCAATACAGTTCTGTCACAATGATAATGGAATCTGGTTCAGCTTGACACACAGTTTAAAAACACTTTTTGTAACAGAATTGCTCATAAGTAAGCTCTTTCACAAAGCCAACCCAAAAGATTGGGTTCTTAATAAGGAAGTACTTAGGGAATTCTAGAAGACAACTGGTGTAGGATTCTTATATTACATCTTGCTTTGGAGAGGAAAGGAAGCCATATAAACTTTGGCAGAAAGGATTTTAAGACTTCAGTTGGGAAGCTGAAAAGATATTAATAACTTATAGAGCTTCTGGGTACATTTAGGCATAACATCATTAAAAAGGTAAATTATGTGTACTATAGTCACAAGGTATATATGGCCTTAACATGCATTTTTAAAACTGTTTCTTTAAAACCACTACTAACATACAGACAGTACCTTTAGAAAAAGGAAGAATATTCAAGGATAACTGACTGTACAGAATCCAAACTCTACCCAATTTCATTAATTTAAATTTTATGAATTTCTTTCTTAAAGATATTATCCACATTCTTTTTTTAAATTTCTTAAAGAATGAATCCAAAATCATTGTATAAAGCACAGACTTTTAGACTTTGAGAAATTCAGAGGAAAATATAGTTTGGATATCTCCTAATTTAGAAAACGTGTTTCACAACAGTTTTTCTTTTTCACTCTGATTTTCCTATATATCTTATTGTTTTCACTTAACAAACTACCTCCCCCCATTGATTCTACCAGACCAAACCCATGTTTGTGTAATACATTATTAAAGTGGAGTCAGACTCATGATATAGTATGCTTGGGGCTTTGCAGTAGCATTATTTTACTTGGTGTTTCTTAAAAAGTACTGAAGGGAATCTAAGGCAATATTAGATCCTTTCACAACACACTGCTTAACTTGTTTAGTTCTATGCCATTAAGTTACTAAGCAAAATGAAAGGTGGTATTGTTTCTTACATTCTACTTCAGAGTTACTTTTTGTAGGCAGACTTTTTTCTACCAAAAGAAAAGGCCTAATATTTGAGAGTGTAAGATGATGTTAAGCTTGCATAAATCCATTTAGCTCAGGAATCATTTTAGAATTGGATAACAATGGTGATTGCTAAATGAAAGAATCATGGGTTTATCTAAAAAAAATATTTAAATTTAGTTGAGTTAATTTCTTTATCATTGACTAAACTGAGATTATAACCATATGACTTTCACAGACAGTCTAAAACACAAGTGGAAAAATTTACTTGAAAACTTTCTTCCCTATGTTCAAGCTTTGTTCTATAAGGCTAGTCATTATCTTGAGTTTTAAACTGAGCTAAGAGGAAAAGAAAAAAGTTGGGTGTACAGTTTTGGTTAGTAGAATGATTTCCTTAAAGGCGGCACATTATTTGGCTTGAATTATTGGGTGTCACAGTGGCCAGATGGAAAACTCAATTTACATTTTATTTTAACTGATTTATCAACTATTCCATTGACAAAGAGAGGTGTTACTTTCATGAGTGAGAAAAATGTTATTTTCTGCTTATAGTTGCATTAAAATGTTACAGCATGTTAGAAGTTTTCACTCAAATCCTTTTCATCACTATCGCTGTTTCCCAGACTCCTCCATTTTTAGCTGTTCCTAGAAGCGAGAGCTGTGGCAGGTGTTACTATGGCTGACATTTTATTGCCATTTCCTCCATTCCTCCCTGTATATTGGTGAATGCACAGTATATTAAAAGGGCCGCATGTATTAAGGACTTTTTCAACCCACTGCAGGGTCTTAATAGCTTTGTTGAGGCAGTACCAATATTTCCTCAATTTCCTTCAGGGAAACTGACAGTTTAAGAGAACAAGAGTTCAATACATGACTTCCTAAATCTCTCATTCTTGTTAAATCATATGGGTTTTTTTCAAGAGAACAAGTCAAATACCCAAAGCTTGAGTGAATCTTCAGAGCTAAACAGGAGCTTGTGCTCTACTGCTTGACAGGAAAAGACAGAAAAGCAGTAGTTAAATTATGTTTTGATCCACTTGATCTTCCTCTCTGGACACAGTGCATATACATTCCTCTCCTGCCTTGCTTACATTTCCCCAAAAGCAAAGAAAACATGTATTCACTGGCCCCAAAGAATATCTAACATCTTCGGTGGGCTCATGCTCTTCTCACAAATTTGGGACTACAGAACCATGCCATTGACTCTTTTTCCAGCAGATATAAAAAGTCTTGGTGTCCCACCATGAGCAACAGAAATTTTGTACATGCCACTTGTTTTCTGAGAATGTTTTGCTGGTTGCAGCTTCTGGGACATCTATGATTTGAGATCTATTTGCTTTTTGCACAGGTTTCCTCCAAAATCTCTTTCCACTAGAACCTTATAAAGAAGCATGCATGGGGTCTGGAATGCTGCAGAACTGTATCAGTGCATTTAGAGGGTTTTATTTTGTAAGGAGAAAATGAAAGGGAAAAGATTTAGAAAGCATGAGAGGTGGAAGAGAAGCCTACTATTTTCAGTGGTATTTCACATGCTGGTGTAGAAACATTTAGCACTCCTCTGTTTCTAGCAAGAGGGCTTCTATAAGTTCAGTGACATGGTAAGTCTTTGTACTCTTTCCTTTAAATTCTGGGAAAGAAAAGTAAGAATTTGGTTTAAAATTAGAAAAAGTCTCATTGGCAGAAGCTTCATTTTCTTGTAGTAGAAAATAAGTTAGTGTACATTGCTGTGAAATATTAGAACAGCAGTATTTGAGCTGGAGACATGTTTGCATTTCATGACATGCCTGTTTGATTTCCTTTGTTATTTTATTCATGATATTCTTCAATCACCCTGATTTATTAATTTCATGTGAAATGTATATTTTAGTTTAAGCAAATGAGAGTACATTTTAAAACCATTTGTTTTTGAAAAATCTCTACTCTGACTGATGGATATTGATAATCTTGACATAGTTGAAGCACAAATTTGCAAGCACGAGAAGCAAGATTGGCTATTTATTTATTTATCTTTCCCAGGCTGGTAATAAAACTGAAAGTCTTGAGGAACGCATCAAATATAAAGAATGTTTCTGCAAAAGAGAACCTTTCCAGGAAAAGCTCAGGGTTAAAAGAGCTCCTGTTCTGAATTGCAGCACTATAGGTCTAAAAGTATGACAGTTACTGTCTGATGACAGTATGTCATCTGATGACAGTTAAAGAATGCCACAGAGAAGGGAAAAAAGAAATTAGAAAGAATGTTTTGTATTACTTAAAATTCATTCAGTTTTCCCCTTAGGCAAAAAAACCATTTGCTTTGGTGATAGTAAAATCTTGAACATTATATGAAACTGTCTTATTTTACTCTAAGCCCAATAATAACATTTCTTTAAGAGGTGGGTAAAAGAAAACAGTCAGATTAATGATTTGCTTTATTTTTCCTTTAAAATCAGAAATCCTACTTCAAAACCTTTCACGGAATTTCACTGAATTTTTAGAGTTGGAAGGGACCATAGAGATCGTCTAGTCCAACTCCCCTGCCGAAGCAGGATTGCCCAGAGCTAGAGCATGTTACTCAGGATGGCATCCAGGCGGGTCT
>JAOXNO010000013.1:103216524-103250649 GCA_028565335.1 Limnodromus scolopaceus | reverse complement strand
TGGGTCCTGTCACACAGCCAGTTCTCAATCCACCTCACTGTCCCCTCATCCAGCCCACACTTCCTTAGTTTCCCAATAAGGATGTTATGGGATACAGTGCCAAAACTTTACTTTGTTTCAGTAAACTATAATTTACCATGCAGAAAAAATTCTATGGCTTCCTGCATTTCCATAGCTAATATTTTTATTATCCTAAATCCAGATTTTATAGACCAGACCAATAATTTTTATCTACTGAGGAAGATTTAAATGGGCATCAATGTTGGGCCATCTCCCTCCTCTTTCTTTCTTATAGACAGATAGCACAGTAAACAGCTAAAGTATGTCTGAACAACCCAAAATAATTCAGTTACATTTCTCCAAGCTGTGTACTTTAGTGTTGTTCAGTAAGTTATATTAACATGATAATTCTGCAAATTCAGACTGATTTGCATTTTTTATAATTTTGGACTATTTGCTTTGGCTTCTTATGTGCAGGACTAAAATGTTTTCAGCTAATTTGTCCTCTAATTCATATTCTTATTTTGGAGCATTTGCAATTTCTTCTGCATGTGTTTTAATGAATGTTTTGGTTGAATAATCAAGATGTTGCAAGTGACAAACAGGGTGCTAGTGCACTGTTGTACAATAGAGAAGAGAGTGGTGTTGCGGGCTACATATCCTGATGGTGGCCCACTTTCACTACTGTGGGGTGCTGGGAACATTTGTAAGTGAATCCACATCATTCACTTCCCAGTTCTCTTAATATTTGTTTATGGAAAGGATTTTTACCTGATCTGCACTGACGAGATAGTAACCCCTATTTGAATATTGCTGTGTGTCGGAGGCTCAAAGATGAAGAAGCTAAACCTCTTTCTAGGGAGTCACAGCATCTTGCAATGGTTCTAACCATATGTTTCAAGCAACTGAATTAATGAATCTAATTCCAATAAGAAAGGAAGCAGACTCTGAGCTGAATATAACCATTGCAGTAATAAAATAAAGAGGCGGTTTAATCCTCAGTAGCATTAAACCCCAACAAACCAAACTGTTCAGAACTAGGAAAGGAAGAAGAAAAATTAAAACATTGTTCTGCTACTAGGAGCTGATTGTGTACAAAGGTCTAAGATACCTCATCCTGGTAACTGCATATATTTCTGGTCTATATCTGCTCTCCTTCTGAAAAAAAATAAATAAAAGGATTAGTAAAACTAGAAGGAAAACAGATAAAAGGGATCGCAATGATTCAAGTTTTAAATTAGCTTCCATATGTAGGACCAATTAGATTTTTACTCTCCTCATTATAATCTCATTGGTTTTAAAAATGTTATACTGTTCTATGGGAATTAGTTACTTGTCCTCCCTAGTTTATGTTTCTGCAGTGGTACAATTTCTTTGTATATGATTTAGGGATTGGAAGAGCAACAATGAATTAACATATGGATGGGAGTCTTGATTAGGATGCCAGATCATTAGGACAACTTAGAGGTCCAGGATAACAATGGTAAAGTTTGTTAGTTTCAGTCATACAGACTATCAAAACATATGAATGGAATCAAAAGTTTAAGATCAGAAAGTTACTTTGTTTTAAAAGAATATCTTATTGGAGTCAGCACTTGCTTCTTCAGTGTCCTAAAGCTGCATTTTTGCATTTAAGGTTTTTTTTGTTATTATTTTTATTTTCACAAGGAATTAGCAGGTTAGGGGGTTGTCAGCTTTGCCACCAATGCACCCAGATCTCTGCTTCCCAAGCTTTTCAACTGGAAATCGAGCTGGTATGACCATTTTTCTGTACAATGCTCTTAAAATAGCATACCACTGACTTTCTTTTCATATTTTCTCAACACCCTTAGCCAGTGACTGGACTGAACCAAGTGTGAAATTTCCGCTTGTAAAGTCTTCTCTAACTTGACATAACAGTACTGGTCAAATCTGTGACAGGACATGTTCCCCCAAATCCATTGGCATCCTTGTCATCTTCATGCCAATGCCTTACCTCTGTTCCCAACAGTTAGGTCCCCCTCCTATTTACTAGTGAATTAAATGGTAAATTAAGAATTACTTAATAGTGAATTAAATAATGTTTCATATTAATAGGTTTGTGACTTGCGTGTTGAGCATCATTCCTGACTTTTGGCTAGATCAATCCTCTTTTCCATTAGGTCTAGCTTCCTGTATTTACGTTCTGTTGTTTCTCCAACATTCAACAGAACGTGCTTAGAAGGCTAGAGTGAGAATATACATCTTATAGCAGCATGCATTTTTAGACAGGCCCCACAGCAGTTTCCCTTTCTCCACAGCAGGGAATATACATTTTTGATGTGTTAATGAATAGGGTTGTCCCGCTCTCTCAGTTTGAGGCTGAAAAGCAGCAGCAGGATGTACAGACAATATACCTACAGATACAAGGGCCATGGCTGAATGTCAGTCAACTAAGAAATAATTGAGTAGTTTAGGGCTACAAGCATTTCAGTATTTATCAGCATGAAAGGCTTCTCTTAAAAGCTTTTATAATTTTAAAGGCTGTCTGTTGGAGCCCCATAGGCACAGCTATCATTGCTAGACAGCACACACAAAAATGTACACATACGTGAATTGTGCTATAGAAAATAGAGAAAAGGGACATGTGCTTGTGAAAGAAGCTTTGCTACAGGACTAATATCTCCAATTCTGCTTTTTAAACAGTTATCGAAATTAAGTATAACTGGACTTTCATAACTCTTGGCATCATGTGTTTGCCCTTTACTTTCTAAGAAAACGAATAAGACTCCTAAGGAACATGGTAGTATTTTCAAGGTTTCATAAAAATCAGACTTCACCCTAATTTGTTTAATTATAAAAGAGGGCAGAAAAAAGAACTTTTCTCACCTTTTTTTTTTCCTTTGAAACATTTAGCTTAGCATACCCTAGATTTAAGCTTAGTATGATCTTTATTACTTTTTAAATGGAACTCCTCAGAGTTATTTGTCTTTGAAACAAATCAAGAAAGAGACCATATGTACCACTGCAGACTATCTCAAAATGCAGCTTCATAAGCCCTTATTTCAGTTGAGAGGGGATAAAGAGAATCATTTATTTTCATAATGGCTCTATTAGGGCAGACCATGCCTCTGCCTAGAAATGCCCTGTTAGCAAAGCTGTCATCCAACAATGATCTCTGTGAAGGTGAATGAATATGACACAGACTGTTCCTGCATTCGTTTTAGAATAGTCAATAACTTCTCCCATGCCTCCACTATTTCACAAAGCATCATAATTTCTTAAGGTTTGTTTTTTGTTTAGTAATAATGCCCTCTCACGGACTGCATTTCGATCCACAGTGAAAACTTGCCTAAGCAGGGGATTATACACTAGAGAAATATTTACAAGATCTATCGTAATTTCTGCTGCAAGCAGTCTACACAGTCATTTTTCAGACTACTGTGTGAAGTTGATATACTGAATTTCTTTTCCCACTACCCCTGGGCATATTCCACGGTGATATATATGACCGTTCAAGGCACTAATGGGGTAAGAGCAAGGAGATCCAGTTTCAGAAGCAAATTCTTTGTAGGACACTCAGGAACAGGAAGTGTTAAGAATAACAGGCTGGATAGCTACTATGAAAAGGTGTTACTTGGGAATACTCAAAGTTTAAGGGTTTCCAGGAAATGATAATCTTTAAATAAGAACCCAAGCCTCATTGAACTCAGGGTGTCCTTTGAGCTAAAGACTGGATTTTTCTTGTTGTGGTTCACTACTGGAAGATCAAACTAAGATGGACTTTTCATTTTCAGAATAAGAAAAAGGAAGAATATTTTGAAAGAGGTTCACAGAAATTTTGGATTATTACACTAGCTTAAATATGATTCTCAATTCACATTGGAATAAATGGTCGCTTGTATTTCAAATACAACAATGTATATGCAGATTTCATTTCATAGAACAATGAGGGTAAAAAAATGGGTTTCAATTGGAAATTAATGTAAATAGAGAATATTGAAATGAGAAATACTGCCATTCTATTTTTAAATAAAGAAGAAAAGTGTGAAGCGAAACCAATTGTAATGATTAATTTGACACTGACCAGTGCATGTGCAAAAGATTATGATATGGTAGATTATGGTGAGACACAGGTCATTTACTGCAAAGTGTCAATAGAAAAAGTTGATGAAAAAAATTAAACTTTGCTAGGATTTATGCTGAGATATGAAAGTGACTGTTTACAGTATGATGTCAACAGGAGCTGATGAGTTTGAAGTTACGATGTGAAATATCTTTTTGGCATTATGGTATCAATAAAAGTTGATTAAATTTATTGTGTACTACCTTGGAAATTAACCTTTTATGGCTCACTAGTAGTCAAATATCTATATTGGGATATAGCTCAGAAGTCTAGCGTTCTTTGGGTGTCTTTACATGCATAACAGCATTTGACAATTGTTTAAGTAAGAAACTGAAGAACTGAAGAAAAAATTTAGGTTTTAAGATGAATTCACTAATTGTGCAATTTAGTTGCTGAGAATTGCACCTAGCTACAAAAATTTCCTGTAGAATAGTGAATTTAAAATGAATTGCTTGATCTTAGACCTATGATCTGCCCCTCAGAATTGTTAAAAAAAAAAAAAAAAGGCTTGTAGGAGTTGAAGCAGCTCTTGGAAGAAGACTATTCAATCTACTAGTTCAAAGTCCCTAGTTGTACTGTACTGTTATTATTTGCGGGCTCTGGTCTTGAAAGTTGAACTGATACAGGAGGAATTTAAAGTAATGGCTCTGAAGGGTTTTAGGTCAAACTCAGCATTGCTATCATGGACTTTTTTGCTATGGTATGGAGACATTATTCCTCACATCCCCAACTTCTCTGATCAAGAGTGGAAAATAAATGCTTACAACATCCATCACCCTCTTTTGTCTCAAAAGTAGAAAGATTGTAATAAAGATTCCATTTCAGATACCAGTTCTTAGCATAATAAACTATGGTAGCTGTATAAGTTTAAAACGACCTTTGTTTTACAATTCTGGAAATTCCAGAAACAACATAAAAACAGTCCATATAAGCCAATAAATTCTGAATTATTCAGAAGATAATTTTTACATTTCTCTAAGTAAAATCAATATTTTCTCTCTCTGGATAAGCCACTGTTAATTTGTTAAACATCACCTATTACATTTAACTCACTGGCAGGAGTAAAATTCTTTTCCTCCCTTTTTGTGCTTCAATGTACATTTTTTTATGTGAAATGTCCATCTACTTATTCTTGATACTAACATGAATGCACTTGGTACAGAATATAGAAGAGGAATAAATGCATGGAGGTAATTACTGCGTACTGATTAAGTGCCGACAAGAGTAGTGGATACTCTTGGACAAATCCAAGACTGGATTTGTCACTTTCAGGTGACATTGGGTAAAAGAACTTCAAATCTTTCTTCTAGGGATGAAAAGCAATAAAGCTTTTTTTGTGGATCTGGCCTGAAGACAGTGTCAATTTACATCATCTGACACTATGGCAGACTGTGAGTAAGTGGGCATAAGATATTCTGTCACCAGACAAAGTGACATTAATATTGTGCCTCACCATGAGTTATCATGGCCACAAGCCATTAGTTCCAATTAAAATAATGATTTTCTCTTTGAGGATGCAATGCCAGGCTTTGTACCAGGTCAGTGATTAACGCATGTTCCTTTTGTGCCTTTAATGGTGAAATATAAGCAGGGTAGGTTAATCATCTATCTTCTTTCTAACCGACATTTTAAAGTAGGACAAGCACACACGGGATGCAGATGTTCACATAGGTATAGTGATTGTTTAGTGAACACAATCATTTGTCTCAAATTCAACCTGGGATTTAAAGCCAGAAGTTTCAAAAGGTGGCAGTTTCTAGTGTTGATTATCTACAAAGTATTCTATTTTTGAAAAACACTTTTTTTCTATCTCCACATTGTTCTAAGTAGAAATTCTCCAGTTTGGGTGTGTTTTTTGTTGTTGTTGGGTTTTTTTTTTCTTCCTTGGAGAGTCCTTCAGTGGATTTTACAGCAAGTTTTTCCGAATGATTCATCTAGAAGGACTGAAACACAATGTCATGCTGTCACAGTTTTAACTAGCTATTGCATGTTGGCTGTGCCATGGTGCTATTAACTGTCTATACTTATTTTAGTTCAAGGCATATACAACATAGTAAGATTTACACAGCTCTACCAAAAGACGGTTAAGAAACAAGTTACCTAATGGTTACTGTGGACTACAGGCACAGATACAATTATAAAATATTAGTATTCCTTTGAAAGTGACAGAAACGGTTTATAAAAACCACAATAATCCACAGAGATGATTTTTCATAACCAGAATTCATACACCTCACAATGCACCTCAAATAACCTCTTGTACCTACACTTCTGAAAATCATGCAAAACTTTTAGGGACTGCTTTCTCAATCTATTTTATTTTTCAGCAGTTTCAGCCTTCCATCTGCAATTTTAATGCTGTTTATGCCTACAGAAGGGCTGCAGTTAGCTGCCACAGGGCACAGTGTCTAGTGGCCCAGGAAGGAGTTTTAGCATTTGCCTAATAGTATTGTTTGCTTTGCTTTGTATATACACATATTGCCTATCCATGCCCTAGAAGTATTCTTAAGTGTAAGGGAAGCACAGAGCAAATAAATAGGTTGAAATTATTGGTTTCGGAGACAGCAATAAAAAGACTGTTTTAGGTGGTCCCATATTTGAACTGTTCAGCAATCAAAGCCCCCTGAGAGGAATGTGGTCTTGGAAACTGCCTCTTCTCAAATGGTGTTTGTCCGCTCAGATACATTGCAGGGGAGGGACTGTGCATGGTTTTGGGATGGATCTTACCAGTTTGAAACTTGCCTTTAAAGATGGGTCACCTACTGTAAAGCCAACATCCCAGATACCTTGTTTTACAGGGTTTAGCATCCTGTTACACTCTTCCTTGTCACTGAATTGTGAAATGAAGCCCAGTGTGGATAGATTCAAAAGATGCTGTTCCACTCTCATCTCCCCGTGCTTTCCTCATCGTGGCAAGACAACCCTCCTAAATAAGAACAGGACAGGTGTTTTTTAAGTAGCTGGAAGAAAAGTGTGTCCAAATTCACTATCGTGTAATAGTGCTGACAATAGATACACATTTGATTACACCTGTAGACAAGATATTTAGAAATGATTATTAGGCGCAGCACCTATTAAAAGGCAGGTGTAGTTTTACTATACCTGGCAACTTCTACCAGCACCTTCTTCATTTACAGTTCCAGAAGCAGATATTTCACCTTCATATCTATTCCACAGTGTCCAAAAATTGTCATTTCATAGGAAAAAGTAGAGGATACCAGATCAATTCTACCAAAGATCATACCCCTTCACTGCTAGAGCAAATAAAAAAATGTTAACATTTTCAGATGGAAAAGAGTGTTATTAGAGAATGGATATTCTTTATTTGTTTAGGAGGGTTGAAAGGTTTATCAAAATTCAAGTAGCAGGGTGAATTTCTTAAGTACGAGATTCCTCTCCCTATAAGAAACCCAGAAAGGAGTCCAATAGCCAGGTATTTGCTCCACCTATTAATTTTCTTGGCAGATTAAAAAAGAAGAAGGAAGAGGCAGAGCACTATCAAAATCCTCAAGACAGACAACTGGAGAGAGAAAAATTACACTGCAGTAGCTCCCAGAGAGACTCTTGCCACCTCTCCTACTTAAGTCACTATTACTTGTTATCAGAGAAACCAGTGACAGCTGATCAATATGGTATTATGCAGAGGAGCACCTGAATTTTGCTTGTCATAAGAAAATATCTCATCATTACAGTAACAAGTAATGTATTCAGTATACCTATCCAGTTGGAGTTTTAAAACTGCTGAGTTTGTTTATGAAATACTAAAATCCTAGCAATTTTTTACAGAAAGGGAGGGGAAGAAGGGAGATTAAACACCAGTTATTCCAGGTTACTTGATCTGTGCCATCACAAGCAATAAAACCAAAGCCTCCTCTTCATGTTTACATCATTACTCACAGTACCCCCTTGTCTTCATGGGTGCTTGGGCATGTTTGAGTCTTTGAGAGCAAACTTATCACTCCAGGAGTACTAAGAAGATCTGGAACTAATGCAGCAGCCATGTGCCAGGAAAACAGATTTCTACATGTACCATTGGTGTTTCATTGTAAATTTAAAGTCATCAAAAGAGAATGTTTGTTCCACTTAGCAGTGTTCCACTACCAAGAAAGGTAGCATTTTTATTCACCGGACTCCCAGCTACATCAATTTTGTCATTTAAAAGTATCATTGTCTCTCAGGATTAGCTATAAATCTTAGTAGGGAAAAGCCTCTGTCTTTTCAGGACTGCTTCTATGCAATTCTTCCCCTCCCTTTTCCAAATGTCAGAGAAAAATGGAGTTCTGTCAATGCCTACAATGAGAAACAAATGTAGTTTTGCTCTCAGTATTTTCTAGCTCAGAGTATTTTCTTCAGTCTTCTTCCAGGACTATTTCATGTTCTGGGTTTGTTTTCTTTTCCTCATTCCTCCAACAGATATCTGTTTCTTTTTTCCAAGACAGGTTAGTTCACAGCCTCAGCCACTTTGGCACTTGAAGTCTCCACCAGACTGCATTTCTATATATCTGTGAAGTAGTTTGCTTTTCATTCCACTTTCTTCTCCTACAATGATCTGTGCATCCCTGTTACACCTCAGAAACTGTCAAAATAGACTTAGTACTTAGTGCCAACTGGTCTGCACCCATGCAAGATACTTCAGAATAAACTGCTGCCTCTTCTCTGCAAAATTGAATGATATTTCTTTCAGGTGCCAATGGCAACCACAGAAGTAATCACTCAGGCATATTCTCTCTTCAAAATCCAGCAGATGGTATATTGTAAACCCTCCTGTGATATTGCACACACAGGATGTAAAATTCTTAATAGAAGTGTTTATTATTCAGGTATTCAAGGTTCACATTATACTGTCCCCAGTGACTTGAAATTCTCTCCTCACGTGTTATTAGTACCATAATGACCTGGGGACGGCAGGGGGCAGGGGAGGGGACAGCAGGAAAGAAGCTGTCTACTTTTCCAGAGTAGACCATAATTTGGCCCTTCCATTAATCTCTGTGACTCTCCAGAGCCCTCATGGTCCATCAGCTGCCACATATCAAAAGGCTGAAGGGCTGGGATCCTGTAGGGACTGCAGCATCTCTGTTGAAAAACCCAATTCAGGTTCCAAGGCTAGCATAGCTTAGAAGGGTTTGTAAACAGGCAGGATCAAGCACAGCAAAGACTGTGGACACTGCAGTCTGGGACAGCAGCTGCAGTCTTGCTCTCCAGTGGCCTGAGCTATGGAAGTTCTCTCCCCTCCTGTTACTTCTCCTCCCTTGCAGAGCTCCCTTGCGGGAAGCCTGGGCAAATAAGCTACTGACACCACAGTTATCTGCTTAATGAGCCAATATGCACAAGCTGCCCATCTTTCTGGAAGAGCCCCAGCCTGCATCTAGAAGGACCATATCCATTCCTGATGAGATCACACAGTTGACTTCAGTGGTATTAAGTCACTTTCATGTGGGCCTAAAACTAGCTGTACTAGCTGTGATACAAATGCTTTCTTTACTGAAAAACACATAAAAACCTTTACATTTATGCTTCATATGTGTCATTGTTTTAAAAAGAAAGGGAAAGCTAAAGCAAATAAAAGCAAAAAACCATTTGAGTACTCTAAAGAGTTTTCTGATGTTGTTAAAATGGATGTTAAAGCCACAAGTATCAAGAACACTTGCTACTATGCATATGCCTGTGCTACATGGAATCCATCATTAACATATTGTGTGTAATAAATGAAGACCTTCATAATCTACTTGAACGGGTTCCTCAATGATAATGAAGAATGCTTTTGTTTAAGGCATGGTAACTGGTCATTTTTTCATGGTCATATTACAAAGAGAAAATTGGACAAATAAATACACTGAAGTGCTTGTAATGAATGTGAGTTAGAAACATCCTTTTTAAAGTTTGCCTACCCATGTTTGAGAAAAGCTACTATAATTTATTCTTTTCATGATGTGGGACCTGCATGGCTAAAAATTCCTCATCATAAATTCTAAAATGAATGATAAAAGTATTAAAGGTTTTTCTTCTGAAGATCAAAACTATATGCCAATGATAAACTACTTATGCTGAATTACATTCAGTGTAGTGGTTTTATCATTGTTCTCTCTATATATCTATTGCAGATGGAACTAATCTTAAATGCTACAGAAAAATGAAAATACTTTTTGTTGTGGCTGCTTTCTTGTTAGGCTCAAGTGACAGTCTTCTAAGATTGGGTAGGAATCACCATCTTTAATTTACAGTAGGGGGAAGAAAGTTAAGGTCTTCAGTTCCCTGGCTGGGTCTCTGTAGATACATAGATCACCATCATCTTCAAAGTGGTGCTACCTAAAGCTTTCTTGAGGTCCTCCTAAACCTCCCACCTCCTCCATGGTGCCAGCCTATTCTACTCTTCATTCTAAGAGCAGCACTTAGTCTACCGCTAACATCCAAAATTGTGCTAGGTAGGTCAGTTGGCACAAAATCCAGAGCCTAAAGGGTTTCACTTTCTTCCTACCATGGCATGTTTCTTGTGCTGGAGCTTGTGTTTCCTTCACCAGTGCAGATGTTACCACCTCATGTTACAAGAAGGCCAAGGTCAAGCCAGGGCCAGGTAGTATGAATCTCCAGGTAAGCTTTCTCTTATGCTTGAGCCTGCTCTTTGCAGTGATGTTTAGCAAGTTCCCAGACACAGAATGCAGTACTGACACATTTAAATCATATTACCTGTATATGTAAAATACTTTTCTTATGGAAATAAAAGAACAGCCTAAGCCTCTAATAAGCACACAGCTTAAAACCAACATGTATCTTTGTTTTATTATCTGTTGCTGCAACAGTGTCCCTATTACAATCATTAGTCTTTTCAGGGCCAAACTTTATTTGCAGTGTGAAGGCTCATGGAGTGGTCCATCTGGCTCCTGGCTGGGAAGAGAACCTTTCATGCCAAAATGCACCTCTGAGAGAAAGCGCACGGGATGTGTAATTGGGCTCAAGCTAGAAATGTCAAAACATTTTGCATATCCTCATATTTGTGGCATCAATCATGACAAAATCTGGATCACTCTCAGTTTTAAATATTTAAAAATTTTATCATGTAGCTGTTCATGAGTTCTGTCTTATTGTTTGTTAGAAAGCAAGAAATTTCACTACCTCAAGCCACCTCGAGACTCTGCATTCAAGCCTGTTGATTTCTGAGTGAAGAGACCTTATAAAGGAAGATATACCCAAAAATCTGAAATTGCAGTTGAAAGATCTGTCACATTTTGGATGTCAACATCTTTTTTTTTTTTTTTTTTGGTGGTGGTGGTGGTGGTGGAGGGGTCTGTTGTCACTGCACAACCAGCCATGCTGATATAATGGAAAATATATTTGGAGAGATGGTGTTCTCTTGGTTTACCTGGGCAAACATTAACGGTGAAATCTCTCATGCATCTACAGTCCTGAAATCCACAAAGTAGCTCTGTTGCCCCTGAGGATCTGAACCTTGGCTGGTTAATTGGTCAGAATTTGAGTTTGGAGGCTTGTTCACCACCTGTGGGTGTTCTCATACCGGACTGGTGTTATGACACAGAGAAGAATGAGTGAAGAAAAGTGTGTCTGTGAGCAGTTGAAATATATCCTAGTCTCCAGACCTTGCCTATTAACTTAAATTAACCATACTGAAAGCAAAAGCTTATGCTATGTACCTGACCCTGAGCAATGTTAGCTGAGGAGCAAAGAAAATTAATAGTTCAAGTGAGCAAAAATTCCCAGGGCTCTCAGCATTTATAGGAAGGAAGGGGGAAAAAAAACCTCAGAAAACACCTTAAGGGTAAGAATTGCTAGATTATATCTACTACAAGCTCAGCCAGCATGGCTAGTGTTAATGCGTGAGGGGCCCAAATATTGCCACATATGAACCATGCCCCTTTCTTACAGAAGTGACAAGTAGGAAATGCTGCATTACTGCTCCAGTTAGATCCGTAATGACTCCTCTGCCTTTTTTCCTGCTGTAGGTAATGGCTTACCCATGCAATTACCTTCTTTTGTCTTCACAGAGTTGAGGAGAAATTATTTCATCCTCTTTGCAGGGGGCATTTGAAACTAAAGTTATTTTTAGGGAGAAATAAATTCTTTCATGTAAGATGTGGGGGTTGTTGCTCCTCAGGCAGCAAGGGAAAATGAAAGGCACTTCAAGTCTTTTTAAAAGCTGGATTCTGATGTTTAGCTGGAGATCAAAGAGGGAACAGGGAAAGGAGGTGAAGCTGAGTTTCTAGTAAGCTCCCAGTATATACAGCCTTGTATATGCATCCCTTGAAGGACTTACCATTACGTTTCTGATCTTTGAACTCTTTTTCTTATTTTATGAAGGTGAACTGAATTTCTTTTCACTTGTCTTATTGTGAAACTAATGACTATGCCTTAGATGCCTTGAGAAGATTGTACTAACCTGAAAAAAAAAAGAACACATTGTCTGGAACTTGGTTATTACAGTCACACTTTTGTTTGTGGGAAAAATGCCAAAGTAGTTTTAGAAGATTAACATCTGAAAATAATATTTACCAGGTTTTTGAAAGCACAATTCAGGGTTTTGATGTCATAATATAATACTTTAAGCTCAGTGCTGTTACTTTAGTATATTTATTTTGCTTGCAGTAAATCTATTTATTTTCTTTTCAAGGTTTTTTTTTTTGGGAGAGAGTGGTACATTTGGAATTCAAAATTCATTTTGTTGTTGCTTTTACAAATGCTTGCAAAGTTACTGCTGACTTGTGTGAAGCATAATAACCAAGTTAAATGAGCTACTAATAGCATTTATAGCTAATACAGATGCCAGACAGGTGTCCCTATCCCAGCAGAATGACAAAACATTCTTGTTGTTTCTGAGATAATGCTAGCTATCCTGCTTACTTTCTGACACTTTGAGGAAAAGCGTAGCTAATAGCATGTAGCTGAGGGCAGTACTGTCTATTTATCAGTGTTTATGGCCAGAGAGATTGGTTGTGGAGTTCAGAAGCAAGCTGTATTGATCTCAGCTACAGTACACCCTTATTGTTTCCCACACTTACCCAAGCTGATGTTATTCACTAGGATTAGGAATTAATTAGGGGTTATGGATTCTGATAAGGAAAAATAAAAGATATATTTTCCTATACTGTGTGGGATACCAAATATTTGGTGTTCTGACAAGGAATGGAACCAACAAAAATAAGAAGAAATTTCTTTTAATATTTTCATGTGGTAGAAACAGCTTTATTAATAGAAATCTTTTCCTTTGTAGGTCTTCTAGACCCTTACTAAGAATGGGAAGGAATGCAATTCTTGTTGTTCACAGCTTGTGAAATTCATAGAACAGAGGGAAGATCTGCCTTGCTGCAGGGGAAAAAGAAGGTTGAAGTTAGAAGAGTGGAAGCATACTTGCAAGAGTGGTTTGAGCATTTATAGATATTGATGCAATAGTGTCTTACATTGTGATGTTTTCTGAGCTTCACAAATGCATACGAGATTCTTGTTATGTTACTACATGGTTTTGTCAATAGAGAATGATAGCTTTTAATACAAACCCCAGTACATTTGCAAGCATATGGTAGAACCCCTGGAGAGGTTCTGATTTGTATCAAATGAGCTGAGTGATAGAGACAGAGATGGTAACACAAGGAATTGTTTTTTACTCAATATGTTTAGAGTTGTTTGTTTCTTTCTGGGACAAAGACTGAATGCTTATTCACTTACAGCCTTCCCTGTTTCTTTGTTGCATGCCCATATCACACATCACAGGAATGATATTACAGCAAACTGTTCAACCCACTGACAAATCAAATTTTCCAACTAGGTTTTGTTGTCACTGTCACTCAAGAAGCCTCAATGAAGGTAGGTGCAAGGCTGCAACAGAAGGCAGAAAAAATGGCCCTAAGCTCAGCACTGATTGTACGAAAACTGCTTAGTAAAAGCAGAGAACATGGTGTAAGTTTCTGGGAAATTCAGGTTTACCACCCATCTGATGCAGATTTCTGTGGGATCTCCTGGTATGTTCTTGGCATGCATTAACTGAGAAAAGAAGATGGGGAAGCTCCAAGGATCTTTGGAAAAGGATGCGCCCGGCTCTCCCCATTGTGAAATATCCCTTCTTTATAAGGGTCACTCTTCCATGGGGAAGGAGCCTGGCTTGTGAAACCCTGTGGGAACATAGCTGGGATCTCTGGATACATTATGGATGGGAACAACATGGCTTCATGCGGTTACATCCTTCAGAGGTTCACAATACATAGACTATTATAGATATGGTAACAATAATCACCTTAAAATAGAAGAAGACTAGAAGGCACAGCCACTGGAAATTGAACACATTATCATAGAGATACCTGCTGACATTGCAGATACACACTGGAATAGGATAGAAGTCAGTACTGATACAGGTGGTTGAACTGTGGGAAATGAATTGCATCTTCATCTCATCTATCCTCCCAAAGCTCCTGCCTATTATCAGGATCTGGCCTACCTAGTAGGCTGACATAACTCTGTCAAGCAAAACAAAACCTAAAAACTACTAATTTCTCTGACATCTCACTTCTGCTGCACAGTGTGTCCCAGTGCTCCTGAAGTGTCAGATGAGACCATCACCATGGCAGATCTGATGTGGGCTGCTTCTGACTAAAAAACTGGAGAGGTGCTGCCTTTGGTCCCAACCAGCTCAGAATAACGGAAGCAGCAATCCCTAGAAATGCTTACATCCTCCCCTTGTTCCCCTCCAAGGCTCCCAGGCTGCCAGGTTTCCCAGAGCCCCTTCTGGTCCCTGTGTCAGGAAGAGCTCATGCACACCCATGAATCCAGTAAGAGGCAGAAGAGCCTTCTGAGCAGAACCCTCCCTGCACAGACACCATAGGCAATGAGGCAGGCTTTGCAGCCTGCTAGAAGTTGGTTTTTTTTTCCCACCTGGTCTTCATATTTTAGCTCTCCCACTACGTGAGCTGAGGTGAAGTATCTCCAGGTAAACACACTGGATGCTCTCCATCATGGCTAGAACTTGTCCTAACCCTTTGACTGAGACCTACTCAGATTAAGTGTAGTTCCCAAACTTGTCTCTGTCATAAAAGAAAATCCTACTGTAAGCTCTGATGGTATCAATCTCTGTCTTCTCTATCCTACTAGCTTCTCTGCACTTATGATACTTTAAAGTTTGGGGAAAAATCCTAATCTAACTAATTACCTGCTCATACTTATTGCTAACCCTAAGGCTGGGATGAGCGTATGGGGTTGATAATCAGACCCCTTGGATAATTCTGGAGATTTCATGGTAAGTTGCTGTCATGAAATAAGCATAGCCAGGGCTTAGGGAAATGGATGGTGAGTTTATGTTTCTGAGAAGTGGGAGCTGATCATAGTAGTCTGGGCATGGGTAAGACACCTATGTTGTCAGGGATGTGCATACTGTACGTGTGTGAAGGAGTATCCTGGTTGTAAAGGACCTTACAGATTTAGATGCCAAAAGTGTACCTGGCATTTGTGGGCAAGATGCTGGTTAGCTGTTAGTAGAAAGAAACTGCACACAGACTTTTAGATCTAAAATATCCCCAGACATCTAAATAATGGTAAATGAGTCCTATTGACACAGTGTGAACATTTTATGGTAAGCAAATTGAGCAGCTTCAGGTCGTCATTATATTGTCAGAACAAAGTTAGAACCTGAAGCAGGGAGGAATCTGGCCACAATGGGGAAAAGTGAATAGGGAAATAGAAGAGGGCAAAACTGGTCCAAAAGCCAAACCAACACATTCGTCCTGGTAAATACCATCTCAGCTCATCAAGTAGGAGAGCTAAGGGAGGAAGATCAGCAAAAGAAGGCCAAGGTTGCATATTTGAATTTTGACGGTGATTTTGATCACATAAAAAGGAAAGGTAGACTTCATGGGTTCTATAAAAGCAGCAAGCAAATGTCTCAATAGCTTAAGAAAGATATGTTGTACAGCTTTTCTATTCTCAATTCTGGTTTTATCTTTCAAATTCTCTTCCATGCTGCAGTTTTTTTCATGACCACAGAAACAGAGGAGAGAGTAAATATTTATCTCCTTCAAAAAGTTCAAAACAGATGAGTATGCAGGTAGTATAGGGTGCAAGTATAAGCAGTAAGCAATTTTGAAAATCTATAGAGGGGAAAATTCCCATTTGTTCATACCAATGGCCTGGAAATGTATTAGACATAGACAGAATCACCAATTGCTTGGGGCAAGAAACATTGTGAGGTCACAACCCTGGTGCCTATTCTGCCTGCAACAGAGTCCTGGAAAGCCTGGGTTGTTACTCCTGCAGGTGTCTTTTTAAGAAGAAATAGCATTGTAGTCACTGCTCCTAAAGGGTCTATAGCTGCTACCAAGTTTTTAATCCCCTAATATTCTATGCTTCAAGATACAACTGTTCAAGATAGTAAACTAATCTAAATACATGGGTTTGTTAAAAAGGATGGCTATGTGGACCAAAGCCATCTTCAGCCTCAGCCCACATATCTTATGTTGAATAAGTCACTGAATTTTTTTATATGTCCATTTTTACCTGCAAAATGGAGTAAAATATATTTGTCTAAGACAAATTATGTCAAATATCATTGAGTACACAAGTATCACAGTAAAAGTTGTTTGACTATACCATATGTCACATAGCCTTTCATATCCCTCTCCGCTCATAACATTGATTTGGCTAGAAAGATGCTTCTCTGACTTTTCTGCAGGGAAGCTGCAGAATTGCCCTTAGGAAGTCTGCACTGAAATTTGCAGGAGTATAGGACCAAAGCACTTGCTTTTTAGCATGTACTGCTATGCATATATATGCTATGCATATATATGATTCATGTAGAATTTGTGAGTAAGGCTATTCAGCTGTGTGTAAATAAAAAAAAATGACAAAGTTCTGAAGACCTGTTCTTCATTGTAATTCTCCTGATAAACAGCATGCACTCAGATTTCTGGAGGACTATACATTTCTAATATGTGCAGGGAATTCAAACTGATTTAGCCAAAGAAGACCCTTTCACTGACCCTGCAAGCCACTGGGGCATTGAAAAGATTAAAGACTTTATTCAGCATGGGAAACCTAAAATACTGAGTGACCACACAAATGGCCAAGTCTGCATTTTTCCAAGTATGTCTCAGAAAAGAAAATTCTGGATGTGTTGCCAGAAAATCCAATGCCACTTCAACTGCAGTGCAGCTTTCAGGCCAAAATACAACTTATATATGCAATCTATTTTAATAGTTCTCCAAATCCAATCTTAGATTATTCCTCATACCAGGTTTTTTTTTTCATTTTCAGATCTTTTGGAAAGTTTGGATTCTCACTTTCATGTACTTGTAGCTACAGATTCAAAGGAGATTATTCCGTGTATAGGATCAAAAAACAAATGCCAGTGGATAAAAAGCAGCTGGCAAGCACACAGAATACACCATTTGTTATTTTTTTTTATTTCACTCACTTCATGTATATTTTTCTGCCTGGCCTCATTTGACAAAGATTGCATACAGTAGATGTGAGAAACATTTTAATGCAAACTACCCTCAGAACTGCTGTTGGTAAATGATAGTGTCTATTTCCGAACATAAGCATGTCTAATTGCAGATAGGCAGCATTACCAAGTAATTTTCCTTAGGTAATCTCTATTATAAATTCAACCAGAAACAATAGATGAGATTATCTTATAAGTGCAAGCATGCATTGTTATTAGAACAGCACTGGCCCAAAGAGCCATTTCTGGACATTAATTATTCTCTGAGAAACACAGCAATACTGCATTTTCCCTGATGTCATTGACATAGAGTTTTTAATTTAAGGGATTTTGGTTTCTCTCCTTCTGTCTTCCGCCTTGTACTCCTTTTGGAGGTGCTGCCCCACTGTTCCAGGAATGCAGGTATTAACCTAGTTAGCTCAAGTCTTCTCCTAATAACATCCTCTTAAAACAGGGATGGACAAGCAGACTCCAGCTTTGCTCTGATGATTTGCTCTGAGTCCCATGGGATGTCCCCCCAGGATGTCTGATTTCTTTGACTAAATCCCAGAAAAGCTGAGCTACAAACTACAGCTAAAAAGAGTGGTCAAATAATTAGAGCTTCCGTGAAACTCCTAAAATGTTTTCTTCTTTCCACAATATATTTTCTATTATTTAGTAATTTCCCACTCGCTACTTACACTAACAGAGAGCTATATCCTTGTTAAATTAACTCACAAACTTTCCTTTATCAGCTTTAGATATTACTGAGGAGGCTGAAGGTTA
Source organism: Limnodromus scolopaceus (assembly GCA_028565335.1). Lineage (NCBI taxonomy): Eukaryota > Metazoa > Chordata > Aves > Charadriiformes > Scolopacidae > Limnodromus > Limnodromus scolopaceus. Next base: position 103,232,368 of record JAOXNO010000013.1, on the reverse strand, counting down.
ATTTGGGTATTTTTCTTGGTTTGCTGCATTGCTCACCTTCCTCCAGTCCCTTTTCTGCCAAAGCTTATTAAGCTCACAACTGGATTTACTCATATAATCATCTCTGCTCTCAGGAAAATAAAGTGGGTTTGAGGTTAGTACTCAAGTTTGTTCAGAGGATAACTTGTAAGGTTTTTTATTTTTTTAAAGAAGACACACCACATCAAAGAGCAAAGCAAGCAAACCTGCAGCCCCTTAGTTTTCATTTTTCAAGAAAACAGTGCAGTTCAGATGGTATTTAGGTTCTCCCCCTTTGCATATTGAAAGCATCAGTTTTGGTTTTAATTGCTGATTTCTTCATGGTACCTGTAACATATCAGAAGAAGGCTTTGAAGGAAGGAGTCTAATGTCATTTTTGCAACTCAAATACTGAACTGATCAAAAGCTCTTCAATCTTGTCACTTAAACTGATTAAAGCTCATTTAAAAATGTATGCAAAAAAAATAGCAGAATTTAGCTATCAGGGCAGATAGCTGCACTGAATGGTCAAAAATACGTTTTAATGTCTGCAGTTGACACAAATTTTACATGGCTGTTTTCTAGACGCTGTGTGGATAGAAAGCAGACCACATGCTGAGATCATGTCCTCTTCCTCCTACTCTTTTTGTCTATATTTTCCAGACCAAGGCACACCCTTAGCTGAAGAACTCTGCTTTGTTGCTCTGTGGCTTAAGACACCATCTTGAAAAATGGATATTTGAATCTTCTGGTAAAAAAAGAAAAAGAAAAAGGGAAAGAAAGACTGAAAGCCAATCTCCCACTTTCAGTGCATACAAAAAACCCATTAAGTTTTTCTGCCATTTGACTTTGCATTGTGGAAGGTGGGGTTGTATTTTTCTTCTTCTACCTATATTTTGAAATAAAAAGTTGGCCAAGTCCTTGAAGAAAGTCTGCCTTAGAAAGGGCTGAGTGTTGTGATCACAAGTGCAGAGGGGCATCACTCTGGAGGCCAGAGCAGAGGATCAGGAGAGGCTTGCTGCCTGTATGGCTGCGTTAGCACCTCACGGTGGAGTCCTGCTTCTGCCTGGCTGCTGTGCAGGGCAGGTGCCAAACAGGGGGCAAGGTGCTGTACAGCGGAGGAACGGAAGAGGAGCAGGTAACTAAGATTTAGGCACTGCAGCGTCTGACTTGACAGCTAAATTCTAGCTTTGACCCACACTTTTACCCAGCACACTTCACATTTCTGCAGCACAAACCAGAGCTGAATCCAGGACTGTGGAAACCATAGTAGCAGCCTGTACATTGAACTTCCATTAATTCAAGTACAGAAAGCACATTCCTCTTCTCTCTCTCCCTCACCCTTCAATGTACAACAAATGGGAGACTTCAGTTCGTTTCGTTTAAGGTTAGGGTGACTATCGGTGAGGCTGAAAAGATGGATAACCCCATTAAAACTTTTTTTCTTTTTTTTTTCTCAGAGTGCATAGGTAATTTTTGCTCTGCTCGTACATTATTAAAATTGTGAGGCCACACTCTCTGCAGGGGTGAAGTGATGTAACTCTGTGAAAATCAATTAAGTTATGAGGATTTCAACAACAGAGAATGTCACCCCTCTGGCACTCACATCTTAGGCACTAGTATGCTGGTTTTTTTTTCTCAGAGGTGATTATGTACGTATTTATTAAGAATCATGGCTTATAGAAAAGGTGAAGTGGTAGAAAGTATTGCCACATAGAAAAATAGAAGAAAAAGCAGAAGAGGAAAGATTTTCCCCAGCAACAATCCCTCAGTGTTTTAGTTTTCCAGCTTAATGATACATAATTTTAGCTTCTTTAAAAACAACTCATGGTAATGGAGCCTCTGATTTGTGTTTCTTTTCTTTTTCTAAATAAAATGTTTAAATATTTATTGCAAATAAGGGCATTTATGTATCACATTCGGCAACAGGCCTTCACTAACAAATAGTTTCTTCCATGGCATTTGTTGTTGTAGAGTTGCCATCACCACCATTCACTAAGTGAGAGGCATCATAAGCATCACTTTAACATCATTACATTTTCTGCCTCTTGGATGGAATTTGTGTTCTATTTCCAGATTCTATTACTGGATGTGTTTCCCTGGCTGGAAGGGGACAAAAAAGAGGGAGAAGGGGAAAAAAGTATAAGCGATGTTTTTATTAAACCTTTCTCTTAGCTTTACACAAGCTCTTTTTTTTTCTTTTTCCTTTTGTAGACTCCATGTATTTTTAATGATTTCTCTGTTGCTTGTAGAAAGTTGAGAGGATGACAGAAGGAAAGAGAGAGCACTCAGAATAATTAAATTTTCTACTTTGTGAAGAGAAAAATCTGTCTCTGGGCTACATCTAAAAAAATAATAAAAAATGATTTTTTCCCTTTGTAGTTTCTAATAAATTTTATTTAAAGAAAAAAGACCTTTTTAATCTCTGCTTCCTTTTTGCAAAATTAAGTCATGTGCTTTGCAAAATCGCAGAAGCAGGTGATGCGCACACTTGAATTTGTAAGGGCACAGGAGAATTTTACAGCAGAACAGAAGATAACTTACAAGAAAAACCAGCCTCTGACAAAGCAAAGACACAGAGCCAGAATACTAAGCCTTCTTTTGTGTCACATAAGGGAAGTGGGGAAGAATGGAAGGGGAGGAGAGAATATAATTCTATGATTCTATGATTCTATAATGTGTCTTTCTCATACTATAATTAGATGACTTATTAATCATATTTGCTTAATGACAATTATGTTGAGCACTATCAATTTTTGCAATGTTTTTCTGTGCTGTTTTACACACAGGAGCTGGGGTTTGTATCCCCAAGTCTATCCAGGTATTAGCTTTTGGTGGGGTCCGATGCAGAGGAAATAGTACAAACCACTACTGAAGGTGAAATGACTGCTCTCCGTGCCAAGTTTTGGAAGGAAAGAAGGTGCTGCTGGTGGTTGCAGAGATCCTATGTTACCTATGAGTCATGATAAGTAGAAGCCCACTGCTGCCAATGTGGAAGTCTATGTAGGAAGAGCGATGGCTGCACCTGCTGAAAGGCTCCAGGTGCTGCTTCTTCCAGCACAAGGGGTGCATCCAAAGCGATGGAATTTTGGCATCCTAAGGGTCAGAGCAACCTAAGCAATTTTTACAAATTTAGTACGCCTTTACCTCTCACACTTGTAGGACGAAGAATATATATTCATATTCTTTTACTGACACAGAAGAGTAGGGTGGAAGAGCAATTTCCAAGATCCTCCCCTGCATTGCTTAGACTTCGGAGGGACAGTAAGATGTGACACAACAAACTATAGGATTGTATCTACTCCACTTACGCAGTTTTCATACCCTTGGGGCTAACGTGCGTTGAGAACTGGCTCAATGCACTTACCTGAAAAAAAATTTATTCCAGCATCTACCTGTGTTCAGATCTGGCTTTTGCAACAGAAAGTGTAACCAACATGTACTTGTGTCTAGAAGTCATTGTACTGGTGTCCATAAAACTGGTGACAGCTCACCCTGCAGAACACTGGTGACTGAGAGGAGAAACAGGTGTGAATCAAGGAGAACTTTATTAAATTGCTAAATAAAAAGAAGTCTAAGCTTGATGAAATGCACCAGCTTAAATATTTCTGTTAAATCGTCCACTATACTCAATTCCTTATTCTGATATTGTAATGTTTGAAATGCATTCCTTTCTTGTTTTTCACTGGAATTGGTAGAAAAAACATATCAACATTTTCTTAAAAATCAAGAACTTACTTGATGCAGCTCAACGTTTTTCTTATTGTTACAATTGCAAGCCACTCCTTATACCGATACAGTGCAGGCAAAACTCAGTGTCTGAAGAATGACCTAGCTGTGGTTGTACTGCATATAATTACCTCTCTGCTTTACCATTAGCTCAGGTTGAACACCAATTTTTGCTTGGGGCAGGTCACAAATTGAACACTCATAGACATCAGTGGGATTTGACCTTGGTGTGAAACTGGGTCTGTGCCTGATTTTTGGTATATTTATCCACTACTTGCTGTTACAAGGAAACCCCTGCTCAACTCATGTGGTTTAAATCAAACCACGTTTGAAGAAGTTTATTAATTTATTGACAGCATGTCATTAATTGGAGAACAGGGGATTATATATTCAAGATCAATATGAAGAATATTGCAGATAATCCACAATATTAGTCACTTCTAAAGTGTTATTAAGCAATTAAAATTTCTAAACACCCTTCTGTAAGTAATGCCCCAAAGTTTTAATCCCACAAAGACACATGCACACATTCCAGTCCTACCTCCACCTGTTCTGCTCCTGTGATGCCCAACACATGTGTGCTGGTGAAAAAGCCTCTGAAATGTCCCCTCTTGCCTACCCCTCTGGGTGTAGATCTCCCCATATCTCACTCCCATGAGTGGAGCACAGGCTGCCCACAGTACCCATCCCATGGGAAGGCGCTCTGCTTGTCCCAGGTGGAGGTGGTGACACTGGCGGGACAGCTGCAGGTAGTGCCCAACCTGGATGCCTCTGGCTCTTTCTTCCCTCCCCAAGTTCTTTCCGTTCCTGCTGCAAATTATCATGGTTCTTTTAAACTTAATTTCAACCTGACTCCTAATTTTATCAAAAAAAAAAAAGAAAAAAAAAAGAGCAAATTCCCTAGTAATTCCATGGTTACTCTTTAATTGTGGTGATGATTGTTTTGTGCAAGCTTCCATTATTGGCAATTCCTTCCTAACATTACCAGTTTTTGGGGCATCTGAACTTGCCACACCATCTTTTCCATACCTGTGAAGTGTGCTTAGCCAGCTCAAGGACGCTCCGGCAATGCTGGAAGGGTTTTACTGAAGTGACTCATTGACATTACAGTAGCCCACGTTTTAAAGAACTGTAAGCAGAGATCGTGTTCACAACTAGCTTTGATTTATGACTCTTGCTGAGGAATGAAAACTATCTCCTAACAACTGTATTTTAGAAAAGGTGAATAGTGATTATTGACACAAAATTACTAACAATCTACTGCTGAAGGCCATTTTGAAACTCCAGCCTGCCCCATGTTAATGCTAATAAAGGGTACAACTGAGAAGTATTAGTATTAGTATTCTAATAGTAATACTCAAGGACTGATGGATTTAACTGTCATTAGAGTTAACAGGAGTTATTCGAATGAATCCATGCGTACTGAGGAGTAAAGTATACATAGGTATAGTACATAGGAAAGTATGTATAGGAAAGTATCCTATAAGGATAGTATCCTATAAGGATATCTTTAGGATAATCCTATAGGAAAGTATCATATAAGCACATAGGAAATTCAAACTGTCTTATTTAAGGCACAGAAGAACAGTTTACTAAAAAACAGCTGATGTTGCAGGATGGCTATTCTGGCTCAGGAGGCTCTTTTCCAGCTGCAAACTCCCCACTTTTCAAAATATCTACTGTTTGCTGCTGCCTGCAAAGAGCATCTAAAGGTTTTTTTCAGGCACTCTATGTGAGCTTGGCTTCTCAGTCAGGAAACAATCTTTTAGTGCTGAACTGCTACTGGCAAATCTACTTGACGTGTTAAATACAGAAAGAATTCCTGCAGCATTTTAGACCTGTGTGGTGTTGGTTTGCTACTTGCAGGATATTAGGGTAGATTCCATAGATTAGAAATAAATGAAAAAGTCTAAAAAGTTCTGTAAGCATTTTGGAGGGCTAGGATGAAGTCATACTCATTTAAAAAGACTATTCTATTATTTTATTCGCTTTGATTTACCCAATGGAGTAGAGGGTCATTTTACATTCTGATTTCCACAGGAGCCATAAGAAAAACCCCAAAACACAAATCCCTTCAGCTGGAGGAATATAAAAAAAGATTTTAGAATGGAAATCTACAAATCTATTGCAGACCTAGAATCCTCTTCTAGTTCGCTGCCCAAGTTGTTTAATGGAATTAACAAAGGTGTCAACCCAGGAGAAGGGAGCTCCAAAGCTCCAAGTTTGTTATCTGAATTGATGGGAATTACCCATTGTTTCTTGTTCAATTGAGTATTGTCACTTTACCTAAGGCTAATAGTCCTCTAAAAGCTCTGTACTCATTGGGAAGAGAAAAAGTCCCCAAGGAGAGCAATTTCGAGTGGTTAAACTGGGCTTTGGCTCTGAATAGCCATTTTGAGAGCATCTCGCTTTTCTCTGCTAACTGAGATGGATCCTGTGGAGAGCTAGTGGCCTCCCTAGGCAAAAGCTGGTTTATGGAAATACTCACCACTGTCTTAGTGGCTCCGTAAAGGCCTTGACAACAATACCATCCAAGGGAACTATTTCTTAAATCCTCTTGCCTAAAGGCTTCAGATTTCCTACTAAGGTTTAGAATTTGCCATGCTGGTCCATGTTGGTTTTGCCTTTTAAGATGTTTCAATGTATTTTTCTTGGAAAATCTGGTTTGCTGTAAGATAGAGAGTGCTTCTGATGAAAAGCACAGCTTCTGTATTCTGTCAGATAAAGGGCTTTTTGTTTTAGTGTTTTGGGTAGATATTAATATATTGCTTCTCTGCAGTCTTAATGATTTAGTTCCAGGTTTTTTAGGAAATGTTCTTGGGGTTGAGCATAGGGGAATGTGATAAAAATTGTAGCTAGAATTGTTGCCTATATGACTTTCAGTATAGGACCCTTGGGAAGTATGTACTAAACAAATATATTAATATGACAGGGCCTGTTTCATTTGGTTTGTGTTCTGAAAGAGAAGGCGAAACAGGAAATTCAGCAAGCAGGTAGGATGAAGTAAATGATTTGAGGAGACCTCCAGCTGATATAATAGCTCTACCAAAATCAATAGCAATTCATGAGGCCTTCAAGAGACCAAATGTCTCACTGAAAATTTCATAAATTCTGTTTCTTTCTTTGAGACCTTCTATTCTGAGTGCACTTTCAACCATCACACTGAAACCACTCCTGTTAACATAGCGGGGAGTAATGTCTTTTTGATGTACTCTGCCCATTTATCTTTATTAATTTTACTGAATGAGCCTGCCCTGTTTGATACTATTGACTATGAACATAAAAATTTTTAATTATGATTAAGACAATGTTTTCTTCTTTCTGACACTGCATATTCTTCTAGATTCCACTTATTTTTAATTAGGATGTCAGCAATTTCCAGTCTGCCAGCCAAATCAGTGCTTAGCAGCATGAACTGGTATAGACATAGGAATATTATGCCCTCTGCTGAGCAAGTGCAAGAAAACCTAGTGTAATCTTTATCACTTAAAGGATGGATCAGGACACTTCCATGATGCTCATAAGAGCTGTGAGAGAAAGACCTATTCAATAAGCAAATCAGATTTATTTTTCTGTGTCAGGGTGCCTGCAAGATACTACACAATAGTTCATCTGTTCAACCATGTGTTGACCTGGGGCATTTCTAACATGTTCAGAGAAGAAGCCCAAGTGTATCCAGTCAGATAGTAAATGCTGGATAATTTGCTGGATAATTTTAGGATACCTGGTAGGATAATAAATCGTTGAAAGCTCACTATTGGTTTACTTCTCTTCCCACTCAAGACAGTGAAAAAATCTCCTGGCTTTTGACCATTGAAGTAAGGGTTAAGTCAATGGCAAGTCAATTTTGAAAATCCTAACCGTAGCACATAATGTACAATCATCCATTTCTTGCATCCAGTCTGTTTCATTTGATTATTCACACCTGCCTTTGGTAACATGGTGTAGCACAGCTAGCTAGACCAAATAACAAAACACCTTCTTCGATAAGCAGTCAGCATTAGTGATGATTCAGCTGCTATTTCAGGATACTGTTCTTAGCAACTCAAGTTGTTCACAATTTGATGTGAAATTCTGCTAACTTACAGACTTCTGTGAATTCAGTTTTGCAAGACATCTTAAAGCGCTGGCTGATCTGCAGGTGTACAGCTTAACTATTGTGGATATGAGGTCCCTAACATATTCTAACTTTGAATGTATTGAAAGTTTCAACAATTCTACAGTTAGTTCGCTGGCAAGCTGCTTGAGGATTGGGAAATCTGTTCAAATAAAGATCCTAATTTTACCCAAACTAAGAAGTTGCAACAAGAGTCCGGTAGTACTATAATAAAAAGATATTTGAAACTCATTAGGCTTTTGCTTGATAGGAAGTACCACAGAAACAGCTTCTCTAATTGTCTTCCACTGCTTCCTGGGTAAAGGAATGGTTAAAGTACAACAGTACATAAATAGTGAACACCTTTTTTAACTTCAAAACATTGCCTTTTGTCTAACTTGTATGTAAAGTATTAATACTCCCAAGTATTCCTCTAACCCCAAAATGCTGCCATTGCTATGTCTTAGAGAAACGCCTTTTTTTTTTTCCTCAAGTGTCAAGGATCTTTGTTTTTTGAGTAGGAGGCTGCAAATTCTATTACTCAAGGTATAGGCTGATAACAATAATTTACTCTCTATGCTGTTCTGATTCATTATAATGTGTGCGCATCTTCTATATTAGTAACATGGACTATTTTACAACTGCCTTTCAGTGAATCTTCCCAGTATTCACATTTGAAAACAAAGAACCGTTACCATTATGGTCCAAAAAGACTCTTTTTTTTTTCTTTGTATTGTATCCTAAATATGAGACATGTTTCTGAAATGGAATGGAAGCCTCCTCTTTTCATACTAAAGTTTTTATTAATGCCCTTTGCTGTGTTCATATAAGTGGCTTACATATTTCCACTTTCAAAATTATATTGATGTTTGATCAGATCTTTGCGCAAGGAGCAGGAGATCTCAGGACTAAGTCTATAGGAAATGTTCATATCTTTAATATTCTTCTCTCTATTTCCTCAACATTGCTTTTATTACTGGTAATGAAAGCTATCAAAAAATAATGACTGCGTGCTCAAAGTCAGTTATCTAAATATATATTTAGAGTCTTGAGAAACTTTATTAATTCTTTGTAGATCCTCACTTTTTTTTCACAAGTATCTGTTGTTACAGCCCCTTATTTTGTATTTAGGAAAACTAAATCTAGTCTGCATTTGTATATATTTTCTTAATTACTTTTACAAAATGTAATTGGAGTTGGAGTGCTTGTGTTTGTGTACTGTCCATTTAGGTCATGCTGATGGCATACAATTGTGCTTATCAACACTGACACAGCACGATGGTTTTCTGCTGCTGTGCAAATACTAAAGCATAGTGAAGGGAGTTTATTTCAAAGCAAGAGATGCTGATCCCACAATGACACTATTCTGTTACATTGATATGATGTCGGTGCCTCTACTGCATGACATCCACGTCTACATGCATGGGTGTGGACATCCAGCCTGCCCCTACTCGGGGCCACCTGGATGTGAGCCAACTCTGTCCTGGAAGCTGTAGCCGGTAGCACCTCCCTCAGAGCCGTGGCCTAGTAAATAACCTCTGCTGAGGATACTTTGCCATATTAAATGCTGCCCTGCACCATGTAAGCACACCTCTCTGGCTTCTAGACTGAGTTGTGCTCTCTCCAGCCAGCTGCAAGTACAAGCAGAGCAGGCACATGCCTTAACCTGCCACTGTGGACACACCTTGAGTAATTGAACGATGTTATTCCTCTGGAAGGCTATAGGTGCAAAAAGTTGAGAGTTTGCTCCCTCTGTCATTATCCACATTGTTCTGTTTGGCTCGGATAGTCAGAGAGGGCTGCTTGCATCCCTCTGGTTTCTGTATAATGCAACAGCATCCAGGAGTCACAGGCATGGTTTAGCCCTCCACTATATTAGAAGCTGGAACAAAGCAGAAGTTCCTTGGTAAACAGAATTCTGACTTAAATTCGATGCTCTCCTGATTTTGAGTGAGTAAAACTCTGGTCTGAACAGCTGGGCCAGATGTGACTTGAATTCTATATACAACCAGGTCATATCTGAAAACAAAAGTATTTGAGTACTTCAGAGTTTTCTCATATCAAAAAAGCTATTTTGCTGCATTCTGCAGTGTGAGCTAATTAAGCTCAATTTTAGTTCCATTTAATTTTGATAGAATTAGATAAATTACATATTCAAAAAGATTTTATTTAGTAAAACCCAATTATTGTGGGTGAAAGGAATATGGGGCAATGATTCATTGCATTTACTGCTAGACAAAAATCTCATCATGCAATTTAATGTAAAAATCACTGCCTGCTGCATAGTTAAGACATGAAAAAGCCAATGCACCATTTAAAGCCATCAGAAACAAAAAGACAATATATCTCAGGAACTCTGCAAGAGAGGAGAAACTCTTTTTTTTTATTGAAGAAGAAATAATTTATATATTTTCATCACATGGAAACTGCAGAGCACATCAAAATCAAATGTTTTAAATTCTAAGTTAAAAGGAGATACAGTTCAGGCTGATTGTTGCCTGCAGGAAATCTTTCAGGCTTTTTCCTGACATTCTAAATATAAAATACACCATGTGAGAAATGTTTGATTCATTCTGAAGCCTGTGATGAATGTTTGCCAGGAACCATCAGCCATTGCCTCATCTCAAGTGGAATCAAATTGGAGCTTTCCCAGAGAAAGCAGAGGTAGACCTCTGAAGTATTTAATCTAACTTGCTTGTACACCTTTAATCTTGCCTGAATAGATAAAGCAAACATGTCTTCACAACTTGGTGAGAAATGACCACTGTTCACTGCATAGTGAGTCTGTAACTGTGGAAATGTAGTTATTGGTAAACAAGAACAGTGGATTGGGAGGAAAGTTTTTTATTCTTTTTTTTTTATTCCCTTTTTTCATGCAAAACTTTTTTTTTTTTTTTGTCATTCAAAAGAATGGGAAAAAAACACCCCACCATTTCTTCATTCAAAAGATCGGATGATCCTCCTCTCTTGCAAATGGTCTTTGTAGGTCTGCCTCTTTTTGCAACAGGAATTTCAGGTAGAAGTCTAAAGTCTGCTGTTGAATGCCAGAATACAACAGATGAAAGGACAGGTACAAAAGTCCATAAACATGCCTTATTTATAGCCTGTGTGGCCAGAAAACACATACACACACACTCCTGAGGTATTTTGAATAGGACAAAGGTAATTGGATGGGAACCCCAAATTGAATGAAAATTTCCGAAGTATGAAAACTTAAACAACCTGTGGTGTGAGAACAATGACAAAAAAAAAAAAAAAGCAGCATCTAAATGCATGATGCTTTTGCAGAATTATGACCTGGTGTTCATGCTAACGTTAACTGTTTAAACTTATTCACATTTTCTCATACATTTCCCATTCTTTTGAGAAACTTCTGGGTTTATTACTGGCTATTGCTCATATTTTATTTTTCTGGAACCTCCCTTTCTTCCTTCCAGAAAAACAAAAACATGGGAATTTCAATTTAAAAGGTCAAGGTTTGCTGCTTTTTAACTACAGTTTTCTATTATAAATTGTTGCCGAGAAATTAGTTGGAAAAAGCCAAGAGGGTATTCTTCATGACATTATTCCAGGGCGTAGTTTTCAAGCTGTTTACTACAGAGACAACAACACATTACAAGTTCTGTCCACACGTAAGATAGCGTGCACTGGGGCATAATGATAAGCAGATGGCATTATTTGCAGTGGAAGTAATAGCAACCAGAAGCATTGCTGCCTACATTATTTTGCAACTGCTTTTATGTTATGCTGTGTTAAAGTGTGGAACTTTGTGTGCTTTTCCTATGTAAGGCATAGGTATTTATAGCAACTGGTGAGAGCGCTGGTGGTGATAAGTAAACAGAGAGCAGTTATTTGGAAGTAGGTGGTATTTAAAAACAACACAACCACAGCAGTCACTAACGAAAGACAGAAAAAGACAGAACAAGACAGAACAAATACTAGTGAAATATTCCAGGAAATGGAGGAAAAATGAGATTGGATGTTCGTTCTGCCATTAAAGAGGTTGTTTCTGAAAGGCTTTATATGAATATGCCATTCAGAAAATCTGAAGCTTCTAACTTTTATTACCAATAATACTGCCTAATTTACCACCACCATCTGCCTGGCTATTATTGCTGGAAGTAGTGCATCCAAGGCAGATTATTTCAGAGAATGACATTACAGGACATGACTGCATTGTGAGATGGAGTGTGATAGGGAGATTCCCAGGCTAGCAGAGACCCAAGTTGCATATTTTACATACAAACATGCACGCACAAATATATGCAGGTGTGTGCATAGATACACAGTATGTCTCTATGTATGGACAGATAGATAATAGTGTAGAACTGAGACTTACGTCATCTCATTATGATAAGAGCTTTGGCAGGTTAGTGCAATGGTCCTCTCTTGAGACTCTAATAAAGCTCTGTGAAAAATATAAAGCAAACAATTTGGAATATTATTAAAATTATTTCCTTTGGAAAGACATCTTTGCATGAACTTGGCATTATATTTCCTCTAAATATATGATGTCCTCATTGCCTTCTGCACTTAGGGCTAGACTGTAACTTTTTAGAGTCACCGATACATTGAAAGAGATGGTGCAGAAGGGACTTACATCTGTGGCAAGTCCCAAAGGCATTCAGCCTCCAAAGGCACAAAGGACCATACGCAACAGTGGCAACAGTACCTGCTGGAAGACTACAGCATGTCCTCCCTCTAGCACTGGCTCCAAACAGCTGGTGTGGAAAAAGGATGGGCAAAGAACACAAGTCAGACTGTTCCCTCCTGTGCTGTAGAGCATGGCTAGCTGCTTTTCTTTCTTCTTATCTCTGCAGTGAAGAAGAGGATGGTGTTTCACTGTGCACTGCAATGGGAGGTAAACTTCAGGCACTTCAAATTCACTGCAACTGCTAAATGGGAGGAAGGACACCAGAGTGCCCTTCCTGTGTGTGGTACATAATGCTGTACTCCACAGAGGATGCAATCAGAAAACAACCATGGAGCTCTTGGGAATTGAGGTTTTTGAAGTGAAAGGAATTCTGTGCATCCAAACAGAGGAAAAAAGGAATTATTTTGGAATCTGCTGTGAGAAATATGTTGCCTTTGTAAATACACTTTGTTTATGTTGCCTTATGGTAAAAAATTCAATAGCAATAACAGTAATAATAATTAACAAAATAAAAATAATACATACATATTTAATTCATGTATAGTCTCATATTTTGGACATTGTTTCAGGGATTCTATCACTGAAATGTGATAATCTGATAAGAAGGATCACCAAAGTAATTCAGTATTCTCATTTATTTATATTACGGTAACGGCAAATGTTAGGATCTTTGTTCCCATGAGTTGCTCAAGGATGTAAAGAGCCAAGTCAGAAATTAAACTAGAATCTACCAAATGATTTAGCCACAATACTGACTTCTCTGAAATCCAATTTCCTCTCTAGGGTTCAGCTAACACCACTGTGACTGTAAAATGACATACACAAATATGGGAGCTCTAAGCTGTGTTGAGTAGTCTTATCTGCTTAGCTGTGTCAGCATGGACATCAGCAAAGACAGCATTTTGGTCTTCACACTGACTGTCTCTGCTGTTCAAAGCTAGATTTTCACCTAAGCTAGCTAGTATGAAACTAGCTTGGCTATGTCTGTGGCACACATCTGCCACAACAGCTTCAACAAATAGACTCTAAGATCTGAAAAGCAGCATCAGAGTCAGTTAAAAAGTTATGCTACGAACAAACACTAGCAAAGGTCCCGAGAAAACTTGCAATCATTCATACCTTCTAAGCTTACATAAAGTATTGGCTATCTGTATGTGAACTGAACTGTTGCAACCATAAGAAGGCTGTAACAGAATGAAAAGACAGTGATTCTGTTGCATCCAGAAGAAAAGAAATCAATGTGGAAAAAGAAAAAAGCCAGTTGTAAAGTGTAAAAGCCGCACCTATTAGTTCTCTAACGTATGGCCTTCTGAAGTGCCAAAGACCATTTTTAAGTGGGAGTTTTTTCCTTTTATCTGAATAGATGGACTGCTTAATTGTACAGAAGCAACCATGTGAAGCCAAAAGACTGTATTAAAAAAAAAAAAAAGTTCCTTTTGAAGTCCAACATCAATGTGTTATAAATTTGAGGTACTCTTATTTTCATAAAGATCCTGTGCATCCCAGAATTGTACACTAACCTAAACATAGCTGTTACATTGAGCTTGAAATCAATGATGGTGCTTCACTGTAAACAAGGGAACAATTTGACCCGGTGAGCACAATTAAGTTTGTTTTAGTCTGGGATGTGAACTGAAGTCTCTGTGAAAATTTTCTCTTCACAAAGCTTCAAATCTTCAAACCACAGTACATCTGTTTCTCTCACTCAGCTTATGTGGTTCTGAGTGGTAAAGTATTAGCTAACAAAGAGGAATGTTTTTTAACACCTGCTATGCTTCCATGCAATAAAAAAGCTAAATACTATTTTTAACAAATTGATATCTAGTTGTTGTTCTACACTATGTGGTAATGAATAAAATTAAAATAGAAAGTATTAGTTTTATTATGTATCCATATGTGAATATTAAAAAAATCTACTGCATTGAAAATGTATCTTTTGTCATACAATTCAAAAAGTGTATTAATAGTGGCTTTGAATGTAACTGGCACACATGACAATATGTGAGAAGAACAGAGCAGGAGCTATACACATAACTCCAAACACCACTATCGTTTTGATTCCTAAAATCTTCTTCCTTGTCACATAATGATGACACCCAGAAAATTCTTGGTTACCTGAGGTTTTTTTCATCAATTCTCATGACTTTCAGAGGATCAAGGTTGTACCCATATGTTCTTGAAATATTCACTGCAGTAGTTTTTGCAGTCGTAAGTGGAAAATGAATTGAAATGGGTTTTATAGGAGCATGTGGGTTAAAACTGGCTGAAAGACTATAAACAAAGGATTATGATAGTGACTAGGGGAAAAATATCTAGTAGGGTAATGAAGGGTGCAGTTTCAGGATTGTTCCTATTTAACATCTTCATTAGCAATCTGGAAGAAAGAATAAACAGCATGTTAATGAAATGCACAAATGATACTAAATTAGGAAGAGTCACAAATACTAGTGAGGACAGAAGCATTATGCAAAGGCCCTAGGGAGAAATGTGGGAAAGAAATAACAAAACAAGCCACTACTCAGAAAAAAGCATATTAATGCATTAAAGCTAGAGCAGTACAAATCAATGTGAGAAAAAATCCAAAGAAGTAGTAGCATTGGATGAGAGTCAGTGAGCAACATATTCGATGTGTGTTGTAATGTGATATGCTGGCAAGAAAAGCCAATATACTCTGGGCCATGTGTGCAAAGGCATAAAGTCATGGATCAAAGAGGCAATAGTTTCTCTAAATGGTGCTCTCCTTACTGAAAACGGAATATTCTGTTATGGGAACAGAAGAGTATTGATACTGAAGGAGACCCCCAAGTAAGTATCGCTTCAGCTAGTGATAGCTTTAGCTTCAGTTGTAGAGGTACGTCTTTTGGTTAAAAAAATTGTGTATGGAAGAACCCAGAAGGAGTGATGTATAAATGTATGGAAAGCTTCTGATGAGGATGAAGTGGAAGATGAGTTAATGGCAGGGAAAGTAACTAGCTGAACTCCGAAGGTTTTTCTTTAACCTTTTTTCAGATTAACCTCATTTTCTTCTTTAATGAAAGGTGGCAGATGACAATATGGCACATAACTTACAAAAAGAAAACAGGAAAGCAGTGCTCACTTTCCTATTGGTAAAATATTTATCCTCCCCACCCATCACTCCATCACCTATATATCATAGAATCATAGAATCATTTGGGGTTGGAAGGGACCTCTGGAGATCATCTAGTCCAACTCCCCTGCCAGAGTGGGTCTGCCTATAGCAGGTTGCACAGGAACATGTCCAGGCGGGTTTTGAATGTCTCCAGAGAAGGGGACTCCACCACCTCTCTGGGCAGCCTGTTCCAGTGCTCTGCCACTCTCACAGTAAAGAAGTTCCTCCTCATGTTTAG
>JAOXNO010000013.1:103181158-103216424 GCA_028565335.1 Limnodromus scolopaceus | reverse complement strand
ATCCAGACCCATGGACTTGTGAATGTCCAGCCTTCTTAACTGATCTCTAACTTGGTCCTCCTCCACCAAGGGAAGATATTCCTTCATCCAGACTTCCTCTGATTCCTCCAAAGTCCATGGCTCCTGGGGGCTGGCCTGAGCAGGAAGGACTGAGGCAAAGAAGGCATTCAACAACTCAGCCTTCCCTGCATCCTCTGTTACCATGGCGCTCGCCCCATCCAACAGCGGGCCCACATTTTCTTTAGTTTTCCTTTTGCCTCCAATATAATTGAAAAACCCCTTCTTGTTTCCTTTCACATCTCTTGCCAATTTTAATTCCAAGGAGGCCTCGGCTTTTCTTGTTTCTTCCCTACATAGTTTAACAGCATCCCTGTAATCCTCCCAAGTGGTCAGTCCCTTCTTCCACTCGGTGTAAACTTCCTTCTTCCACTTTAATTTTTTCAGAAGGTCCCTGCTTAACCACCCAGGTCTCCTGCTTCCCTTGCTTGATTTCTTGCTCTTGGGAATGCACTGATCCTGAGCTTGGAGAAAGCAATATTTGAATATTGCCCAGCTCCCTTGAGCCCTAGCCCATTGGATTTCACCTAGCAACTTCTTAAAAAGGACAAAGTTAGCCCTCTTGAAATCTAAGGTTTCAGTCCTACTTGTTGTTTTGTGCGTGCTACCCACAATCCTGAACTCTGTCTTTCCATGGTCATTGCAACCAAGGTTTCCCTCAACCTTGATGTCCTCCAGCTGTCCCTCTTTTTTCATCAGTACTAGGTCCAGTAATGAAAGGAATACATTATGAAACACTTGGGATCAATATAATTCCTCACACTGTGATAAACGTATACCTGAAATCAGCTGAAAGTTGCTGCTTTTTTTTTTTTTTTGTAATAAGGACGACTGTAAGGTAAATAGGCATAAGAAAAGAGAGAGAAAGAGAAGCAAGAGAAGTTCAAGTGTGTCTTCATTTTTCTGTTTTTTCAACAGAATCCAATTTAAGCCTGCATGTCACGTGAATAGACATTTTCTTTTGAACAAGAAAGCCATCTCTTTTTTGGCAAGATTGAGGGATACAAAGAAAGGGAAGAAAGAACAAAAACCAACAACAAAACCAGTTGTGTCACTGAACTAATCCATGCTACATTTGCATTTTTGATACTGCATGCATTCCAATTCTACCCTCCTTTTCTACTGCTCACCCAGAATATACTAAAGCTGTAACTGAGTAAACTGAGTTAAACCATAGAGTATTACAATAAAACTGTAACTGAGTAAAACTCCCTGATCCTAGGATTGATGCTGCATCTACATAAGGAGAGATTGAATAGATTAATATTCTTCAGTTTGTAAAAAATGGGAAGGCATGGTTAACATTTATTATTATGCATGTTCATATAAATACACTCATTAATATGAAAAATATGGAAGAGTGAATAATCAGTCCTCATTCTTTTTCTTCTCACAATAAAAGAACGCAAGAGTAGAAAATGAAAAGATCAGCCAGCTGGTATAAAATAGAAAGAAGTACTATTCCACACTTTGTATAATTAAATTCTAGAACTCATTACCAGAGGATGGGTGCAAAAGGAGGTCAGAGAGATCATGGAAGATAAGGGTATGGAAGGGCACTGAGAAAGAAAGTTTCACATAGAACTTGTTGCTCTGAAAGTCCCTGAACTTCAGTTTACCAGAAGCTAGAACTATATATCAAAAACATGGGGGTCACTGTGTGCATACTCACCTTCTTACTATCTTCCATAAGTATTTCTACCCATACAGCAGGTATGGTATAGGCCTTGTAACATTAAGGTGAACCAATAAAACCTTTACGCTAAAAGTCACAATAATAATCACAAAGAATCACAATTAAATACCCCACCTGTGAAGGCACTTTTTTTTTTAACCAAAGGGAAATAGGAGGAAATTTTGAACACACACACACGCACAAAGGTGCAAGTATTGGGAAAGCAGCACTTGGAATTATGAATGCTTTTTTGGGGGAAGAGCAATATTAATTGGATGTCATCATGCCAACTGATGTTTTGCCATCAGGATCTGCATTATGCTGCAAACTCTAAGGTGTCTGTCTGAACAACTGAGAAACAGTTCACTGCTTTGGATAATAACCTAAATGCCAAAGCACTCTAAAAAAAATTATTCTTCAGGGACTTGTCTCCACATAAGGAATGTATAGAATATAGATTAATTGTAAAAAAAATTTTGTGGTCAACCAAATGTTTTTGTGAGTTTTAAGGGTACTGTATGCTGACACATTTTTTCCAGTACACACCAGGTCTAATCCAGGGTAAAATTAAGCTTTTTCAAAGAGGTAATGTGTAGCTGGTCTGTACCAAGAAAAGAGTAGTGGGAGGGACCTTGCTTGGCAAAGACAAAATTGAGCAGATGTTCTTGGGTGTGCATGATTGCTTCTATAACTTACTGTGGGTTTACTAGATTTATGCATCTGTCTAGCTTCATTGTCATAGATGGAGGTGAATGTGTCTCTTATATTGAGCTTCAGTGGAAAATTATGAAACTATGGTTGCAGACCTTATATTTAAGGAGTCTTAAACTCCCTTGTCCACAACAACTTGTTCAGATCTTCTTGTCCCATCTTCCAACACCCCACAGATGCTGAAATCTTTCTTAAAAATGTTAGATGTTTTTTGTAGTTTAAATATGCATTTCAGTTAAACATGTATTTAATTTTTCTTTGTCAGGTGAAGAGAACAATTTTAGGTTTAGAGATTTTCATTAGGAAAGATATAACAGACATATGAAAATAAATAAAAGACTTACTTTATACACAACCTACAGTGTGTGGTGTGATCCCACAGGGAAGACTAAGACATCATAAATCCCAGACTCTAGCTTAGTAATACAAGGTTAGAGATATCATTGGCACATGAGACATGGTTTATTCAATTATTAAACCTATTTGGATTGTCAAGGCTTTTGAAAACTAAATGTATTCATAAAATATTTGGTTTCTTTGAGAGGGTGAACTTTTCTTCTCTTAGGTGAATTCTGTTAGCTTAGTCAAATTACTTTTTCGTAATATTTTCATAATATATTTAGTTAGGGACCTGTGCAATTATGTTTATTACTCCTATAAAGGATGAAGAATGGTATCAGGGAGAAGGGTCTGCAGTCATTTGTTATCAGATTTACTGCAGCCTTTTGAAGGGCTATTTCCCTTCATGTACCTGCATAGGTCTTTCCTAAAGGATTTTTGATCCTTGTTCAAGAGTGTATTTCAAACTATAAGTATATGATAGTGTTATGTTTATAGGAGGAGCAACTCATTTTGATTCCCATCCCAGAAGATCCCATGAGCTCTGGCTGTGGGCTGCGACTTGTTACAAAGACCTACGAACAGAGACAAGAAACATAGTCAATAAATAATGAGCTTATCACTGAAGCCACAGACTGTTTGGGGAACAGAAGATTCCAACTCGTAAGTGTGTAAGTTCACCTATTAAGAAAATAAAACTGAACTGCATTAACCATCTTTGACTTTGAACAAGGATATTTGCATCAATTTCTTTCTGTTAACTGATTAGCTTTAAAAGTTTTTTTAAAAAATGTCCCACGTGGTCAAGTCCTGCTGTTCATGGTAAGACATTGCAGTTTTTCTACCATTTTGCAGCTGAACTTCATTGTTTTCATCATCTTTCCAGTTCCTCTGCTCCAAGTGGCTGATTCCACTTTCTAGGTTTCATTGAGTAATGTGCTCTAGGCAATCCTGCTTTAGCAAGGGAGTTGGACTAGATGATCTCTAGAGGTCCCTTCCAACACTGACAATTCCGTGATTCTGTGATTTGACTCCAGCTGGGTTCATCTGGAAGAGGAAGTGCAGAGACGATGGTGCTGTCTTCACTGGGGCAGCTCAAGGCTGGCAGACCGGTAGTTAATGTGACTCATGAATGAAACATACCTTGTTAGCACTGGTATTGGGAACAGAGAGCTAGAATAACTGTTCTCTGCTTTCTGAGCCCATACAGGCCCATAATAATTATTCTGTTCGTGGCCAGTGGACAGTTTCAACATGTGGCCCAACTGAAAAGAGGCTCTCTAAGGTAGTAATGTTTTTCCTCTGTTACTGAGATTGCTGCAACACACATGCTTCCTTGGCTTAAGCCAAATTATTAATGCCATAATAAAGAATATTTTGCACTTACTGATTATTTTAATCTTTTTCTGTATTCAAAGCACATTTCTTGGCTAAAAAGTCTTGGCATCAGCCACGAACTAGATCATAGCATGTCCTGATTTCTTAGCTTCCTGAAATGTTAAAGAATTATGTCAAAAATAGATGAATGCGTACATACTCTATCCCTGTGTCCTTTTCCACTCAAGTAAGGAGCAGAAGATGGTTGCACTTACATACTCCTTATGTATCACTGGACTGTGATTATTGCAGTGCAGTATACCACTTTAACAACATCCACCACTGTTTTAAGTATAATAAATCTCTGGAGTAATTTATGCTAAACTTAACAGGTAGATGGAAAGAAAAAAAAAACCCTGGGAATTAATAGTAGAGGACAGAAGATCAAATTCTTACTTTACTAACTGTATGTCTGTTGGTTTTCCTTCTAGCACTTAATGTTTCCCTATTATTTCTTAGCATACAGGACAGCTCCCCAGAGTATTCCAAGTGCAACACTTGATACTTCCCTGTTAAGATCCAAATGATGTTGAAAAATGAATACTTGTATACAGATCTATAGCTCTGTAAACCTGTCAGTGTAGCTAGTATTTATATTTAAACCATTTCAGCCCACTCAAGAAATTAAAGTTATATAATATAACGTTTGCTTCCTTGTAGTGCTTTTTTTACTTTGCCACAGTTGTGTAAAGTTACCATATTGCAAATGAAAATCCTGTGCTTTGTGTCCACTTGCTGAAATTGAATATGCGCATTAAGTTTTACAGTAGCAGAAGATTCAAGACATCACCATTTCTTAAGGCTCCATAGATTAGGTAGGCATTTCTTTTATATTCCTTCATTTCTTTATATTCCTTCCACATATTCAGTGCCCTTCATTGTCCTTGGGAATTATGCATAGCTATGAATGGGAGGATTGATAAGCACAAGTATTAGAAACACATTATCTGGAACTTTTGCATATGCCTTGGAAATTTATAGTTTACTCTATGTGTGAAATAATGGATTTACTTTTAGATAGCTTATCAGTAAAAATAAAGTACTACATAGACAAAGAATTAAGTATAATAGTTTCCAAATATTTTAGTTTGTCTAAAGTGACAATATGAGACTATCTCAGAATTTTTAAAAATTACCCCTGCCAGGAAGCAGAAATACTAAGCTGTTCAGGTAACAGCATCCTATAGCTACATGTTGTAAGAGTATAAGTAAAGAAACAAAAACATACTATTGTTGCAATAGAAATATATAATATTGATAGATGATATGTACATTACTGATTCGTAGTAAAATTATTTTACCAGTTACCAGTCTTCAGAACTGTAAAAAACCCAAATTACTCCTCTGAATTATGTCTAGCCATGTGTAGTATTTATTAAGGATTAATCAAAATTTATTTAAAAAAAAATTAATTCAACAAGCTTTCTTTTTGAGTAGATCAGGATTGTTATTCTATATCAAGTGAGCTTGAGTCAGCAAAATACTATGCTTCACTGCTCATTTAGAGGGCAGTACCAAAGCAGACTTTGTACTGGCTTCAAAGAATGTAAGTACCTACTTTAAAATAAGCATGTTTCAACATTGACCAAAGCATACTTTCTCTAAAAAGAAATTAATTATTTTTAATCTATTAAGTGATGAAACTACATTGCAAGCCATTTCCTGCTGTGTACATAGTGTAATGAAATTTAATATGGTGCATACGTATAACCAAACTGACATTTGGTTGATTATATTACATTGAATAATAAATATTATATTACAGCAAGAAGTTTGGTTTGCAGTCCTGCATAGATACGGTCATGTGAGTCCCTAATGACACTGTAAAATATCAAAGGACATAAGTGTTCATTCTGGTGTGTATACTTGTGAAATAAGGTTCCTCGTTACACATACCTATAGTAAATAGAGCCAAAATGAGGTCACCAGAAAATTACTTTGGAAAAAAAAACCCTTTCTTTCACTTGTACAACTTCAGACTTCAGTTTACAAATATGCTATTTTCCAGAAGCTAATGTATATTTCTTCTGTTTTTAATGCTCCAGCATTACTAAAGACAGTCATAATCAGGACTTAGAGACAACCTCTGTTTACTATTGTATATCAGGGAAATGTCCTGCTTATCCTTTTTGAATAATAGATTACCTAAAAGAGGCACTTAAGATGAATCCTCTGGGTAACATCCTCTCATACAGTTCATTTGACCAAATCCTCTTTTCTAGTGGAAAAAAGCATCTTTCAGTGTTTTCATTAAGAATTACCTATATACTAGTGTCCAATCTTCAAATAAGTACAGGGGAAATTGGAACTAGATGATCTTTAGGATCTGTCCCAACTCAAACCATTTTGTGATCTATTCTACAATATAAGTACATGGAGAAATTGTAATACATAATCCAAAAGTTTCTTTCCAAAAGAAACCAAAAGAGAAATACAAAATAGCCACCCACGGGCATTTTCTATTGGAGAGACACAGTTAAGAATGAATGGGAAGATCCTCTTCCATGGACCAGAAATGTTAAGTATGGCTATTGAATGTGTTAAATAGCAATTAACATAAAACCGTAGATTAAGATTCACAAACTAAACACAAATGAAAGATGAATAGATCTTAAAGACATGAGGGGCCCTGATGGGGTAGTAATGAGTAGGGCTGGTTGACCCTGTGAGTGTACCAAGACCAGATGAATGTGGAAGGGTGGATATAGAGCACAACAATACATTGCTTTGACCAGCTCTTTGCCTAGAAAAAAAGGCAGTAAAAGAGGAGGGACTGAAAAGGTGTCCTTTTGTTACTGATGCACAGCTGAGCAGGAAAGAGAGGAGGTTTTGGTACTACTGCCACAATATACCTTGTAATATGTGCACACTCAGATCTGGGTGAGGCTGCTCTGTGGTGTGCCCAGTGACTCTTCAGACTAATGGGGAGAGGCAGAGGAAGTTGCAATGTCTCTATTTCTCTGGCTGTTTCAGGAAAATATGGTGACCTTCTACTTTGACGCTGAGCAGAAGGTAATTTCATGGCTTTAGAGCTTAGAGGAATATTGGATGAAATCTTGGTGACAAGTCCAACTTTTTCCTATTACTCCAGAGGCACAAATTGTCTCTAAAAGCAAGAACCTGCACTTTCTTCAAATCCTATGGAAAAACCTAAGCTGAGTATGTATGGGAGATATCCACACACAAAAAACCCCAACTCAGCTCTGTGTGATGGAGAGAGGTATCTCTTAAATATAACCAGATGAATATTGATCTTATAAAATAAAAGCACAATATGGTAATGTGGAGGATTTGTGTTAAAAAGAAACCCCAAAAATTAAAAACTTGAAGGAGAAAAGGAGAAATCAATATAGATACTTACCAATATTTTTTTGTTAATTTTAATACTTGCTGAATCTTGTATCTCTCAAACATTTCTGTCAGTAAATGTAACATTATTGAGTTCTGTTAAGCTGCCTGAGACAATTTGGATGGCTACGGTTATTCCTGTGAATATGTGTAAGCTGGATGAGGACCCAATCTGCACTAAAATCATGAAGATGACCATTGCTGATAGCAAAACCGCTATAGGCAAAGTGAATCAAAAATCTCTCATATGCAATAATTAATATCACAAACATGAAGCAGAACAGATTGAATTATCTGTAGCACAACTCTGTAGAGAATTAAAACCTTTTAGAGATAACTTTGAATCGTGGGATCCTTAAAGGATAAATTTCAGCTCACAGTACCAAATCCGGTTAATAGAAAATGGCACTACAAGGTATCACATGATAGCATCTGATGTATTACAATAGGAAATGAATTTAATGGTGATTAATTAATTACAAGCATAACAGATGATAGCAATATCTGTAATCAAAAGTGATTGCATTATACCAAGATCAAATAACATAGTGAAGATACGTATTTGAACAAATAATACAGGGTAACATGCACCATTAAATTTATCTGCTGAATAGGGCAATGCAAAGTGTCTGATAAAATACCTGTTTCTTTTTTTTTTTCTAATGGAGAAATAAAAAAAAAAAGGGGGGCAAGTATTAAAGAAGCAGAGGCCAATTGAATTTCAGCTTTCATCTTAACTACTCTCCTCCTCTGTTACTTTTATTTTTTTTTCAAGTTATGCTAGGCTATAAGTCTCTGTCCTGTTTCAGGCCAGAGGTGTTTTGTTAGGTTTATTTTCAGTTGTAACTCAAATTGCTTCTATGCAATTCAAATAGAGAAAAAGAGATTTTTGGGATAACACACCTTTCACTAAATTTTGGCAAGTACTAAATGCAGGAAGCAATAAGTATAACTACAGTTTTCACAGGGGTTCAAAACCTCAAATTAAACAATTTGGCCTTGAGTTCACAGTTTTTTTTGAGATATTTAATTGGTATTATTTTGGAGGTTCTCGAGTTCCTTGCTGCTACTCAGATGTGTAAAATTCCTTCAGTTGGAAATATTATAAAACAGTGCATCTGTCCTGGTTTAGATCACTCTCTGCATCTTGGAATCATAGTTGCTTTCTTGCCTTTAACAGTCAGCCTGATTACTGCCTTTGGCACCAGACTTCCTCTGGCACTTTACCCCAAATGACATTTATAGGAAATTAGGGGTGAATTCCAGCCAGTACAAATTTCAGGAATGCCAGGCATGAGTAAGTCCTTACTCCTAATTTTTCTTTTCTTAAAAAGGTCCAGGTAATTACATACAAAAGGCATTTTGAACCTATAAAGATTTGGTCTCTTTAAACAGCCTGAAATTGTGCATCCCAAGAGAAACATCTAAAATCACTTCTGAAAAATTTAGGTCAGTATATAATTAGAACCCCAAGTTACCCGAGAGTATCAAGCTTGAGCTGTGTAATGTTAGACACATGCATTGACAGTTTGGCTACATTCAGTGGCAGTTTGAACTTTCAAATGCATGCTGTGAAAATAGCAGGGAAAATAAACTCCTAAAAATCTCAGAAGACTTTCTCTATTTTTTCCCTTTGTACATTTACAGCAAACAGTTTTTTCCAAATATATGTACTAGATATTTATAGTAAATTCCGTGATCCTGACACTTTCATGCCAAAGTAAAAACTTGTCACAGTAGTCTCCAAGTGTGAAAATGTAAGTGAGAAATCAAAGAGTAAGGTACTTCTCTATCCATGTTTCTGTTTAGAATTCACAGCACAAAGTGGAAAAAAATGCAAAAACCCATGAAAAAATTCTCTTTCAATCTCGTTTCTTTGACTGGAGAAGGACTGCTGCAGCATTGTTTTATCCTAATTCCACCCCTAAGACCCAGGGGCTCTTGGAATTGTCATGCCTGGAAGACAGAGATCATTGAGAAATGACTTTGTTCTGCCACGCAAGGATGTCTTCCTCCAAGTTCAGATACAAGGAGGAATGCTGACTGTTCAGCCATCTTACTTCTATGACTGTGCCTTAAGCATATGCTCATTGCATAGGGCCTGCTTATAGTTAGCCAAACCTGACAGTTTAAACTCTTATTTTAATCCTACCTGGGACTTCTATGGAGACCTAAAGGTGTGGCTGCCAACTCAGTCTAATAGGCATGTTGCTAATCTCTAGTATGAGAGGTGTAATTTCTACTTCTCTCTCTGCTGCGCGATGGGAAAATTTTATGTTTCAGGTCCTATTTTTGCGAGAATGGAAGGCAGTGAAACTGATTTACTCCTTAGAGCAGTGCAACTTTATCAATGAGAAGTGTAATAGAAGTAGTTCTGTAATCAGAAGAATAGAGTGGGTTTCCTATCAGTATTGGAGTGGGGGTTGGTTTTGTCTAACAAGAAGCAGATGCCAAATGACATTTTATCTCACTTAGTTGCAGTTAGAACATCTCTCTCAAGCTTAAATCTAATGAGTGTTGAATTCACACTTCATCTTTTCCCATCTATCTATGGGCACCAATAGCACTCTCTCTACTATGCAAGCTGTCGATTTCTACAGTACTGGTAGAAGTGGGCTATCTATGATGCACCTACCCTTCTGCAAAAAAGTTGGTGAATCTGGCTAACTGGTTTGAAATCTTCTAAAAGGACATATATGCACTCAGTATAGCATCACAGAAGTCTCAATTTTGTAAGGAACTGGGCAAAAGATACAAACACAGGAAACACGGTTCCTGATATGTAGCCATTCCTGAACCTAATACACAGGCTGGCTGTACAAATCAGGTTATCACATTTTACTGTAAATTTTACGTTGGTATTCATTACCTTAACAAAAAGACCCAAACCAACTATCTCCAGTCTACTTTGAGTGTACTGTAAAGCAGAAAACTGCTGCTATCTGCAACTTGCTGTAGTTTCCTGCCACAGTTTCCTGTGTAGATTTTCCACACTTGGGATTCTAAGATGCACATATACACAGCTGTGTCGGTGTCACACACTTCAGCCATCTTTTTTTCTTTATATCCTTATTCCTTTAGAAAGAAAGCCTTTTACACTGCAGGCACAACCTAAAGAATGGCCTCTTATCCTAGAGTTTAACTTGTGGTGATATATCATCTGATAGGTTTCTGAAGTGAGTAGGTTCAGTAAGCAAAGTTTTCTCTGCTGTATTGCTTTAGATGAAATGAAAGCTACTTTTAGGTCAGACATACCTGCATTGTCCTGGGAAGGGTAAGGAGGAACCTTCTGCATTAGATGAGCTCTCTCAACAGTAGGCAGTTCCAGTCCCAACAGGTAACAGTGACCTCTGGCTATCTGCCCAAGCGCTCTGCTGACAGAATAACCGAAGTAGATTCAGTTTTATTCAAAACTCAACTTTATATGGCCTTTATATGCCCCTGAAACATTCCCTGTAGAATTTACTTTGCCAGTGAGATTGTATGTATACTCACACACGTATATAAAAGTGTACTTTATATCACAAAAACCTACATATATATTATTAGCAGAACAGAATTGTCTCTTTAGAATTGATGTGCCATTCCTCCCAGTAGCCTAACTCTTTTACAGGAACCTCTTCTATGACACTTGTACCCTCAGTTCTCATGCAAAATTCTGTTTAATACACATTTGAGGATTCTCCCTTGGCATGGGTTATAATCCTGACTTCCGAAGTCAGCTTCAAGAATAATTACTAGAAAAGGGGACACTGAATTCACACGAAAATTACTTAATAAAGTCAATCAAGTGATATGATTGAATCCTCCAGACCAAAATTGATAGGATTAATAAATTTTAAAACAAGCAGAGCATCATACAGCTCTCTATAATTTTGATAGCCTGAAGATCCATTAAAGACTATTCTATTCATAATTTCCTAATTTCTGTTCTATTACTAATTTAGTTTACAACTCTGTATATCAAACTGCTTTGGAAAGCTAATCAAAGTAAATTTCAATGACCACCACTACTAAATAAGCAAATACTCTATATTGCCAAGTTGCTGGCAAGTGCATATAAGTGAATGGTAGCCAAAGGAATTGGATATTTTTCTTCCAGTTTCCAAAGCCTATTTTAAAATCTGCCTTGTGCTAATAATTTCTGCTTTAAATATTTTTCTTTTGTAACTGGATCTTTGCTTCCTTTCACTTTGTCAATCATTTAGGCTTCAAGTTTAAATATGCAAGCACACAGAGCACAACAAAAGAACACAATATTATTCTGTCAAAAGCAGATCCTATTTCTTATTCCCCAAGGTCAGCAAAACCAGATCTGGGCTAAAACATTAAATACAGTGAAGCAAACATCCACTTATTCTTATCTCTTGCTAAAACATGGACCTGAAACAGGAAAAAATATTCCACATATAATTGTTTCTTTCTCACATCTTCAGCTGATTGCTAAAACAAACAAGTAAACACATTCCCTTAAATCCACTCGATCACATTTTCAAAGACATTTCAATGCAACCCCTAATTTTGCTGAAGCGGGTAGAGCTACCTGCCATTCTGCTGTGTACTTGGATAGTAATTTGTACATTGTGTGCAGTCTTATGGAAATCTATGAAATGGTGTGGTCAGTTCGGAATCTAATCATGTTCTCCCCTTGGTAAATGAACTCCTTCGATAAACTCAGGTCCTTTGGACTTTCAGCCTGTTGGGTCAGTTGCAAGTACACTCACATAAATAGTTGTATAAAACAGGACTTGGAATGTCTTTTTAACAGCATGCCATTTTCCTGTTAAATACTGCACATAATACATCTTTTTAAAGTGTATTGCTTTTTCTTTGATGTATTTACTCCAGCTAAGTGTAGTCTTGAACATTGTGGCCTGCTGGACAAATTTCCTAGGAACTATAACTGAAAAACTGGAGTTCTTAAAAAGCTATTATCTGCAAAGAGACACAAGGGTAAAGGAGAAATTCATCATTTCAGCTGAAAATCTGTAACTCTTTTATTGTTCCTACTGTCCTTTCTGTGTATCAAATTAACACTGTATCATTTTGTGGATTTTTGTTTGGTTTTTTTTTTTTTTTAATTATTTTATTTTTTATTTTAGGGACACAGTCCTGTGCTTACACATCCAGGAAAATAATACTTCCGTTTTAGTAAGATGGAAGTGGTAAACATGTAGTGTAATGGATGAATAGTAATAGTAAGATGAATTTGCTGTTTTTCTTTAGGAAAAAAAAAAGAAAATCAAGAGAGGATGAAGACATGGCAGAACAACTATATGCTGCCTCATTCTTCAAGAGAGTTCTCTAGATTCAAGAAAGACCTTCCTGCATTAGGAACCAAATTATCAGTATTATTTTGAAGAAGCTGTTGTAGGCCCTTACCTATTATGAAAGTGCTTCTGGTGAAGACATTTCAGCAGGTTTAATAAGATACATTTTTCCCTTATCTATGCCAAAACAGTAACATCAGGCCTCAGGAGGGAAAGGTTAGCATATATCACACTGCACAGATAACTCAGTGTGAAAGAGTAAACCAGGCTTCCAAATTACCAACACAAAAATATTCTGAGAGACCTATAACAGAAACACAGATAATATGGAAATAAATAGGCAGTCTTATTTGCAATGACGTTTTTTGCTACAACTTACATATGTGTCTGCAGCAATATATACATGCATTTGTGTACACACATAAATGGGCAAAATAATTTGAGGAGTGTTTCTCGCTTATACAAAACAACTTCTCAACAGAAAGAGAAGTGTGTCAGTAATATCTGCTATCGCTGTTTCTGCATGAATAAGGTCATTTTCCACCCTCCTTTCCGCTCTTCTTGCTTGAAATATTCAGTGCTGTCATTTCAATCTTCAGACCATTAAATCTAGTAATTAGAAATTACTAAATAAATTTTTGTCTGAGACATATATGTAAGTATGTGATCTTTTTACAGTGTTTGAGTGATTGTCACATCAAATCTCCAATTACTTTCGAAGTACACGTCACCACTACATTGCTACTCCAACATAACTCAAAACTGAAAGAGTGTAAAGTGTCAATATTTTTTTTGACGGTTGAGGAAGATAGGGAAAAAGAACGTGCATCAAGCTGCAAACAGGATAGTACTTTGTGAACAAAACACCCAATGATGCGCTGATGCATTTCGGGTTTGATGAAAATGAAAACAGACTGAAAAGATGTCTTTTTATTTAGCTCGAGCTAAACTTTCTTTTAAATTTTACCAAAATGTTAAGCAACAAATTTTAAAGTGCCTGACTTTTTTTGGAAAAAATGGTTCAAAAAATGCATACCATAACTGTAGACATACTTAATCTCACTGGAAAGGTTATTGATTTATCTGCCAGAGAGCACAAAACACTGATATATCAACAAATATAGTATTTGTCTGTATCCACAGTACTAGCCATTGTTCAAGAACAACAAAAATAATAATAAAATCCTCAAAATTACTTCAACAATTAAGAAAAACAAATTTGACATAAGAATGGTTGTAGTTTTGGCATGCTTACAGGGGACAGAAGGATGAGAAATCTGGTCTTCATTTGAGCACTCATTTATGACACAGGTTGTTTTAGATACCCAAGTGATCACCTGTAAACTAATGAGGGTTGTAAGAATACAGAATAGACTGAAACTAATATCTAAGGAATAAAGGTATATGAAAGTCAGATATTCTCACAACTGGTTTAATAGCCTTAGTTCAGGATTCCAATTAAAATTCACAGATAACACAGAAGAAGAAAGAAATCCAAACACACTAACAATATTACTTTCCTCTGGTCTGGAATCTCCTATCAAACCGAAGCATGAGCCTTTCTCCTTTGAAGCTGTTCATGGATGAATGCGTGAAGTAGATATAAACAATTCAACAGTTTTTCAGCATAAATGCCACAGATTTACAAAGCAAGTGTATCTGTCTGGAGGTAAATTAAAACTTGGCTAAAAACTGTAAGCTCAAACCAGCAAGCTCTGAGATAACCCAGGGAAGAAAAGATAAAAGAGCTTTGGTCCTTTGGCTGTGGCATGTGTACGACTTGACAGCGGTCTGCAGAGAATTCATAGGTCAGATGGCAGTCTCTCCTCCTTGCTCCCGGTTCACTGAAGGGAAGAGGTGGCAAGAGAATCAGGTGGCACAGAAACATGTAGAGGGTGCAGCAGAGGAACAGAACAGATGGGCGTGGGAGACAAAACGAGGAGCAAAAGTGACAGCACAATCATTGCATTCTAGACAACTAAAAATACACAAATACTTTTATATTTGTTTTCCTCGCTGCAGTTGCCAGAAAGATGTCGTATAATCACAAGTAGAAAGGGAGGTAGCACATGCAAATAGAAGCCAGAGAGAAGGAGATTCATTAGCCGCTCTCTACTTTAAATGATGCTCCCACATACGAAAGTCGGAGGACCTGTGGCTTAGGAAACTTGTGACCTTGTACAGTAAAGACACTTACTCCAGTTCTTTTGTGATGCCTGAAAGTGTTAGCAGAGTTGCCATGGACAAGCTCAGCTGTTGTAAGACATAAGAAAGGGAAAAAAAAGGGTTTCTAAGTTGTGAGCTATTTAGGACCTTCAAGGTGAAATCTTATCCTTCAGGAATTGTGAAGTACCAGGCTCAAAGTTTTATTTTGTGAACAGAATCACTGCAAATGCCAAAAATGAAGATTTATTTATAGCTATATGAAAAGTTATACTAAAACATCTCAGATGTAATTTTTGTGGCTAATATGGTCTTAGCAGTTAGCTGTTTCCTGCACTAGTTGGTGCTGTTAGAAAAAGACACTGAGAGGAGAAGCTAGAAAATAGGAGAAGCATTTTTCTTTTATCCCATGGTTAATAAAAATCCATCTGATAAATGGGTAACGTACCTGTGCTTTCAAGATTGTTTTGGTATGTATAGTAAATTGATACCAGATAAAATCTACAGGAGCAATGCCTATGGGGTCTCTTGTTTTAGCTTTTCTTAGGATCCTCAATATGGCACTGTCCTGGTCAAGGCAGGGAGTCAGCAGGTGACAAACAGAAGCCCTGGTGCAGAGCTGGTGCTGGGGGAAGCAACTGTACTACTCTCGGGCTCTAGATGAGAGCCTCTGAGAGGGAATCTGGGGCTGTGAGGAAAAAAACATATAAAAGTAGCTCCAAGTGGAAGATCAGAGAGAAAGAAATCCTCATGATCATCGTACTGCTCTCAGCAAAGACATCAGCATACTTGTTGCTATCCCCTCCTACTCTCTCCCACTTTCTCTAGGAAGACTAAAACTGCCAGCTTTGGGATGCAAAGGGACACAGGCATGGTGAGCACCACACCACAAAAACCCAAATACTAAGAAAATTTCTGTATTTCTTTTGTGTAACAATTTAAACGGTATTATTAAACTTTTCTGTATTAATTAAATAAGCCATGTTGATTTTCTGTTAAAATATCAATTGACTTAACAGTAACATTTTAGCCTATGTATATAGTGTTGTCTTCTTTTGCACTCAAGATTTTGAGCCTAAAAAAGTAAAGCAGATTCAAGTACCCAATCAGATCAAACACTGCTTTTGCATTCTGCATAGTTAGAAAATAATTGCTCTATTTGATCATTTCTTGGACACACAAAAACAAAAATAGGCCTTCAAAGAAGAAAAGGTAGAAAAAGGTTCCTGAGTAGGACTTAAGAGCTAAATATTGTGGTGGAAAATCTGTGGGTTCTTATTTGGCCCTTAACCCGACATCGGCTCTTTCCCTATCTTCTGGATACAGGATTGTAACATGTATGTGAGACTTCAGTTCTCCATCTATTAAGTAGAAATAAGTACAACCCAACACAATAGGATTTTTTCATAAAGTTAAGAATGATAATGGAAAGAATCCCTGTAATGGGATGAAGTAAATGCATGCTACTCAGATCTGCTGGTGCTTTTTCCAGTTCAGGAAAGATTTTTCCATTTATTTTCTACAGATGAAGAGAGGAAATATCTGATAGGCAAAAATAGGAAAGATAACATTATGAAGGCGTTGCTAAGAATGGAGCATGTGCTCAAATATCATCTCACACACCCCCAAAATGTGAAGGCAATCTTGATTTTTCCGTGCGGTACTTTATTGCAGCTAGAGGCAAAGAGTTGCAGACTGTGCTGACAAGCTGGGAAATTTTAGCCTGGCAAACAGCAACTTTGAGATGAATTTGAATGTTCGCAGTGGATAAGAAACTAAATGTTAAGTTCCCAAAAGAGAAAGTCAGGAAGTAAAAAGAAGGAAATCTTGGGTGAAATTAGGGCACAATACCATTTTAGTATAGGTGCAAACACTACTGAAATGCAGTGTTTTGGTGGCAGTTGAAATTGCAGAAAGTGTGTAGAAAAACCAGGAGAATAATTAAAACCGGCCCCCTTACGGGCTTTAGTCTGCTTATCAAAGAGATAAAAGAGATACATTTAAGGGGCTTGGTGTACGTGCTTGCATGTGTGAGTAAGTGACTGTCTTGCATACTGGAAGTATCTTCTGACAAACAAAACTTTGATCAAGGGGTCTCTAATACAGTAGACAAAAGTGTAACAAAATTCAATGGCTGGAAGCTGAAGCAAGATAAATTTAGAGTGATAGAATAAGGCTCCAAGTTTTAACAGTGAAGATAATTAACTACTGAGTAGTTGATGTAGTAGTTGTTGTAGTTGATGTAGTAGTTGATGAAATTGTGGTTGGTTTTCCCTGGGAATTTCAATTAAGACCCAGCATATTTTTCTAAGCAAACTCTTTTAATTCTGCTGGAATTAATTCTGGTAAATCCTATAACTTTTGTTATTTTAGAGGTCAGATTAGATTATCATAATTTCTGGTTTTGCCATCTATGTTCAATAATCATTTATTACCTGATGTTCTTGTTGTTTCATACAAACATTTTCTTTTATCCCTTTTCTCCTAAACCCCCTTTCTGTGGATATAGCCCTTACTTTCTAACTTCTTCTCTGTCCATCTCCCTCTGCTCTCTCCTCTTGGGCCCCTACATTGCAGACCCCTGTTCATATATGTGTTTTCATTCTTTGGCTCACAAGCTGAATCAGTAGATTCAAGTTGTAAGAGGTGAATGATGTTTTGCCAAAAATATTGCCTCCCCAAAGAGCTAACTTGCACTAGGTAATATAAATACTAGGGGTCTGAGAGCAGGCTGGAAATGATTAGAAAAAGTACTTCAGTGTGCAAAGCTTTTATAACTTTGATTTTATGAATTGCCATATTTTTTTAGAAGGCAAGTGTCTCTGGAACCTCTATCTCCAGTGGTCCACAGTGAGAGTGAAAATTTCAATGCATTAGTTCTTTCATTTAACTCTCTTAGAATGGTCTGGTTTTAAACAGAACAGAAACCTTTACTACAGCAGAAATGCTGCTCTAATATAAGTTTTCTGAACAGTAAATGGATCAAGGTCCAGATTAGGTCTTCACTGTGTCAGATGCAATGGTAACAGCCAAACAAAAGCATCCCATAGCCTTAGGTCTGACAGTCTGTTAAATGAATTTGTATGCACTCAAGAAGAAGTGTCTTTCTGAAACATGAAGATGCCCAAGAGAGAGGGAAAGGAAAGGTTTTACAGACATTTAATAGTTCAAGACATTATTTGTTCAATAACGAAAGAAAAAGGTTTAGAGAGCAATCAGATTTTCATGGACAAAAGTTAGGCTTTTTTCCTTAGGGGAGAAAGGATCATAGGCAGTGATTTTTGTATGTGTCAGGAAGAGATGCAAAAGAAGTGTTTGACAGCTGGAGAAGCGAGTGAAAAGAAAGAGCTACTCATTCTCTCTCATCTATTTTGTATGCTTTTATATTCCATTTTCTCTGAATGTGATTTCTAGCTCTTTCCTCCCTTCTCTATTAAATTGCTTCATTCTTTTTTACACACTTCTTAGCACAAAAAATAATTCTTTCTCACATTCCAGCTCAGTTTTGTTTTTTTTTTTTTCTCTCCCACTTTCCTACACTGCTCTCAGTACTGAACCATAACATTTCCTTAACTTTTGGCAAGTTAGGGAAAGTCTCCATTTTGATCACACCTGTGTTCACATGACTGCTGTAGTCTCCCCCGAAGTCTGCTGCAGGTGTGTTACTGGCTGTGGAGAAGCTAGTCAGAACTGATTACAAGCATGAATATCCACCTCTCTGCCCTGGAGGAAGTGGATACTTGCCAGCACGTAAAAGTAGGTAACTGTTCCCCAAGTAGCATGAACACTTCTTGAAACCCCTAAAGCTTGTAAAACTCATTTGGTACTCCTATTTGGTTCTCTCATGCTTTCACTTTGTTTCTGCTCTTCAAAAGTGCATTAAGAATTCTACCCTAAGACTGACCAGCCCAGTAACCACGTGGTGGTGGAGTGGCCAAAGAGCTGATTGTGCAGTGGGGAGAATGCCTTGAAGTGAGAACTCCAGGAATTACAGCAGTGTCAGTACACGAGGACAGATACTAATCTCCAATTCTTGCAGTTTCACTACTTCTTCTGCCTTAATGTACTACTGTTTTTGAATGAAAATGAAATGACAAGCTGTTGAAACACTACTAGTTTCAAATGAGATGAGACAACATGCACTTGGGCTAAAAGGTGTCTTTATGCCAGTTATAAATGTGAAAAAAATCCCATATCCCTAATCAGAATAGTGAATTTTCCCAGAAAAAGAACAGAGATGTAACTGTTGTGATGCTTTTTTTTTTTTTTTTTTTAGTTTAGTCTATTCAAGAGTTGGTTTAAACCAAATGGTTGAACTGAATCTCAGCTGCTGCCCTGGAGTTGCTCTATAACAGCAAAATCTCCTGAGTATAAACAAATGATTTTTGCATGTGGGAGGACGATGTGACCGGAAGGTGTATTTTACTTTTGACAGGCATTAGGATGATCCTTACGGCATAATGTTTTGTTGGCTTGACAAAAAATTCTGAGCCTCAGCCTCTTAAATGTCATGGAGTTTTCGTGGGAAAAAAATTTATTAGGAAATGTCAAAGTAAATATCTAAGCATGGGATGGCTCAAAGCTGCCTGTCATATATACACTATTGATGGATTCTTGGCTGTGTCTTTTGTTAAGTAAATGAGAATACTGGCTTCATGAATTGTGGTTACATGTCTAAATGCAAGAGCTGCCCACGCAAAACCTGTGTTGGAACTTTCTTAACTGACATGGTCGATAGAAGTGAGAAGTTCTGATTCAAAATAAAGAACCAGGACATCTGTTTCAAGTTTAAGCTTTTGGGGGGATATGATGGAGGGGGAACACATAACTTTAATGTGACAAATACTGATCAATTTATTTCAAACTTTACTTTGATAATAAAGATACAAAGTGAAGATACTAAAATATTTGCCACTCTTCCACAAATGCAAATAATACATACATTTTAACCTTCTCCTTCAAGCTTAGAGTGTAACATTCATTGGTGGTGATACAAAGACAGAAAAATACAGCTGAATACCTCATGCAACTTAACAGTGCATGGGTTTCTGAAGACAGAAGTATTTTTATCAAACCTGTTTTCTGTTTGGCCCTGGTTTAGGTGACATATGCACCACTAGTGATATGAATTTCTGAAGCAATACCTTGAATATCAGCTCCTTTGCTACTAAGTTACAAGTCCAGCTAATCAGCATTTTTATCAATGGGCTGCCGTTCTCCTAGATATCATCTTCCAAGGCATTCTTATGAAAGATTTCAAATGACACAATAGAGATATTTCACACAACATTTTTCACAAATCAAAGTATGGACAAAATTGTGTACAGAAAATAATAGTCATACTTTTCAAAATAAGGATGTAACACAAAACCACACTTAAAATCCAAAAGAAAAGCCTAGAATATAACTCTCAGTGCTGATTGAGATTCTTCTTGACTAGCTTTAGTTTAACCTGTTTCACTTAGTTATCTATTTTTCCTAATTGGAAAAGTGCCTATTTCTTCATTACCTATATTTATGTTAGCAACAATGCTTCTGCAATCCTTCAGAACAAGTGTAGGAAGCAAAACCTAGCTTTGCCCATGTTAAAACCTTTTACCAGCTCTTTTTCTGAGAAGTTCTGCTGAACAGATTCGGACAGGACTTTTTGGAATTCCAGTTAAAAATTTTAGATCAGCAGAATATGGTAAAGCTTCCACAGTATGTTCATCAAATACATATACCTGCTTAGCTGGTAAGAAATATCCAGCCTACATTGTAAATAAATGACACAGTCATGTGACCCAACTAGCATGCAATATTGTAATTAAAAGTTGTGTCTAGTGATTATATATATGACAAAAGAAATGTCTGAGGAGCACCTCTAACCTACCCAGCAAATTGTTGCATGGACATGTTACTTTTTAGTGGTGTTTCCCTTTACCATTTTTACTGTGGGTGTATTTTTCTTGAGATAGATAAAAGGCCACATATTTTTTTAAAAATGAGCTATGTAACTTGGGTGCTGTGGTGGGTTGACCTGGGCTGGCTGCCAGGCACACAGCCAGCCATTCTCTCGGTGTCTTTCCTCAGCAGGATGGGGAGAGAAAATAAGATAAAAAAGCTCATGGGTCAAGATAATGACAGGGGATCACTTAGTAAGTACTGTCAATGTCAAAAGAGATCTGATGTGAGGAAAATTATTTTAATTTATTGTCAAATAAAATAGATATGGATAGGAGAATCAAAATGGGCCATTGCTCTTGTCATCCTGTATCTCGCTGAAGGAGCTCTGAAGGAACAGTCATTAAGAGGTCAGGAAATTTTAAATTGCCTCCTCACATCTGTATTACATCTTTAGAAGAGCTTTCAATACTTTGGGATTGCTGTAGTGAAAAATCCTCTGGCAGGTACCTGTCCATCCCGAAGAAACTTTGCAGTAAAGTTGTATAGTTGCATTTTGTAAATGTACAGCAGGGAAAAAATTCAAGAGTACTTCAAACAGAAGCCTTTAAATAATAAATGTTAAAATTCAATTTCCAATATTAATAGTTTATGTAGAGCTTTGTACTTTAAGATTATATTTATTTAGTTTTGGTCTGCTGCATGACTTTCGTAACTCCCACGCTTATGCAAATCTTATCCATGGGATGAAAAAATACAGCTGTCATACATATGTTACCCATTGTCCTGATCTACTTCTGTGTTAAATGCATTAGCTAAACAATAGGACAAGCTTTAGCATAATAACGTTAATTAAGTTATAATTTCAAAGTACAAAATGAAATGTGACACTGTACAATGGTTTGATTTGAAATATGTCCAAATTGGTATTGCATTGTACTTTTGTAATGATTTAAAAAAAAATCAAATAAAGGCAGAAGTTTGTATAGGGGAAAAGTCCCTTTTTGAATCAATGTGAAAAAACTGATAAGAATTTTATCTATGGGAATAATAATGTAAGAAGATTTTACACAAAGAAAAATGAGGCCACTACTATGATGAGGCATCACTTATCCATCTTTATTGTCCACCGTTCTAAAAATTAATCTTTGCATTAATGTTCTGCCATTTTCCCCAACTAAGACTACATTTTGTGTGTGGTCTAGAGAAAGAAAAAGGGAATAATTATCTTTTAAAATGTAACACAATTAAATGTAATGTATATGAAATGTACAAATGCAATATATAAAGGAATTACAAGTGTTATAATTTAATTTTTGAAGGCCTTGAGAAATGATAATGGTACTGCCACTCAGGAAGAATTTCTTTTTTTTTTCCAAATTAGTATAAAGTTATTCTATTTGTAAACTCAAACAAAATATACTAGCTTTTTAATTCAGATCATCCTACCTCAAGTAATCATCTTTTTCATAGAAATATATACTTCCCAATTTGCAGGATTATTCAGGATGCCGATTGGTTAGGCTTATTAGTGTTTGGTTGGAGCGTTAGTAGGCTTTTGATGAAGGAGTGGTTTAGTAATTGTTAATTTAAGATCAGAACTATTGTTTCATGACCAATATTTGTGTACTTGAAGCAGTAACTTTTTAAGATGCAACAGAAATCCAATTCCCATCAAGCCTGTGTGACCAAGTGTGAGTTGTGAAAGAGTGCTTGTTAAATATGACTCTGTGGCTTTTTCCTCCAAAGAGAGAGACATTCTACATTCATGTGAGAACCACAACTCATGAGCTGATTAGAAATTTCCTTTAGAGTTCTAAAGGTTGTGATATGTTTGAGGCTGTGAAGTCACTGTTTTGGTGGGATACCAGAAAGGATACCATAGGGCAAGAAAATGGAATTTTAGGCTGGAAAGGTTTAATGTCTCAGAGAGAAATGAAAATATTAATTCTGCAAGCTACTTTATATCAAACTGTCTTTCACTTCCACCAGCTTCACTGATACACTTTAACCGACCATTCATAGAGAACGGCCTGAGATTCTTGGAGACAAATATAAAAATGCCTTGTACTGCTTGATTTATTAATTTTAGTAATTTTGAAGTGTTGCACGAAGCTTTCAATGTGCTCTCTAAATCAAGTTAATTTATTCCACAAACACCAATAGAATTTGCACTGCTGCTGCAAACAGAGTGGGATTTCCCAGCTGGCAGATGGTCTACCACAACTGAAAACTCATGAGCAGAGCAATATGAAAGGAATCTCTCACACAGATGAATGCTGTCATTTAAAGAATCTTGCTTATCAACAGAATTAGATACCTAATATTCAAGTCTCTTGGATGTTTAGCTTTTGAAATAGCTTAAAGGAATAAGCAAAATACTAATATTTCATTGAAAAAAATGACCTCTACTGATCTATATGCCCTAGGCCAAAACTGATTCTTATTTATATCTGCAGAATGCTATTCAAGTCATGGGGTAATAAGGGCATACATGAGAGACCAGCTGAGTGATTTTTAAATAGCCAAAGTTCAAGTGAAGTGTACTTTAGAAAGAATTTAAAACTTAGCAGTCTTTTCTTTGACTAAAGAGTATCTTTCACTTTTTGATCAGGTTTTTTTCAATAGGCAAACAGTTTTGTCTTTGCTAAGTAAGTAGAAAAGTGATTCTTGTTGGACAAAAGAGAAATGGCTGGAATTTTTAATGAAAATAATGTAAGTGATTTCATTCTACTTACACAAGCAAATTTACTTATGGAATGTCAGAGGGCAATGAACAAACACAAAAGTTAGTAAGAGGAAATTAGTGTGATAAAAGAAATACTCAAACAAAACAGAAGTCAAATTAGTCTCTCACTCTTGCCCTGGATAGACATCAGTAAGTCAGACTCAAGTAAGAGTAGAATTTTATCAGTGCCAGAGTGATTTTAATACAGCTATCATGGGTAAAACTCCATTTTTCATCCTGCCATTTAAATGATTAATATTTTTTTTTTTAAGATTTAAAAATATATGTAATTCTGGAATAGGATCAAACCAAGTTCCATCAAAGTGAAAAACCAGAAACATATTGAATGCACACCCTAAGTATCTGAGGCAATTTTAGAGCTCTCGATGACACATGAGAAATATTCCACCTGGGAATGTTAGATCAAGAGTCCTTAAATTAACTGGAATTCATTCACACCAAGGATGTAAATTCCTGGATGACTGAGATGCTGGTTATTCCAACACTTTCACCGTTTTCTGTTCATGCCATTCCATTTTAGGTAAATAATACGTATTCTTTGG
The DNA here is from genome assembly GCA_028565335.1 of Limnodromus scolopaceus. Classification (NCBI taxonomy): domain Eukaryota; kingdom Metazoa; phylum Chordata; class Aves; order Charadriiformes; family Scolopacidae; genus Limnodromus; species Limnodromus scolopaceus. The sequence goes on along the minus strand of JAOXNO010000013.1, from coordinate 103,192,310 downwards.
TAGAGAGTTTTTTATGTTGTTCTCAAGCATCCCTAATCATTAGACTACAAAGTTACTCCCTCTTTTTGTCTCTCTTTGTGGCCCAGTGCAGTTATACTGTTTTATATAACATGCATCTGACTGGAGAGAGAGAGAGAAAGAGACTGTCTCCACATCTATATCACCTAAAACTTTCAAGATGTAAGTTGAATTTTCTGATCTGATGAAATTTTCCAAATCTCAAAGGTGCTTTCTGTGTGGATTTAGCTTAGGTCCTGCAGATATTTCTCACTTTCTGTTTCACTAGTGCCAGAAAGTCCTTTTTTTTTTTGAGGGGCTGGGTGGGGAAGTATTCACTTCTGATAATTTCTGGGTTTTGTGTAACTTCATTTTAGGAGAAAAGCATTGTGTTGGAAAATTCCCAACAAGCTCTAGTTACATACTTAGTCTGAGGTCATATGCCTTATCTCTGACGAGGCATTGCAAAACCTTGCCATTTTATTCAGAGGGATAAATAAGGAATTTGAATCAACAGAAAGATTATCTTGGGTCTTAACCCTTCTTCTTAATCCCCATATAACTTTATACAATCTAAGCTTCATGAGGCAAAAAGAGCTAAGTATTTCTGAATTATTTTTTTACAGCCCTAAACACTGATAAATTTTAATCTGATTACTTTGAAAATGTAATTTTTAACCTTTCATCTTGGTTTACACAATGGTATGCCATGATGATATATTACAGATTCATTGGGGAATACTTGTATGGTTCTGGAAAACTAACAATCTTCACCAAAATAAATACAGTGCCTTCCACATCCAGAGTACTGATCTTGTCAGACTGGTCTCTTGATTCTTCAAAAAAATAATGATCAATCTTTAATTAAGGTACTTTGTTCTATTAGAACATTTGTAATTTTTATGGTGGGTTTTTTTCAGTTATTCCAGTGCTGTGTAGTATAGAGCATACGTCCTATAAGTATATAAAATAATAAAAATCAGTGGGATTGGAGCAGAGACTTAAATTTCCGTGCTTTGGCTTACTTAGTCTCCAGCTTATCCATGTACTTTGCTCATTATAGACCACATTTTTTTTTTTAAGTTTCAGGCACTGTGAATGAAATTACTTACCAAGTTAACCTGTTTTCTTGGATATATCAGAAATATTCACAAAGATTAAACTGTGTCCAATTAAGAAATATAGCCAGTCATAACATATTCCAGTATTTCTGTGCTATGGAATGTGAACTCATGTCTCTACTCCACCAGAAAACTGAAAATCCCAAGAAAATCTGTTTTCAAACATGCATATACCTATAAACAGTTTTCTGTTTTAGATGAAGTATTTCTATTAATCCCCTCCATAAAAAAAAAAAAAACCAAAACAAAAGCTTTTAATTAAGAGTTGTTCTAAGTTAGTTGCCTAAGTAGGATTGTACATGTTGTACATGAAGGGATTTATTTTTTTCCAGTAAGGACAGTGATTTATTAATTTTAATGTTAACTTCCTGTGCTGTCTCTGGTGATCTGCATATGTTCTTGAGTTTATGACACTTTATCAGGAGCTGCAAATTGACCTTGGAGCTCCCTGGTGAATGTCCTGTTTTTCTAGCAGGCTATAGTACTGGACTGCTGTAAACGTGAATGGTAAGAGGAATCCTATAAAAGGAAGTCCTTGTTTTGTGCTCCTTCTTTTGAACCATCACCACTTATAAATGCACCTAGCCCAAAAGTGGAGATTTCTGTTTTATGTAAATGCATGGGTGTTTGGGGGTGTACATTAAGGGAAATTGAGGTGGTGGTATCTGTTGCTGGTGTGAGCTGTGCCTGTTTCAGAAACAGCATGCCTTGCCTTAATTTTTCAAGTATCATAATTCTAGGTTTGATTGCAAAGTTCAGGTTAGTGTCTTTAAAAATTTGTTTTTCTATATTTTAACATCTGAGTTCAATTTCTCAGTAGGTCTATTTTTTATCAACATTTGGAGCGGAGTCTTACTAAACAACTTCTACATCATAGGTATGCAGAACTGCCATCTTTTATAGATCTCCCACCCCGCACTGTATCACATAAAGTAGTGCTCGGATAAGTTTCCAAGGACTAAAGTCTTTAAAGTTCAAAGAAAAACCTGAAAAGAAGACAATCCAGGAAAAAAAACAGATCAACAGTAGACCACCAAAGCTTGAAGAACAATGAGATCCTGTTTCAGCTCTTATTTAAGATATCACATCTGGCAAACAGATATAAAAACACAGTCCCACGTTTTCTAATTATTTTTTTCTTTGCCTTGCATTCTTTTGTAGGGACTAGGCTAAACTACTTTGTATTTTGCCGTCTGCCATTACCTACTTGCAGCTGTGGTTTACCAGAAAAAGAAGGGTGCATATTGGAGGTGGTAGGGGAGAAAGGACTTTTTGACTCCAAATTATGCAAATAAAGCAACCACAACAATACAAAACGAAAGAAATACCCCTACCTGCTCTACTTCTTTCAGATGAGTGCCACATTATGTATGCACTGAAAAGCCAGACCTGGTATTGCTACAGCAGTTCTTCTCAAACTGTCTGCACAGTAGAAAGCATGTTATGGAAGCTGAGACATTGTCCTGAGAGTGTCGAAGTATTTTAGTTTTTTTTTTTTTTTTACTTATTTTAATTGACAAGTCCCATATCTCATGTCTGTGGAATAGAAAGAATTGTCTGGGGCTTACTGATTGTGCTCAGCTACAAACCAGAATAGAATAATGCAACTGAAAGAGTGCTCATACCACCACTGTAGCAGAATTCAGTAAGAGCAGTAACACAGGTAGCTTTTATAGTGGCTCAAGCTCTCAGAAGTCCTTTTCATTCAAATGTTTTGCCTTGTGAAAAAAACAAATATCAAAATTGAGGCATCTAAAGCTTCTAAATTGAACTGTGACATGGAGAGAGGGGATTGGCATGAGATTCAGCAGAGCATGGCTACGGAAACAAAGAGTAAGGCCATTCGAGTCTGAAAGGATCAAAGTATTGAAAGTCTTTTGTATGAGATGTGCAGTCTTGCAATCAATATGATGTTTAACACAATGAGCAAATACTTCAATACTGAGAAAATATGTTCTGATTAGTTCAAGTGATAAAATGTGCTATTATATTCTGAAACTGCTGGACCCTGCACAATTGCTTTATCAACAAAGGCTGCAAACACAACAGTGCATTAGTCTGATCTCCTATATATGAGTAAGGATGTGCAAACCTTTGCTTAATTGAACTACAAAAATGTAACAGTGGCTTAAACAGTTTGTAAAATCTTGGCCATTACGAGAAACTCTGCTAAAGAAGGTATTACTGTACTCACAGTAATATCTACTAATTTCAGCTGTCTCAGTCAGTAGAATTTCTCTCTGTGTTTTTCTTACTATGTTCCTAAATTCCGACTTAAAAATCTCATTAGGGTAAGGAAATAGAAACAGAGACACAGCAGCAGGAATTATTCCAGTTATTTTGTGCTGCTCTATTTATAAAAAAAGTAACACAGTGGGTCTGGGGAAAATGCAAGCTCTCTCAAAGTTTAGGTGGAAAAGGTATAGGGTGAGCATAAAAGTAGAGGAAATAAACTTGAAAGATAGCTGAACAGATAATGATGTTACTGAGCACTATAGTGACATGCCTCTTGCTATTGCTCTGCCTCTGTATTTTCTTAACAGTCAGCCCAGATTATTAGAGAACAGTGTAAACTATACTGCTGAAAAGGAATAATCCAATATAGGAATTCACTGCCATTGCTATCCTTTGTGCACTTTGCCTTGGTAAGAAGGGTGTGTGGAGATATACAATGTGATAAACTGTTCTATGCTAAATATGTTTTACAAAGCAGGCACACAAAGCGAACACTTGATGCAATCCTTTGAGTAAACACCATTATTACTAACTGCTATTCTCAATTTTGTGTATTCAAGCAGACCAGGGACCTCATAGCCTAAATTGGGGAGTAGGCGAGTGGAAGGGAAGAGACAAAAGGAATTCTTCTTCTTCTTCTATAGACGAGGAATTTTGGCAGGCTGAAAGTATGTGATTTGGTGCCAAAACATAAAATAAATCCAGATTACCATGTCATTTCCCTAAATTAAAGCCCACTTTTACTTCCAGTGAAAAAACATCTTTGAATCGTAGGGCTATTTGTGGATGGTGGCAGCCTCAGTCTTTGTGGGACAGGCACAGCGTACTTGATGAAGTTACAGTACTCCGGTTCCCAAGGCTTTCACTATACGTTATTTCAGTCCAAATGTTTCTTCAATGTAAAATACACTTCAGAGATTGATTAAGGCTTTTTAAGTCACGTTTGCTGGTAACTTCTCCACTATATCTAGTAACAATCCATTCCCCCAGCATATTTCCCAAATGCTTGTAGAATCAGTAAAAGCCTATTGAGTGGCAGACTTTTATTTGGGGAAACCATTCCCACAGAGTGAGATTGTGAATAGCTTCAGTCTGGAAGCAGGAAGGTTGTACAAAGTCTGCACAGACTTTGGTCAGCTGGAATACACCACTTCAGAGAGAATCCTGAGTCACATCACAGTCTGATTTCTGGGTTTACTGAGTCAGCAAGATTGAATGAAGAGACCTTATACAGAGGGAAAGCAATATTCAGACAAAGACACACAAGATGACATGGACTGATTTGTGAATGATTATTTCATGTCAATACTATGAAGCATATTTTAGAAAAGGTCCAGAGAAGAGGATACAGAGGATACATAATATTTGATTACATTTTTGTATGAAGAAATCACTCTGGTTTGCTGAAACCAGAAAACAAAGGAAAAAGATGTCTTGCCTTCTACGTCACTAACTTATTCAATGCAGGATCAGAACAGAGTAATAAAGTGTACAGCATAGAGATACTATTTTCCAGAAGAACCAAGGATGCTGCAGAGAGACAATAACACAGCTTAACAAGTAGTTTTTCTAAAATTTAGAGAGGAGATAAGATGTTGTCTCTGTTAAAGGTACAGAACTCCCCTGGGGCGCTCAGAGGGAAATGTGAAGAAGACAGTGCCTTAGGAAATAGGTAGTTACAGCAAAAAAATAATTACTAGATAGGTCCTAGAGGTTATGGTGAAGACCCGCAGCTAAACACTGCCACCTCTGCACTGGCTGGATGGCTGTAAGTCATGGTGAGAATTTCATCTGGCTAGGGAACACTGTGTAAGCACTCTTAGATGGAGAAACATTACAGAAGTATTTTTTTCTTCATAAGACTGCATAATGACAACTTTACTTACAAGTAACTAAGGTGACTGAGCTCTATCTGAGCTGTGGAACTTCACATCTGAAACAGTTAAGATCGAACAAGAGTAAGCTGCAGAACTCCACTATTAGTTTAACCCTAATTTTCAGAGACATTATGAATTTTTATTCCTTGTGAGTGCATTTCTCACCAATACTCTCCAGTAAGTGGATACTGACACATTGCAGTATTGCTTTTTATCTTGTTTTTCCACAGCTTAAAACCAAGTGAATAAATTTGCTGCTTGAGGAAATTTAAGTAAATTAATATCATTACTGAAAATTACCATCAGGTTACCTGGCTGAGGTACTTGCAAAGAGCAAAAAAATGTGAAAAGAATAAACTTAGTGAACTTAAAAAATAAGTGCTTTCTTGAGCAGAAAAATATTTCTCAGTGAAGTATGTATTTCAGCTCACAGATCATCACTTTGATGATCAGTGAATATATAATATCTACTTCAGTAGCAATGACTCTTTCATTAGGGTACAGTTGAACAACTTCAGGTGAATTCTCACTTCTGGAAAATGAAGGCATCTACAGAGGTATAAGTAAGAAGTGGGGAAAATTTTATTATACTTTGGTAGGACTGGGTATATTGAGGACTTTCTTGGTGGAGATGGGAGATTATGGTTCAAATTCTCAGGCAGAAGAGGAAATTCAAAGTAAATCTCCCATAGCTTAAGCAAACCATAAGGTATTCAGGTCAAAGAGTCAATTTCTCTTTGAACTTTGCTCTGAATATTTTGTGGGATTTTTTCAATTTTAAATACTTGATGAATTAAATTCAAATTTTATAATTTTTAGTGCATTTTGACTAACATATTGCTCATCACAACGACCCTTTTTTTCTTGAAAATTTCTGGTTTGATGAAGGGGAGGGGAGAAACATATTGCTGTGAAAAGAAAAAGACTGAAAATACACAATTTTCAGGGTGAAAACAAGCTACTATAATTTTGGAGCCATCTTGCAGTTTTAAATTCTCTGGATTGAATAATGCTTGAAATACCAGATGAAATCTTAATTTTTAATAATTTCTTAAAAAAACCTTATGATTTTTAGTTTATTTTGTTGACAACCCTCCCACCCCAACATCTTATTTTTCCCCTTAACAAATGCTTAGTAGGTAAATGCTCCTTCTGTTTTATTTGAATACTTAGAGAGGAGATAAATTATGTCATCTTGCTCTGCACAGTGCAGTAAGAGATAGTTATGATTTATTACAATGGAAATCTGTGGATGGAATGGGGACAAAAAGAGTGTGGAAATGAGTGAAGGCAAAAAAAATGAAGAAAGGGGGATTATGCTCTTACTTTTCACTGAAACAACTTGGGCTGTGAAATCACATATTACAACGTGAATTTCAATCAAATTTCTTGAAAGAAGGTAACTCCTTTAAAACACTGAAAGGTTCAAGGAGTTTATTTCAGGTGCCAGTGACTGATCTTATTTACATTTTCAAAAGCAAGAGTTCCAATTGACTGAATTATTAAATTGAAACACCCAGAGCAAACACTTCACTAAGGATGGATCCATGTACTCTTTCTACTTCCAAGAACACAGGCTGTATTTTTTAAACCAGACAGAACTGAAAATGTTTGTTACCAGGGAAATTTCAGGAGGCAGAAGGGAGATTGAACTAGTGAGCTTGTATGTGTATCAAAAACAAACATTAAAGTGAAAGTTGCTCTCAGACTCTGAATCATCTCTGGAAGAAATCAGACATAAGCAGAGTCAAAGTGGGTTACCACTGACTTAATGGAATTCTAGATACTGAGTTTGTTGTTAAAAGCCTAGGTAGGTCAATGGTGCTGAAACATTTGTGGATGAAATGAGCTAGAGAAATGTGCATCCTTTGCCACTTGGGGCTGTTAAATAAACATTCTCATACACTTATCAGCAAACTGCGATGCTTTTTCTCTTTGAAAAATCTGTGTGAATGGACCAACATTTTCTTAAATTGGATAATGAGTACAGAATACTGGCTGACTGCTGCAAAAATGCTCTCCAGCTTGTTTGACAGCTATTTTTTATCAGGTACTAAGTATTCAAAATCTCCAGCTGTTTTAACTGAGCATTTAGGACAGGTGGGTTTCCTGATTAAGTGAGATAAATGGTGTCATTTAGACCAGCTCAGTGCTAGAACTAGTATACATGAATCATTATGTGGTTGAATACACCTGTGTGAAAAAAACCAGCACAAATCTTACGCACTGTTTAAATTCCAGTCTGAAAAGAAAAGCATACAGACGACCTGTAGGCCTTAAACTCTCTCAAAACATAACTGACTCCTTTGTACTGTGGAAAGTTTTTTGCTGTTTGGTTGGCTTTTTGTGCCTGTGTTTATTAGAATAATCATTAAAAGCAAAGAGATCACAAACAAATTCAAAATGCAACACAAAATGCATTCAAATAGTTGTCCGATCCTCAGGATTTCAGCTCTATTCTAACAGCAACTGCTCTGCAGCAGTCTGCTATATGCAAAGTTAATCTTTACATTCTCAACTAATAGTGATCTGATGACCTATAGCATACTGGCAAAAGTTTTTACTGTATCCATCCAGTATATACTTCAGTGCATTTAATAGATTAGTGAACTTTCTTTGAGTCATTGATGTTCCAAAGATTGCAGGGGTAGTACGAACAGTATAGTATTTTATTTTTTTTTCTAATTTAGAGTCAAATACGTAAACATTACTCAAGATTGCAAGATGAAATCCTGAATTATGATAACCTCAACTTTCTTCTGGAAAGAATTCATAGCTTTGTTGAGAAACTCATCTAAAGAGACAAGACTTGATAGCTTCCAACTTGCCAACATCACATAACAATGTGTGAGCTGCAGTGCTTCTGGGGACATGCTTTTTCCCAGTTTGGCTCTTCCATTGCCCTTCAACACTGTTATTTAATCCTGTATTTCCTGAGGCATGAACTATAATTTATTGTTCCTCATTTCCACATGCTGACTCCTTCCTTCTCCCACTAGCGTTATGAAAAATTACCTTTTGGGGCTAGAAATAAGTATCTTTAACTACACTTTTTGACCTGGACACCCTCAGTGTTAAGGTCATAAACCTTTCCAATTTTAATCTCTTGAAACCTCCACACAGCTATTCCATAGATTTGATCTTATCTTCACGCTTTAGGCAACACCCGATGCACACCATGACTTGCCTGACTACTAGTCACCACTCAAGTTTAATCATCAATGACTTGACTTTCTCAAAGTCTTTGTCTCCTTTAAAAGTCCAGCTTAGCTGGAGCAGGCTTTCTGAAGTAAGTATGCTCACTGCTGAGCTAAAAAGACTAGGTTAAAAAAAAAAAAAAAAAAGCACAGAGAACCAAAATACCATAAGTTTTTCCTGTAGATATTACAGTCTTGAAGTTATTTTAAATACTGAGGCCTTAAAAGCTTAAATATCCTCAAGTCTGGGCTAAAAAAGCCATGTATACATGTGTTTTCATTTGAACACAAGCTGCTGCTGCATTTTTGATTTATCTTTGAACCAGATGTGTTTTGAGTTGAAGTTAGACTTCAAAGGAGAAAGCAAATGCTCAATAGAAAATATTTTTTCTTATTCAGAGTAGAGACTGAAAGTATAAATTTTGCTCTGAAAAGATAACTGTGTTCTAAATGTTCCATTCAGAGGTTCAGAAATGGTTCAGAAATTTAACTCAGAAAAGTAGAGAAAATTACAGTTGTAAACCTTAGGCACATTTCTTCAACTGATCAAGTCCACAGTGTTAAGTGGGAACATGTAATATCTGGCTGTTGTGATAATTACATATATTCATGCTTGAAATGCTTGAACACCATGTCTGCAAAGTTTTTCTACCAGTTTGACTTAATTTCCCCTTTGCAGAGCCTAGAACTAGTCTGATCCTCCTCCTTTCTTCTTCAGCTCAAACACTGAAGATCCATGCTCAAATCCCTGATGTTTGTGTCTTTGTGTCTAGTCACCTACCCTAACACGTACCCAGATGCATGCATATTTACGTAACTTGCTGAAACCTCCTCTCTTCACTTAAGCCCTAGGCTAACTCCTACAGAGTTTTCCTCTCATCCTCCCCAGCAAGCACGAGATGCTTTCTCTTGCCTTTCAGCTTTGCCCAACTGCTCCATGCCTGCAGCTTTGTTAGTGCTCCTTTCTGCTTCCATTCTCTCTGCTTGTGCTTTTTTCAAGCCTCTCTCTTGATTTCCCTTCCTTTATACTTCCTCAGCTTCCAAGCCAGTTTCTCCGATACTTGACCTTGTATTTTGCTCTCTTTTGCCAAATGACTTCCCAGTCTTCCACCTCATGGAAGACGTACTTCATCCAGCAGCTGCTTTTACCAATAATCCAGTTCACTATTTACAAAAAAGGAAACCTGCATTTCTCGTAAATCATGGTTTCCAGGCACACATCCTGTTCCCTATTAATAAGACCAATACCTTGTGTGCGCAATGAGCAGGGTCTGGGCTGTGAATGTGATTGTTCTATTCCATTTTAACTCTCAAAAGCTGTTAGCTATAAGTGTGATCCAGCTGTGTGATCATACATCCTGACGGACACAGAAAAGACTGGAAATTTTTCTGCATGTGAATAGTCAGTAAGAAGAGATTTATAACCATGTCCTTAATAATATCATCTTAATCCTTTTGTTGGATAGAGAAATATTATGCCTATGTAATATTTGGAGAGACTGATCTTGAGTTATTCAAGGTCAAGCTGTATTATATATTCAGGAAGTGATTGTATGTCTTATCTTTAACTTCATCTCTTATTTATAGTACATTTCCTCCTTTTGTATCTCCACTGTGAAGGCAACAATGCTAGCGATAAAGAAGATAAAGAACTGGCAGGCATCTAGGTTTAACCATTCTGTCATTTAGGGCTGCTCTCAAGGCCTGTGTATAAATGAGCTTTGAAGTGAATTTGACCACCTTTCTTTTAGTATGTATGAGAGAGTGGTTTATACTAAAATAGGAATGGAAAGATTTTACTTTTAGCAATACGCATATACCTATCTATTACTACATAAAATTGTAGTGTATATATATTATAAAAATAGAACTAAACAAACCTATATAAAACTATATGCTGTTATTATTTATTGTATGTATAACTATGTGCCATTTCTCTCCACTATTAAAATGGTTCAACCATTTTGTAATATGTCTATAAATACAGCAATAAATTGGAATGATATTTTATATAAATCTGTGCTTTTTGCTGTAAATATGAATAAACTAAAATGATAGACTAAAATGATTATCTCAAAATAAATGAGTTTATTGTACACTCATGTAACATTTGAGGTTAAAACATTGCAGCATACCAGAGAATCATTGAATTTTTCTGCTGCCCCCACATCAGCTGTGTGAATCCTCCATCAGGAGAAAATAAACAATAGCAAAACAAACAAACAAACAAAATGCCAAACGGCAACTTTAGATGTCTCAGAACATTTTTTTGTTGCTGATTTCAGGGTCCATCCTGTTTCTGCTTCCTGTGCCTGAATGGCTTTTCATTTCTGGACTTACGGAAATGCCTGAATAGCATGACAGATTGCACTCATGGGATAAAGACATTCACAGAAATTATTTTTTTTTTGCTTTTCTAATAAGATTTCTGAACTTACTGGATCTTCTTCAGTCCTTTCCATTACTGTTATTCATGATAATCTTAGGAGCAAGAAAACAGTGCAATATTCCAAGGTATCAAGACATGTATTTGTACCGTAACTAGTATAGAGCAGTTTTGGCAGCAGCACTGTGGCAAAGTTGAAATGGGCTTGTCTCCCCTTTTTCCTCACCTCTTGCTCCTGTCCCATTATCATTACTCTCTGGCATTATAGGCATTGATAAGGTCTCCCCTCAGCCTTCTCCAGGCTAAAGAGTCCCAGCTCTCTCAGCCTTTCTTCATAAG
>JAOXNO010000013.1:103148262-103181058 GCA_028565335.1 Limnodromus scolopaceus | reverse complement strand
AACTTGCTGAGGATACACTCTGTCCCCTCGTCCAGGTCACTGATGAATATGTTGAACAGGACTGGACCAAGTATTGATCCCTGGGGGACACCACTGGTTACAGGCCAGTTTGTATAGCATGTTTTTGTATGAGGTCATTGCACATGCACATTCTCTTTCAGGGGCTGACGAACTCAGTGCATGCCTTTAAAAAGATGACAGTGGAGTTTGGGTCTTGACTATTGAATGGTGGTCTGCTTATATAATGTATGTTATTGGAGGGGGGTGCAATATATGCTCCTAGCTCATCATGCCTGCTTACCCAGTAAGAAATGAGAACAATTAAGTGACAACTCCTGCAACAGAAGCTCATCTACGTGCTTGGGCTGTTTCCTACCCATCCTGAGACTGAATTTGAGCTTCAAACCATGAAGTTCCTAGGTTTCCATGGGTTTTCATAATATTGTTTTCGCCAGGTGCCTGTCCTGTGACTGAGTGGAGGGAGAGGTGAAGGACTTCTGTGGGCTGCAAGGCACCTACACACCGTTCATGGTCCAGATTTATTAGTGGGTATTGGCTTCCTCCCATTGTACAGCTCACATGTGGTCAGAGCTGCACAAAAGACATATGGAAAGGATAAAGTTTCCACATAGAAGAGTTTTTAGTCTAAACTGACAGAAGGAGATTAGACACAGAATTTCATTATGAGACCAGAAGCTAGATCTGACTTCAGGTGTCATCTGTTTTCTGATTGAAGTTAATATGCCTTTAAAAGCATGAATCAAAGGAGTATTTCAATTTAAACTGTCGTGTGCTAGTGTCTCATTGACCTGAAAGATAAAGAAATGTAAATGGTATTCAAACCTCTTAATTGCTGCCAATAGCAATTCTTTTGTTACTCTGAAAGGGAAACAGTAAAGGCATATCTTTTAGAGTACAAAGTCCCAGGTAAAAAAACCAGTAAGTACCTCATTAGCAATACCCTGCTGCAATTTTGCCTAAGACCCCACAGAATTCAAGGCAAGTGTTAAAATAGGTAACACAAATTGATGACTAAATTGTTCCAATGACAGTTTGTCTGATGAAAGGCACCTAGAGCTACCAGTTCTTAGGTTTGCCTGCCATACCCATCTGTCTTTTACCATTCCATACAGTTAACTTCTCTCTCAATTCAGTATCTTCAAGGTATTTGAAAGCTTCAAACTAGAGATTATAGAATAGTAGCTCTTGCAGTAGCCACTCACAGTTAGGAGATTGATAAAGTGAATGGGTATTTATTTTAGTGAGCATCACAGATCACTAAAACAAATAAAAAAAGCATTAGTTGTGAGTTACTGAAGGAGACATTTGAGCCATCGATGCTGGGTGAATCAAGCCTAGGAAATTTGAAATATTCTTTGTGTGTTTGTAGATATATATATATTACTTTTTAGATATACTCTAAGCCAGACTGCAGGCATTTCCCTTTCATCTTCTGTACATTTAATAACTTTGTAAAATGCATTGAATGCTATGATAGAGAGACGGCATAAAAGAAAAGTGCCTGGCCAATTCCTGCTTGCTTTGCTCACGCAATTATGTAGTGCCTGCATCAGTAAATCAAACAATGCTTTTTCCAGCACTAGATGAACTGATTTCTCATCTGTCTTCAGCAACCAAATAAGAACACTTTTGGGTCTCTTTCTTCTTAAAAATGCTCTAAAGTAAAACAAAACAAAACCCAAACTGAAAGAAGTCACTGTCTTTTTTAATAGATGCAGCAAATAGGACAAATGGGTGGCGGAGGCCAGAAAGATAACTTGCCAGGCTAACAAAGCTTTTACTAAAGCCAGGTAGATTCCCAGTTCTGACAGTGAGTTTCAGAATAATTCAAGGCCCAAGTCTGAGGTTGTGCCAATAAAAAAGAAGTGCATAGATTGATTCATAAATGTATATATTTAAATAGATTATTAAAGAAAATGGAATGTAACTAAGTAAAATCAAACAACTGATTTAAAAAAAAATAATCTAACACATGCTCCTCCCAGCAGAATAGAATGAAGGAAAAGTTATTTTTTGATTCTAGTCACATATTGTAGCACTCAGTTACTGAGATGAGGAATGTAGCATAGAAATCTAATTAGAAGAAGGTTTATTTGTCTTGCTAATTCTTTGCTTTACTGCAGTCTTTCACACGGAATAACATTCACTGAAGTCGTTCAGTGTAAAGTAAGTGGTATTTAAAGGAAGACACCTATTCAAAATGTGCACATGTTTCATACAGTTATATAAGAAAAGGATTTTGCTTAAAATATCTTACTGCTCACTCCTGAAACATGTACTGAGCGTGGTCTTTCTGGAAGGGCACTGTAGACTAAATTAGTCATAGCCTACATCTACCCCAGTTCCCTCAGCAGAATTAGGGAATGCCCCTGGGCACAGGGACTCGATCCCCTCTGCCATTAAGTGACAGCATAGTCCTGGCACCAGCTATAGCTCAGAGCTACTACAAATGTCTCCCTGTCCCTTTTCTGGTGTTTGCACAGACCAGAAATACCAAAAGAATAAAAGAAATTTATGGATGTGCACATGAGTTTCCCACACCAACTGGAATAATCTGCAGACACTAGCTCAGAGTACGTTTCAGGTACTGGCATAGATGGGATACCATGATGCATGGTGAATGCTGCCACCTCACACGGCCCCAGGCCTTTCCCAGGTTTGCCCAAGGAAAGTGATTCTGGCTCATCTAGGGCAAGGGTTTCAGGAGCCAGTTTGCTACATGTGAAGACCACCCCAATTAAGAAAGAAATATTCCAGGTGTGGACCTTGGCTCCTAAACCAGGACCTCCCCTGAAACTTGCCTTCCCTTGGCAAGGTTTCTCCTTGGCTATTGACTTGCTCTGTTGCAACAGAAGCAGCTTCATTGCACTTAGCATTCAGGTGACACCAACTAGAGCAACTACCTGCAACAGTGATGTGCAAAATACTCCCTCACTAACGTTCCTCTTTCCCTACTGCTTTCTTACTGGCCTGCTCACCTGGGGAACCACAGCTTACTGGCTGGCCAAGTGCTAGTGTGCTCTCAAGTCACTTGCCATATACCTGTGCTTATTAGTAGAAAATCTCCCCTCCTATGACTACAGTGGATTTAAGTACTACTCAGTCCTAGCTGCAGTATGTCCTATGTGAGTTTGCAGAGAAATCCTTTAGCAATAAACATCCTCCCACAGACAGAACCTTTTTTAACAAGAAGTGTTTTTCTGGTAGGACCAATATCTGGTCCCTGCATGAAGTACATGATACCAGAATGGCAGTAGGAATTTTGAAAAGAAATGATTGGTGCCACTGTTTAAGCAGCTTAAGAAGCTTAAGAACTGTGCCGAGAAAATCATAACCTTAAAATTTCTGAAAGCACCTAGAATATATCTGGCTTTTGGGATGCTCTTTCACTCATACATGTGATAACCATTATAAATCACTGAAATGGCCTCTAATCACTATGCTTGATGCATTTCTCTAAGTATGGCCCATCTACAAACTTCCAAAGAAATGTACAACTGGCCTGTGTTGATAATAGGAAGGGAGACAGATGAGGTGGTTGAAAAGTCAAAAAAGAGTGTTGGGCAAACTCCAAATTTCAAATTATCAGTTTGGTAATGCCTTTTGGGATAATTTTCTTCAAGTTCTGTACTCATCTGGAAAAACTTTGTGTAATTAACTCTGATGAAAAATGGATTTAAACCAAACGTTATTTAATTAACCTTGTTGTAATCATAATATAAATAAATTATTGGTTTACTGCTTCATCTAAACTGTTTTCTGTTTTTCATTTTCTACATTATAAGCATTTGTTGAAAGTTTCCACGCTCTTTCATTATTTTCAATGATAAGGGACTATATGATGCCAATCAGCAAATTAACTAAGTAGTTTATGCATGGAAAAACAAATAGGCAACTTAATGCCTATTTGCAAAATAGGCAACTTAATGCCTTTATGCAAAATAATTAATGAATGATCAATAAAGATTTTCTTTCTAAGACAACAAATAATTTCCTCTACAGCATCACACAAGTATGACATTTTTAAAAGATGTACCAGAGTCAGAATCTTAGCTGTACAAAACCACTATATGGTTCTGGGATAATTATTTTAAAAAAAAAAAAAGTGAGGCTCTTGGGTTGACCTGAAATTAGATCTTTAAAATCTGAATTTCTGTACATCTTTATTTGGTATAATATGACTAGATGATACTTAACACAATGTCATTTGTATGCATATGGTTTTCTTATTTGATAATGGCAGCTTATCTGTTCAGTGCCTAGGCGAGAAGTATACTAACTGGTAAATAGATATTTACAATATTTTTTATCCTGTGCATGGTAAATTGGTCCTAATTAAGCAGGATTACAGTGGTATTGATGCTTCTATGTGAAATAAAAAAACCCTTGCAACCAAGGGCCAATTTGCATTCTTATTATTCACCACATATGAAAATAAAATAGCTTTGGCATGATAAATGAGGATTCTTTGTCAGCAATCCAACGTCAGCAATACATTTGGAACTGATTTCTTTGCTCAAATTGATAACAAATAACTGATCTGAAAAAAATGCTCTCTTTTGGTTTTTTGACATGCTACACTAGTTCACACTGAATTATGTTGCATTAGATCATAAGCCAAGCAGTGGGGGAGGAGAGGAGAAGGAAGGGGGGGCTGGAGAGTGAATGTGTGACATAATCTAAAGAGTGCTTTAAAATCGTTGGAAGTACAGATGAAGCAACAGTGTATCAGGAGCCCCTGTTAAGTGCTGTAACTTGGGCTCAAAAGGTCATAGATCCTGACCCTTGCCTTCTTCATCACTTATTTATAGCTTTCAGAAACACATTATTGCGTAGGGAGGCTGTGACAAGATACAGATGCAGAAGTGCAGCAGCTGCAGGGCTGGCAGACACTAAAATCTCAGTCACAGAAAAGTTCTTAGTACATGAAGCACCATTATAAAACAAAGAACGAAATACAAAATTCCTGACAGCCCCACCTCCCAGCAACATGCTTTAGATGAGACAGTTAATAAAGAATGATAAAAAACTACTATGCAGCACTTAATAATTTACCAGTGGTTTATTATGATGTTACATGATATGACACTGCTGTAATTTATTTTTCTTTAAAGTCATGTAATGAAACGCTACATTGTAAATCTAAGTTGTTTTCTTTCTGCAGAAAGGAAGAAAAAAATTGTCAGGCTAAAAGAGTCTAAATAGATGTTTAATGCTGGTGGTAAGAAGGAAGGATAATAGAAGTAGTTGAGGAAACTGGTTGAACACCCTTCTGCTTGCAGAAATCTCAATTTCTTTATATTCTAATGGCTGAAAAAAAATTTCAAATGCTAGTGCAGATACCTATTACAGATTCACAATATCATAGCTAACAATAAGTGTGCAAGGCATAATCACCACATTGACTGGAGGGGTCTGATGAGGTTGTAACAGTCTCTCTTTGTCTAGATTCTTCTGATTACATCCCATTTGCTTTCCCTTTTCACTGACAAAATTGCCTTCCAAATTATGGTAATGTTATCATGCTCCTTTTCTAACTGGTTGTATTTACATTTCCTTATCTCAGGATGAGTTTACAGAAATTAAACTGAAAACAAGTTTTCCTTCTTAAATTTTTCCATCATCCAGTCAGTTTCTGAGACAGTCAGTTACTGGCCACTTATTATTCTTATGCCTTTATTTGCATCCAGACTTCTTCCCAACAGTATTTAAGAGAAGTCAGTATTTAAGAGAAGTTTAAAACCTAGACCTTAAGTGCTATTGTGTTTGAGGCAAAAGGGAATAGGTTGGAAACTTAAGACCTGCAGCACATTTTAAACTATGTTTGCGCATTTCATCTACTGGAAGTCTGAGATGAGTTGTTTAGAACACTGAGAAGTGCTACGCATCTGGTCTAGAGTGTTCACTGAAGGAACAGCAAAATCAGAGGTGGTCTTTGGACCTGAGTCTGATTTTCTGTTTCTGTAGTTTAAAGCTTGAGTTTCTGAATGTTGCAAAAAAGGAAAATTTCTATACACCTTGAAAAACACACTGATGTACTGTAATATATTTCTACGAGATGAAAAAAATCCCAACCTCTTCCTGCATTGCAAGTGCCTTAAAAGACAAAAGTTATTTTGCTGTCTGCATAAAATGCTGCTCTTGGCTCAAATTCTGGTGAAGTCCTGCAAGACAAAGTCCCTCTCACAGAAACAGCTCTGCTGCTTTTGTTGGGACAGAATGTCATGGTCTTCTCTGTGGAAAGGAAACTGGTTAATCAGTGTGTAAATTTGGTCAGGAAATATTTTCAAATTGGCCTAAGTGACAGAGGGTCCTCAGTTCTACTTTTTGAAATAATTTTGTAATTCCTGTTCCTCAGGTACAGACGTTTGAAGACACAGAGGCACCCTTTCCCTTTCAAAATGCAGAGGCTAAATCAATGGCCCTGGAGAAGTAAACGGCTGGAACCTTAGCAGAAGGGAAACGAAAAAGCCAGTTTCTTCTAGCTAACGTACCTTTTAAGCCATGGCAACAGAGTATCTCTAGCACCTGGCTCATTCAGACCACAAAAAGAAAAGAATGTTGGGTACAATAGTGGGGAAAAAAACTACAACATGAAAACTTCTATTTTTTATTTTAATTTGGAAAATCCAACATTTTTCTATTTTAATGCTGACACTCTTCACAGCATGAATATTCTGCCTTTCAATCAGCTATGCCAATCCTTTAGGAGACATTCCAGAATACCCTCAAAATGCAAATGATGTCATAAAAACCATTCTGCTTGAGTATGCAAATCTGACATACATCAAATAATCATAAGCTCGAAACATATTTTCACTAAAATATGAAAATCTGTCAGCAATGTAAGCAAAGCAAAAACCTGATTTAGGTTTAGTTGGCTCCGTGCAAGACCAAGCTCTACAGTGGTCTGGATTCCTTTGGATTCCTGATTTTTATTCACATGCTATTTACTCGCTCTGCCTAATGTTATGCTTTTGTTCTTTTACCCTTCTGCTGTCTCTGGCTTCCTCCTGTGTTGTGGATTGCATCAGACATTTTTGCCACACTGGTCTTACTTCATTAAATCTTTCTGAAACTACTCCATCTTCTTAACTCACCATTAGTTATCTTGTATGTACATGCATTGATGGCCTTATTTTTACTTCCCCCTCCGACCCCCCCCATCCTACTAACTAATGTTATAGCTCCTATTTCTTCTGAAAATAAGTACTATGCAGCACTGCAACAATGGACATGTACTGAAGTGAAATGCAGCCTGTGAAGCATGTGCTTTTGAATACAACATAAATGCATCTAGAAAACAACATCTGGAGGCTTCTATCTCTATATCATTGTTAATCAGTGTGAATGTTATTATCTCATTGTCTCCTTGAGCCATCTCATCTTGCATCATCAAATTTGTGTCCTATAACCATCCCAAGAAAAGCCACAGTCTTTGTTCTTAGGATCCATTTTTACCATCGGTTTGCTATTTAAGTCCCAAATCAATGCATAGTCATCTGTTTCTTCTCCAAGATAATTTAAATTATAAACCATTTTGATTTGATACAACTTTTTATTCTGTTTCTATGCAGCATTGAACTCAGCAGTGGGATTCTTAGGCGTATGACATACAGAACAGTAAATGAAGGAGTAACAAATGTGTCTATAATCTAGAATTTATCATTTGAAATTACAAGGTTGAAAGCTCCTATCATCATCTTTTGTTGAGCAGAGACATTTATAACTGTAGAAAGGTCATATATATGTCATATATATGCTAAAACTGCATATCAGAAAAGCTCAATATAGAGTTTTCTGGAGTTGCTGGAACTACTTGGAAATAGATTCCAGTTCAGTGAGTGAGAAAGAAGGGAAAAGAACTACTGTCGTGCTTCCCTGGGCAGGAGTGGCAGCCTCCCTGCAAGGTCTGGCTCAGATCACATGGGCCACTGGTCGTCCCCACAGAGGCACAAGCAAATTGATGCAAAAGTGGGGGATAATGCAGGACTGCCAAAGCGACGTGTCTTTGTGGGGTTAACCAGGTGACATCTGAAGGCAGGGGTCCTGGCGCATAGCTGAGTGAACCCCATTACATCTGATCTCATGGCAGGTGGAGTGAGAAGGTATTTTTGGCCTGCTGAGGCCATCCTGAGCTGGGGGATGCCCCCACCACTGGCATCAAATGCTGACAGGATCTTAATGAAGAGTTTTGAGGCTAGGAATGAACAATAACCCAAACAATATGCCCAGGAAACTTTGCAAAGTCTTGAAAAAATTGTTTCTCAGGGGTTAAGCATTTCCATGGTGCAATCATAGTGTCCAATTTATGGCAATGGACAAAGGCAGGAAGGGGAAAGCCTATATTGTGAATAACGGATTGCAATCAGACTTTAAGTATGATTTACCGTAGCCTTTGTATTTTCATTTACTGTTCTATACATCTTTCTGCATGTTAGCCTGAAAATGAATTAATAGCATTTCTGTTCATTGTGTCTGCTGCCTTTTCCTATCACCACAGTTCCCTGTGAATAATTCATACAGTCTAATATACTTCCTTTTAATTCTGTAACACGAGGACATTTAATTTACGTACAAAATAAGAAAGGAGATTCCTTTTATCAGATCAATGAATTAGCTTGAATGGAATATCATCTTACTGGTTGGTGGTTTCTCACTGCCACTACCCCCTTATGAAGAATTGACAGAAGACTTTTTGTTGTTGATGTTGGAGATGTTAGGGTTTGGGGGACATTATTATTTTTTTCTTTTCCATCCAGGCTACTCTGTAATAATTTCTAATGAATAATTCAAATGTCCTGGGAAACCAAAGTGGCTAGAGACTCACTTTCTCATTACTAATTGTAGATTTCCTCTTCTATTAGTAATATTGCACTGAAAGTTTGTACTGAAGAAATCTAAGGAGTGCAACTTAGAGCATTTCAAATTCTTCATCCTTCACCAAAGGTGCAATAAAATTGCCTTGGGTTATGTGCATAGACATTCCCATGAGACATAAAATTAAAAAGATTTCTTCCGTTTCTCAGGGAGATTTTCTTTTACTTCAGACATGAATAGTAACACCAGGGATTTTCCTTCTTCCTCTGTAAAAACTAACTTAAGTTTCTTCATATGCAATGATGATTAACTTCAGCAATACAAGAGCATTAATCCCAGAACATGAATAGCACTCTTTGATGTTTCTCATGGCCAAAATGAACCACCCATTCATTTAAATATCACAGAAAAAGCATCTACTTTGGGGAACATTTAAATTTTTTTCTCTGAGTTGTTTTAACAGGTATGGTAAGATTTTAATGAGCTTTAAACTTACTTTAATTTATTTTACCTTATGTAAATCATCCCAAGCCTGTTGTTTTGGAAGATCAAAGTAATTTGCATACCCTCATCTTCACTTAATCTCACAAACAAACATTTTTGAGGGAATGCTTTTTTATTTTGTTGGGGTTTTTTTTTCCTTGATTTTTTTTTCTCATCCCAGACAAGTATTCATATCTGAGAGAAATTCCAAAAAAGTGCCCCAGTCTTCACACATATTAGAGGGAGCGGATGCTCACAAGCTATAAATTGCCATAATTTACCGTAATTTCGAACCAGCTGAGGACTGGGTATAAAGTAAATCCGTGTTTATCTGCCAGCTTAAACTCAACTTTTCTATTAGCAATAAGGGAATGACTGAAATTTTAATTACCTTATTACATCTATACTGACATACATGAAGGAATATAGGAGTGAGGTTAGATGAAATCCCACACTTCTCTCTCTGAGTGACAGCAGAATAAAAAAGGTGGCCTGTCAGCTAGACCTCTTAGGGTTTGGTGTTGAGATGTCGGCTGAATCTTTTTTCATGCAGCAGTGGCTTATGAGTTTAGGCCCAAAGATTTCAACTTTGTAGCTGATGGCGCATGCCAGCACAGAATATTGTAAGAAAGAATGTGTGCAGCCAAAGCTCAAAGCACAAGTCATCTCAGAGAATATAATGGAGATAAGTTGTAACAAAATAAGGCTACACAAAGTTTTGAATGCCTCACAGCAGGGAGCTGCAGCCATACTCCAGTGGCAACTATTGTGAGAACAACAATAAGGCTAGGATTTGAGATATTATTAGATTTAGGTGGTAACTAAAGAGGCACTGAAATAAACCTTGTCTACCCGTTGTGTACTCTATAAAACATCTTACACGCTAAGCACCATATACAAATGTAAAGTTCTTCAAAATTATATTTTTTCACAACTCATATCAGCATTGGAAGCACTGGAAGTTCTTAGCACTGTATACCATAATACTTTGAATAGGAAGTTCTAATATTATGATTTTTTTTTAAGAACCCTAACTAAGCATAAACTTGCTGGCATTTTATGAAACATATTTATATACAAATAAAAAAATATGTAAGAGTCTATTACTGTATTATTGGTTTAAGATGAAGTCAGACAAAATTAAACTCTTCATAAGTGGTAAAACCAGGGTCAAGAATCCTGCCTCCAGGTCTGCTGCTCTAATAGATCTGTGAGAGTGTACTATAACAGATTAATTTACAAAAAAAACGCATCAGGCTCAACCCATTTTCACTGTGTACCGTCATTATGTGTGCCAGGAAATTACAGCTTACATGAACTAGAAATATTGCTTCTATTATGCATGAAGGGAGGGACACAGGAAAAGGGTTGTTTAGGTAAGCTGTAACATGACATTGACTACAGTCTTTGCTGAAATAAACACTATTGAAAATCTATTTGTTTTATACACCAATTAGGTGTCTTGAAATTTTCAGAAATTTTTGTGGTTACCAGGACAACTCAAACTTTGACACATTATCTTTCAGACAGAATTTGCACAAGAAGCTCACAGTGGGGTGAATCACTGATCTGCCACAGGGAATTGTGCAAGATATCTATTTACATGGCTGGAGCTAAGAATCTGATCCATCACCTAATTCGCTATCTCTATACACAATAAAGTTTAGGGGCTTCAGTGGGTACCCTGAATTTTACCTACCAGCCATTATGGATACTCACATCTTCTGCAGCTACCTGCTAGGACACTCAAAGGCATCCAGAACCTTTCATATGAATATGTCCTACAATGTGAGTCCTGCCTATAGGAAGTTTAATGTGACATGACAGGATGTGATACCCTCAAGGTCAACCACTTTGCATTTACAGCCAGGTTTTCCAAAAGAGATATAGTCACCTTGAAACTCAAGTCCAGTTTATGAATTTAGCTGTAAAATCCTACCGATATGTGCATAATAAAGTAGGATTAATAGAGTATTCTGGTTATCAAAATGGATCATGGAGAAAGGTATCTTAATAGGCCACCCTCCATCTATCCCAGTCTCTGTTTAGAAAATAACATAATATTCTTGAGTTAGAAGGACAGCAAGCCAGAAGCAGACTGGCTCTGTTGTAACACAGTGATGGGTGATTTAGCTGTCAGTACATTTGAAATTCATACCATTGAATGAAACTAGAAAAAGTTTTTGGAAAAGGAACTTCAAGTCTTTTATTGTAGTTCTCATAATCATTTATTTGATCTGAGCCTTAAGTAATGTTTACTATTTTAAGAAACATTTTGACAAAATATATTAGAGCACTGTACTGTTAGCATTGCTAATATCAGCTGACACTGGAAAGTAATATGTTCTTAAGCAGCATTTGTTGAAAAGTTCTGAAATATTCTAAGGTCTATCTAAAACTGGTGAATTCACAATGCACTATTAAAGTGCTTATTAAAAGGCTAGATATGTCTGAAAGAATAAAGATTCAGCATTGTCACAAAATCTGTGGCTGGCATCACAGCCACATAAGATCACTCCTACTCCAGGTCCAGGTGACAGCAATTATAAGAGACAGATTTAGACTGCAGGGGGAAATAATATTGGATCGACAACATTAGCAATAACACACAAAGGTTAGCCTCCTAAGAAGGTGCTCTCTTCCCAAAGTTTGTTTAATGGTCAAGTCTCCCACCTGATTAATAAAGAAGCAGCAATTATGAGAATTGTATGGGAACATGACAGGAGAAAAAGTATATGGACTACTGGAGCTAATCAGGACTCATTAACACACAACCCAAGACACTCAAAAGAGCAAAGAAAAGCTCTTACGCAGGGAGGAACATGGTGATAAAATTGTGATTTTTTTTTCCATAGGTTGCAAGAAGATAACTCACTTCAGAAGGCCAATTACAATGATGGAAAACTGTCATTAATTTTGCATACATTTAATAAGGTCCTAATTTATGTTTGCTAGAAATCCTCAAATGAAAGTTACTTAAACTTATAAGAACTTTGTACTAATAACCATCCTCTGTAGAAGACGAAAGTTCTTCTGGACATTAAATGTCCTTTCAAAATTAGAGTCACAGAGACAAGCAGAAACATGAGTGATACAGTTCTTTGTATGAAAAACCAAGAGGTGCATGTAGACTATCAAGGGATACAGTCAATCTTCAGATGACCATAGCCAATCAACTGTTCCATTTTCAAAGGCTCAAAGCAAAGTTCATTTGAAAATCATTGGGAAACAGTCTCCCTGCACTAGACCTTTGGAGATCTGCTTTTCCTTTTGTGGATGCAAAATGGTTCATGTGAAATCTTACAATAAATCCCTAGAAATGTTAATTAATTTGCAGGACTCTCCCAAGCCAGCCTGCAGAGGATAATGGGTGGGTAAAATTCTTGCCCTGCTCTGAGCAAAGCTATGGGTACTATGATAATCTTCTTCCTGTTGCTACTGTACTGCATTGGTGATTCATCTACGATTAAATAAATAGATAAACACATTTACCGCTTCCCCAATGAAACAGTACCAAGATTTTTGTAAAAAAAAAGATCCCCCAGAACACCAATATTTCCAAAGGAAGAGTTATCTCCCTCAGATCCAAGACGGAATTAGAAAGAAGGCACAGGTGCCATGATGAGCTACCAATAAGCTACTCGTGCTTTGTTGCATGGTCTTCTGTTAAACTCCTCTGTTTTCCGGCGCTGCTCTGTGGGGCAGGTTAACAGATCTTTTTCATCTTGTTACACAGCTGAGGTGCTGTGCCAAAAAAGGTAAAAGCTCTGTCAAGTCATGGTGCTTCATTTTGTGCTGGAAGAAAAGAAATGGGATTATACAGAAACTAAGAAATCTACTGTTTTGTCTTCCTGTGTATTCATGTGCAGGATATAAGCCACTTTTATCTACTCCATAGAGTTTCAGAACTTAAATATAAATCCATCTAAGAGAATTAAAGAATTCCCATAAACATGATGTTCAGACATATTTTTGAAATATGACAATGTAGTAGCCATTTCAGCTTATTTGTGTAAAATGTTATGCTGTTGAAACCATCTGCTTAGAAGTAGATCAGAGGGGAAATATATCTGCATGACTTTAAATCTGTAGAATGGGGCTCCAAGAATTCAGAATCCATCAATCAGCAGCTTGCGTTGCTACCTAAAGTGTCTTTAACATACAAAGACTTCTTGGTTAATTTTTTTGGCACTAAGCCTGTGTTCAACACAATGCATCAACTGTAAACATGCAAATTACTTGGCTTCCAATGAGTGTCCTATAGAAGGTACATTCTAATTAAATTTAAAGGCAGACTGGGGTTTTTTAATTAGGATGAATTATAAAAATGTTACTGTTTGTGGTAGTGTTCTTTATGCTTTACAGTGTAAAAATGTATTGTAATTTCTAAAATTGCTTCAAACACTGATAACACATTTTCTTTATGCCTCTGCACTGTATTAAAACTATAAATGGTTGGTACTGTCACCAGAATGAGAAAGCTATAAACATTAGGTAAATTGGATACAGTAGAGTGTGAAAGTGTGTGTGTGTATGTTAAAATGATTTTCTTATATAAAGGGGCTATGCCATATTACATTTATTAAAATATACTTATGGAACATTAGCCAGATACTCATTTCTGGTAATTAAAACAAATTAAAAAATGACCCAGGCTACCAATCAAGAACCCTTCTTGTGCCTATGGACTGTGGAGTGAATTCTAATCTCTGTTACACTGGTCAAATTCTATCAAAGCCAGTGAGTCATTTGGTATTTGAACCTGAATAATGAAAGGCAAATGTTTAATATAGCCTTGTAACATTTTCTGACAGTATATATGTACCTAACCATTGAAGTTCACAGTGTCCTTCTCTCTTCCTGTTATTCAGTACTGTACACAGGTGTACCCATTTCAAGATGTTAAACAATGCGTGGCATATTCAAAGCAGATTATCTATTAATCACATTCTGGCAGTGACCAAAGGAGAAAAAGCTGAAAGGAAGTGGACTTTGTGGAAAACAAAACAAAACAACCATCCCCATACTTTAGCAAAATCCATCAATGGGAAGGCCTGCTAGGGTCTTCCATGCTGCTTAGACACCATAATAGAGCTGGAGGGAAACTGATGCTGTAGCCATCCCATTCACTGTCAAAGGAAATAACGTGAATTGCTGGTAAGAAGTCACAGCATTGCCAGTTAGCTGCAATGGCTGTAACACATTCCTCCAGAGGCGTGTAGTAGTTTTGTCTTGAAAACTGCAGAGCAATTGCATAGTCTGGTCCAGGACGGACATGTGAACATATTCCAACCTGGTTATTGTTTAGGTAGAAGTAAGTGGATTTTAAGTTTAACTAATTAATTTATATATTTAGAATATGAGCTCATGATGTGTTGTATTACTTTTCCATACTGCTATTTATATCCTGCCTCTTTTGTTCTCATCTGTGACACTCAATGTCAGAAAGCACATGTGCTGCAAGGTTATCACTGAGCAATACTGTACATTTCTTCAATAGTAACTTTTCATGTAGCTTGTTCATTTTCTCTTCCTTATTTGAGTCCTTTGGTTCTTGCTATATTTTCGTCATTGCCTCCTTATTTCCCTTACACCTCTGATAGGAATTCCCATTTTCAAGTTTTTTCCTGGCCTGTTTCATGTGTTTTCCCTAAAGCCCTTTGACAGAAATACTGACAAATCAGTTCTCCTTCCTGATGCAGCAGACCTCTACCCTCCAATGGGAGCGTGCTGTTTCTGATGAAGCTCAACCTTCTCAGCTGTTGGTCCCAAACATGGAGCTAATTCTTCCAGAAGGTGCTCTCATATACCTCATTGTTTTCTGGCCCCTACAAAATGCTTTTCTCTCTATCTTTCCTTCCTCAAATAGCAGTTTATATATTCACAACCAAAACAACTGAAAAGAAGTTGCTGCAAGACACACTATGGTATGCTGGCATGCAGTTCTCCCCTGGGGCTGGAGATAAGAGAGGAACCAACATATGACAGATGTGACATTGCTTATTGGTAGATTCTTAGACAGAGCACTGAGAAACACTATCTAAATCTGTACAGAAGAGAGAGAGTAATCCTGAACTTTAACTAATCTCTTTTTTTCATCTTCTCACTAATTAGTCTGCACAAACTTTAATTCATTATTATTTAAACCCCATAATATTCAAAATCAAGCCAAACACCTGAAACAAGTGGAAGTAATAAAAGCTGCTTCTGTTTCCAGTGAACTTTCACCCTCTGCTATGCTAGTCACTCTCTTTGTGATTATTACACATATATATTTATGATATTTTCAGTTTGGTTGTAATAACTTAACAATGATTAGAAAATTGTTTTGAAATCCAACAGGACAGTAAACTGGAAGAGATTTTTCAAAGGTGTAAATTAAATGGATGGAGGAATGGAGAGAGTATCAGGGACTATGAAATTGCATGCTCATATTACCAGGGTCTCAATTAAGAGTGCATGCTCTCATTACCAGACCTCAATTACCAGGGTCTTCCTTCTTACCCTTGGAAACAAGAAATTCGTAGGGTTCAGTGGCTTTTATTACGATAATTTTATTCCATTAAAAAAAACTATTATCAAATTATTGATGTTACACCCTAAAAAACCCCACAGAATGTAAGGCACCACAGAAGCACAAAGGTGGGCATGGAAACCATAATTTTCCAGAAAAAGCCTCCCGCTTACTCAAAGACAGAGACCAGTAGGGGACACAGGAGTTCCAATGCAGTTGCCACAGTACAAAATAAGAGAAGAGGAAAGCATTTTTATTGTTTTGTTGCTGCTTATTGTCCAGTTGTGAAGATGCAGAGGCTGGGCCATTGTTAGGGAGCCGGCTGGTTGCTCCTGCGGTGCTCTTGCAAGATCTCAGAAAAAGGAGCCTTCTTGCACTGCGGTGCTGCCCAGTCATCCCTGTGGCAGGTGGACCCACTGCCATCGATGAGTCTTCTCGAGGTGGATCCACCACCACAGGCTCCATGCTGTTGTCTCATGAATTAACAGTCATTGGGCCCACACTGTGCTTTGGTGTATTGACATCCATGTCACCCTTTGGTGGGCTGGCACGCCTGGGCCTCATATCATGCCTCAGCAGATAGATGGGCCAGGGCACCATGCTCTTTCCTTGTGGGCCCACAGCTGTGTGCTGCATGCCGTTGGTCACATGAGCATGGGCAATTGCTCTTATGGCATGAGGGTGACATTCCTCCTCCTCCTCTGCTGCCTCTGTGTCTTCCTCTTTGGAGGTGTCTTCCTCTTCTGTGGTTGCTGGAACCAGCTCTGTGCTGTCCCACACCAAGGTCGGCAGTCACCCGCCTTGCTGCTGTGGCTACTCTTCCTCCCAAGCATGCTTGTCATCTGAGAACCTTGAAGCTCGGCAAATTGTGGGTCAGCTGCAGGGGACACAGTTTTTATAGGTCCTGAGTGAAGGCCGGTGAGATGGCTGGTGACAGCCACTGTGATGGCAATTGTTACTGTGGCTGAAGTGTGTGGCCACATATGGCAGGCTTGGGTATGGGAGGCCTGTGGCCTGAAAGATGATTTTCTGTGAGGTCTTTCTTTTTTCTACAGAAAGTAATTGGAGCTGTTTCTGCCTGAGTTATCCTTGGAATACAAAATACAGGAGAACATGACACAGAGGTAACAAGCTGACTGCACAACCCTGCCAGAAGTCCCAGATCTCCAGGTTACACTCTCTGTAATATGAAAACTGTTGTGTTTGCACCTGGTAACTAACAATCGGGTTTAGATTTTTTATTGCACTAAATGATCTGGATTTTGAAGCCAAGATCTCCTCTCTAGGAATATTTGACACTAGTATTGGGCAGCATTGACTTTTCGTTCAAGACTTCTTAAAGACCATACTCTCGACTTGCATGTAGTTGAATTTGGTTGATGCATCTTCTTCTCAGAACCTCAAAAATACTTTTGCTAAAATATCATCTCTAGGTGACCTGAGTCATTGTAGGCTGCTCTAAGTCCAGGATTTATTATACGGAAAGTCTTGCCAGAATAGAGCAAACTAACTCTGCATTGTCCCATGATCTGTTTGCTTTTGTGTCTGGGAATTTCTTCTGAGCAGCTTTAAGGTCACCTCTATTGCCTATTCCTTGTGACTTGTCTTTATTTGTCACATCTCTCTATCTCAAAGAAAGTTTAATATTTAATTATCTATGAGACTTTGCATGTGAGTGTACACTTTGCAATGGCTGCCTGGTGGACAATTATTGTTAGTGACAGCTTCCCTTTCGAAATTTTTTTTGTGTAGTAGCACAAAATATTTAGGTTCCATACAAAAGTAAATTAATTGAAAGGCAAAAGTGAGTACTGTTTTACTGTATGCTTTAAACATTGGCTGAAATTTTACTTCAGTATATGTAATATCTATGACGCATTGGTTAAACTAAAGCTAATGTAGGAAACTTAAAGAAGGGATATTCAGAGATGTTTCCATTGCCATCAACAGAATGAATAAGTGCATCATTGAAAATCCAGGCCTGTAATAATTTATGATCTTTGACTTTTCAGTAAAAGTCATGAATTCTTACTTCAGATTTTTTCTCATTTACGTACATTTATTTTTCTCTTTTAATTTTTCCCAAGTTCTAAAAACCTTTTTCCTGTATAGAAGGAAAACAAACTTTCCTTTATCAGTCAACACAACCTTACGTATTACTTTTTGAAATGCCATGTTAAAATAACGTTCACTGTGGACAAAAACCCACTCATTAGGAAGCATAAAAGGATTTTGCTGAAGTGCGATCTTCCATCATCCTGTCACTTCGAAATTGTTGCAGATTCACAGCTGGACTACAAGAACCCAAAGTGCATTGCTAAGTGAAAGGAGAAGGCAGGTGACAATTACATGAAAAGTCACTACAAGCAATTTTGTTAGGAGAAAGCTGCCAACTATAAAGCAACACTTACATTAAAAAAGAAAAAATGTCTGCAGTCCTACTTTCTCTGAACTTTCCTTAATCTGCTAAGAAAGTATCTCCTAGCATTGAGCAAAACAAAAGATATGCTTTGTAAATCAGCTTTTAAACCAAAAAAACCAAAACCAAAACCCACCCGAAGGAAGATGGAATAGTGAGTATGGAAGGATTGCCTTGAGTTATACATTTTACTAAGGCTGAACTCTATATAAATACTTGGTAAGTAAGCATAAGGATTGTCAGCCTGCACGTCTAGTACTTTAAAGTCTGCATTCAATAAATATGTTGTACAACATAGCCAGAAATGTCATGTTAATTGAGAATGGTTATTTAGACACTCAATAATTTATAACCCTCACTGCTACAAGGAAAGAGGTATCCTATCTTAATTATAGTGTTAGTTGTTAACAGGATTTTTTAGGTTGGTTGAGGCAATATTAATTTTAAATATTTATGGTAGGAGTTTTTCAGAACTTGTTTCCATATAATATCTACAAGTTTTATTTTGTCTGTGTGACCAGGATATTAATCTAAAACATATGATATGTTAATATTCCATTTACTATTGTTCCTATGCCATGAGGTCTCAATGTGCTTTTGAGCTGAAACAAATACTTTCCAAGTAGAGATTATGCTGTATTATTACTGCTGACTCCAGCATTAATCCAAGGGAGTGACATAACTTTCTAGATTACATGATGGTAATGAACAGCAAAAGAAGGCAAGCCCTTCATTAATCTGCTCTATTCTGGTTTTTCTGCTGTGCTCTTCATCTTTGTACCTAAGTGTGAAATCCAGAGGACATCAGTATCAAGGTTCACATGAAGATTAGGTACCACAACTTGCTTTTTGGAAAACCCTGGATCATCCTTTGCATGCTGCTGAATTTTACATTCGATTAACCTTTTGGGTTTCCCTTTTAAAGACTCCCAGGTATTTAAAGTTTTGCATCTCTGTCTCCCTGGAGTTGTCTTATGGTTGACAGGACTGAGGAAATGGTGCTTAGCTAATGCTTAAACTCTAATGAAATCCAGACACTCTAAGTCTTTAAAAACCACCTGAGGGGCTGGATCCTGTATGTGCTTTTGGAGCAAGTTTAACACACAGAGGCTTCCAGAATACACCCTTTGTACAATTTTATTTAATCTTTCCATACTGTGCAGCTGTATATAGTTATCTGACACCGTGTACAGAAACACAGGATAAAATGGCATTTTATCATAGATTCTCTCTTTTTTTCTCTCTGATTTTTCCTTGACTTCTCTTTTTCTATATGTGCTTTCTGAGAATTTCTGCTCAGTTTTCTCATTATTTCATTACGGTTTATGAAATTCATTATGGTTTCATTATGGTTCTGAAATCAAAACTAAATCATAACATAAAGAAAATACACAGATTCATAACATTTGGATCAATCTAATTAATTCAAATTTCAAGGGCAGATTTAATGTAAAAAATCTTCAGGTTTCCTGTCCTAATGTGTTCCTTATTTTTATGGGTCTTTTTAGGATCAGAAGGCACAGTTAACAGGAATAAAGCTATTCCCTCTTTCTTCCTTGTGAAAGAAAGGATGCTTTGAGTGTACACCACTTATTTATTAAAGTGTCTAGAAAAGGAAAGGCTGGTCTTATCGTTACATTAACGATGTTTCATTTATTAAATCATATTTTCAATACTTGCTACAAATAGTTCTATTCTTAACCTTACTATATGTGCAAGCATATTAACGTTGGATATGAAAGAATTTATGACCTTATTCCTTTAAATACCACAGGCTGACGTGGATATTTCCAACAGCCAGCCTCTTCTGCTATGTGTGTTTTAAAAAGGCCACTGGCTTAGCAAGGCATAATTACAGCACACACATGCATGTAAAACTGCTCTGACCCCCACTGCAGACTTGTCTTGTCTCCAGCCTTTCAAAACAAAACCACCTTTGTCAAATAAGTTGGGAGCTTTTCCATTTTTCAGGCTTAATGTCCACAAATTCAACACTGAGTTTTAAGTTTTATAGTTTAATATCATTATACATAACTGCATTTAATGGATGGAAATAACTGTATATTTGTGGGGAGTGTATGTATACACATATGTATGCATACTTGTCCCCCATCTTTTAGAATTTCCTTTTCCTCAGTTGTTATTTAGTGCTGGGAGGGAGTCATTTATCATTATGCTTATGGAGTGCTGAGTGCAAGAAGTCTAAATTCTGGTGACCTAGATGCCATAAGGCCTACTACTAATGAATGTTATTAATGGTATATTTTGAAACTTTAGAATAAGTAGAATGTTACATAAGCACATTAATTTTTCATGTTCTAGTCATGAAGGGCAAAAAAGAAAGAGGATCCTAAATACTTCATCTCAAAGCTATAGACTATAACTACTGTTTTAAAACATACATATAACCAAACATAGAAACAGCCTAACTTGTCACATGCAGAGCAATACTTGTCTTGAGGTAAAAGATGAAAAAATAGCTCTCAGAACCCTATCCTCTCACAAGCATATGGCTTCTGATTTTCTTCAATTTATATCTATATATATATAGACACACATATATATAGACACACACATATAAAGTAACAACAAACAGTTCAATTGGAGGGTACAGTGAACTTGGATTCAGTTTGCTTAGACTGGAAACCAAGATGTCACTTGGACTGTTAGCTATTTGGACACAGGGAATCTTTTTTTGTTAAATATTTGATAAAAAGACTACTAAGGTAGAACCGTTTGCTATTTTTCTATTTTCCCTATTTGTTTCTGAGAATGAACAAAGAACCTCCAACCTGTCTCAAAATATATTATTGATATTCTCTCCCTTTTTCATTTCTGACCTTCTCAGAGCTTGACAGGACCCAGGGACCTATAAAATGCATGGGCTTCATCCCATAAGCTACCCTGGATTTATCTGAAATGCTTACTTAAACTCCTTGCTGTATTCATGGGTCATTGAGTGCCTGCTGTTCACTTACACCACATTATCTAGCCAGCAAGACTGGCAAACTGGTAACAATGGATGAGGAGAAAGCTAAGGTACTCAACAACTTTTTTGCCTCAGTCTTCACTAGCAACCTCTCTTCTCGCACCTCGTGAGTGGATGGACTGCAAGGCAGGGACTGGAGATGATCAGGTTTGTGACCACCTGAGGAACCTAAACATATAGAAGTCTATGCGACTTGATGAGATACATCCCAGAGTCCTGAGGGAACTGACTTACGCAGTTGCCAAGTCATTCTCCATGGTATTTGAAAAGTCATGGCAGTCAGGTGAAGTCCCTGGTGACTGGAAAAAGGGAAACATTGCACCCATTTTTAAAAAGGGTAGAAAGGAGGACCCTGGGAACTACTGACCTGCCAGCCTCACCTCTGTGCCTGGGGCGATCACAGAACAGGTCCTCCTTAAGCTATGCTGAGGCAAATGGAGGACAGAAAGGTGATTTCAGACAGCCAGCATGGTTTCACCAAGGGCAAATGCTGCCTGACCAACCTAGTGGCCTTCTACAATGGAGTGACTACACCAGTGGACAAGGGAAGAGCTATGGATGTTGTCTATCTGGACTTCTGTAAGGCCTTTGACAAAGTCCTCCACAACATCCTTCTCTCTAAATTGGAGAAATACAGAACTGATGGGTGGACTGTTTAGTGGAGGAGGAATTGGTTGGATGGTTGCATCCAAAGGGTAATGTTCAATGGTTCAATGTCCAGATGGAGATTAGTGATAAGTGGTGTCCCTCAGGAGTCCATACCGGGACCAGTACTGTTCAGTATCTGCATCAACGACAGACAGTGGGATCAAATGCACCCTCAGCAAGTCTGTGGATGACACCAAGCTGAGTGGTGCAGTTGACACATCTGAGAGATAAGATGCCATCCAGAGGGAGCTAGACAAGCTGGAGAAGTGGGCCCAGGTGAACCTCATGACGTCCAACAAGGCCAAGTGCAGGGTCCAGCACCTGGGTCAGGGCAACCCCTGGTATCAATACAGGCTGGGATTGAGAGCAGCTCTGTTGAGAAGTACTTGGGGATACCGGTGAACGAAAAGATGGACATGAGCATGCAATGTGCACTTGCAGCCCAGAAGGCCAACCATATCCTGGGCTGCATCTGTAGAAGCGTGGCCAGCAGGTTGAAGGAGATGATACTGCCCCTCTACTCCACTCTTGTTAAAACCCTCCTGGAGTACTGTGTCCATCTCTGGGCCTCTCAACATTAAAGACATGACCGTGTTGGAGAAAGTCCAGAGGAGGGCCACGAAGATGATCATATCTCTCCTACGAGGACAGGCTGGGAGAGTTGTTCAGCCTGTAGAAGAGAATGCTCCATGGATGCCTTTCAATACTTAAAGGGGGCTTATAAGAAAGATGGGGGCAAACTTTTTAGCAGGGCCTGTTGTGATAAGACAAAGGGGTAATGCCTTTAAACTAAAAGAAGGTAGATTTAGACTAGATAAAAGGAAGACATTGATTTATGATGGGGGTGGTGAAACACCGAAACAGATTGCCCACAGAGGTGGTAGATGTCCCATCCCTGGAAACATTCAAGGTCAGGTTCAACAGGGCTCTGAGCAACCTGATCTAGTTGAAGATGTCCCTGCTCATTGCAGGGGATTGGACTAGATGACCTTCAACAGCCCCTTGCAACCCAAATGATTCTATGGTTCTATGCTTCTATTATTAATTTATGTTTTCTGCAAGTTGTCAATGTTGGGGAAAAGGAGTTTCTTTTAGGAAGTAATTAATTAAAACAGCATCTTGTTCACAAAAATTCATGACAAACTGTTGACTCAATTCTTTTTTTTCAAAAAAAAAAAAAGTCATTAATCACGCAGCTTAGACACACTACATAACTGTTCTTTCAATGTGTGGAAACCAAGAACTGGTTTAACTCCTGACGGTACCAGACTGCAGCCACCAAAGCATTGGCACCACAATAATTCACCACACCTGGGAGCAGAAGTGAGACAGCTCTGATGAAGGAAAAACACAAGTCCTGTTTATAGCTTTAAAAGACTATTCTGCAGATTGACTGAAGTCACGAGAATTGCCGGATATATTTTCTGGACCTTTTTGACAAATTCCTTTGGCTTCTCCATTTCTATTGACATCTGGGATCTGCCTAGCATTTGGCACTCCAGTGGGGCAGCTAGGTATGGGATGAAGTAACTTGCCTCATAACTTTCAGTCTTTCCAGTTTTTTGCTCAGACAAATAATTTGGAGCAAAATAATTAGTGCTGTAACTTACTAGCTAAATTAGACTTGAAATCAGAAAAAAGTGTAATTTACAGCATAACTGATTTTGATATTTAATTAATCTGCTCATCTGTATGTTGGTGTTGGTTTTGGTTTTGTTTTAAATGTGGCCCTGTGTGTTCTTGTGCAGTCTTGCTATCCACCTGCTAGTCTGTCTCTGAAATAACCTCTGAGTGCAATGAGTAACTTAACATTTGAAAGAAATATAGATGTCTCAAAGATAATAACACTGCTACAAACTTCAAGCACAATTGTCTGCTGTTAGCAAGAGAGGAGACACAAATGAGACTCTTTGCTGAAGGAAGGAAAGGCAGAACTCAGCTGTGACAAGCTCTGTCAAAAGCTGCTCAGCCAGTCTTTACTAGTAATAGCATGGTGTCTATTTCTGAGTTAGGACATAGTAAGGGTTATCATGGGGAAAAGGAAGAAATAGGATTTTCAGAAAAATGACCCAACATATAAAAAAATCAAGATAAGATTTCCTTGCCTTGCTTTGCCTTGCCTTGCCTTACCGTCCTTTCCCTTCCCTTCCCCGCTCTGTGCTTTGGCTTCTCTAGAACTTTATCAGCCTTCTAAGCTGTATCCTGATACTTACATTACTGTAAATTACGCGAATGCACTGTAAGGAATACATTTGAAATACATCATTGACAAGCTGACTGAGATATACAGAGTGATGAGTATAATATTCTTTTCAAGAATATTCTTGAATGATTAAAATTTTCATAGTATTTGATCGCACTTTTACTAATCCCATCTCTTTTCTAGTCTCACTCCTTTCCATAACTGTATAGTCACGTGCAGAACACACGAAGGCAGCAGTAGAGAAAAAAGTAATTTTAGGCTGCTGTGCTCCCCTTCCTGAACGTGTCCTGGAAGTGTCGGTCTGTTTCGTTTATGGTGTGTTGATATAAAGTCATAGTGTGCTGAAAGAACAATATGGCATGACAGCACTGCACTGATTTTGACTCATCTGAAAGTTAATGTCATTATTCAGTGTTGGCCTGATTATATATAGTACATAAATTAATCACCGAGTGAATCAGTCTAAGTAGGCTGATTGTAAAGATCTGTGGGGTTTTTGTGTTTGGGTTTTTTTTGTGGTGTTTTTGTTGTCTCGTCCCGTCCTCCCCCCTCCCCCTAGAAATATTATGATGATCAATCTCTAAGAATTCAAGATTTTCCTAAAATTAATTTTTTTAGAATGAGTGCAAATTCTCTCAGGACAATCCACTACCATCTAAAATATGCTCCTAGGCACGGTAGCCAGCTGTAGCCATGCTTACTTCAAATAGTTAAAAATTGTTAGACAACGAAAATGTTAAGAAAAGAGTTATTAAAGATGTGCATGGCCCATTTATTTGCTTTTTTATTTTACATACAGTGTCTAACACATGTGCTTTTCAATGAACACATAATTTCAGTATCCAGCTTTTAAGAAAAACACCATCAGGAAACTTAAGACAAAATCATTACACTTTACAATATTGCCATTAAAATAGGTATTACAATTTCAATATTGCATTACAATATGGTTGAAATTTGCACTTGTTGCTCTTCTAAACATGAGAATTATACCTTTACAAGTCTGAATTTAATTCTTTCCTGAAACATAGTCCTCAGAAAAGGGCAATGAAGCTCCTAGGTGCCACAATTTACAATTCTTCAGATGTAAAGAATTTTAGAAATTTAGCTATTTCCTAGCATATTATGTTTCTTGAATACTAAATAAGATAGAAAAAGGGAGATGGAATAAAAAAATATATTACAACAAGATATAACACTGCATTTTTCTGCTGCAAAAATAGTTTCATGACATTTTGGAATAAGTAGGAAAAAAAACCAAACCAAAAATCTTGTTGCTTTCTAGGACTTTGATAGCTGGTGAGAAG
Source organism: Limnodromus scolopaceus (assembly GCA_028565335.1). Lineage (NCBI taxonomy): Eukaryota > Metazoa > Chordata > Aves > Charadriiformes > Scolopacidae > Limnodromus > Limnodromus scolopaceus. The sequence continues at coordinate 103,155,654 of JAOXNO010000013.1, read as the reverse complement.
TCAAGGGAGTAATTTTTCGGTCTCTGTTCTCCAGAGTAGTCAGAGAAGCTGTGCTGGCCTGATCAGCATCACAGAGAAAGTCTCTAAATGTTGAAATTTGTGACCTTCTCAGCAGAATGCTGTTAAGAAGATCTTTGTTGCTTCAGGTTATTTTCAGTTCATTTCTTCTTGGATATGAGCTTTTCATGGCATTTAATAGACTCAGTTCTAAATACAGAAGTCAGGTTACAGTTCAGCACCACATGGTCACTCTCTTGAAAGGATAATTGCCAAAGACGGATGGTGATCCCTGTAGCACCGGATGATGAAATGGAGCTTCACCCTTCCCTAGTGTACTTGTTCTACTCATAGCATTCAGTGCCTTGCACTTGGTTTATGTTCTCCCTGACTAGAGGTCTTTTCATGCTATAAAATCCACATCACTAAAACTATTGTTCATTGATGCAATCATGAAGAAAAAGTCAAGTATATACACCACAGAACATTGTTTCCAGCTCAGTGACCCAACATTTGTTAACTGAATGTAACTTGACAAGTCATGTTTTTGATGCTCAAACCAAATATGGAAAATACGGTTCCACAGAAAGCACATCAAAAGTTGTTTTCTCTGTCTCAAATGTGCAATTTCAATCCTCAGCAAAAATTAATATGCATATTTCAGCCCCAATAACTGTCAGAATATGTCCCAAGGCTTTGAACAGAACATTCCTGATGAAAAATACTTTCAGAAATATAATTTTTGTACTGACTTAATTTTAGAGACATTCTAAAAATAACAAATACAATGAGGAAATTATACTCTGTTGAAAGATAATATCCTCCATGGGAACTTCTGAGGAGCTGTTCCATTAAACAGCACTGGCTGTAGCAATTGAACCGCCTTTGTACATGTAGGTGCAATATTTCAGTTATGGCTTGCAGAAAGGGTTCAAAGATATGAAAGAGGAATAGCATTCTTGAAGAGATGGAGGATGAGAATATTTCTTCAAACTGCTTAGATGATATTTCAGCTCAATTCCAAATGCACTTTAGGAGAATTCATTGATGATGTGGAGCAGCACATACAAAAACATTGAGTAGACTACGGCAATTTTGTTACTAATTTCTTAATATTCATGGATTGCAGAATCTAATTTAATAAACAATTTCGTTAACAAAACACTTTCTCTGGTAAATTCAATGCATTTAGTCATTTGCAGGGAGACCACTGTCCTTCACATAAAGCTGACACTCTGGAGGGGTCCAGTTTGCTAGGTGCACACCAAATTTCTAGAGAAACAAAAATCAATATTAATGTTGATTTGCTAAAGATCCTGAAAAGCTGTGCAACAATGTCTGATTTATCTTTTAATGGTGCAACAATAAACAAAACATTAGAATGAATAAGGAATGCTCTTAATGTACATAATGGTAGAATTGCAAATATGTCAGTAAGTTATGCTTTCTTAAATTAATTACTTCCCTAAACACTAAAATTACTTTTAAATGGATTATTGTAGCACACATCAAATAATTAATCACATTCCCAGTCCCATTGCCCTTTTGCACTCATTTCCCCTTGATGTTAATGGGAGCTTTGTTTAGAGAGGGAAGACAAGATCAGACAGTAAATGTGTTATTAAGTAGCGTTTTGAAATGGCCCCATGAATTCTTCTGTGGTGTGGAATGCTAATTACATATTGTTATAACAGTCCTGGACTGTTTTTGAAATAGACAAATAGACACAAGCTGAGGTTTACAACAAATTAATAACATTTCAAAAAAGTGAGAAAATATCCAATTATTAAGCCACAGTTTTTGTTTGCTTGTTCTATTCTTGTTCATAGCTAGGAATGAACCTTGCAGCAAGAAACTAGCAAGTAGTTCTGAAAAATTATAGACAACCTTTCAGTATTTAGGCAGTTTTTCTTTGAAATACAGTAGAGTATAAACTGCATATACTATGCTTTTACATAACTTCTACAAGTATATCAAAGATAGAAGTGATAAATTCAAGTCTTAACTGAAATCAGAAAATTAATGCTTGAGATCATTATCTAACTGGTGCATGTTTTGTAGGTGTAATGAAGCTATTCAAGCTAAATTTACCAGAAACCCACCATGGATATGTCAATGATTTCTTATTGCTTTCTCTCTTGATTACTGCTACAGTAAATAGATTTAGCCTTTCTGTTAAATCGTTCATGCCAGCAAACACCTCGTATCTGGAAGACTTTGTATTAACCCATGACCTGTGTTAATGATGTTAAAAACAGTAATTAAACAGTTCTCTAATGAAAAAACTCAGTTTATAAGACGGTTTCCTTCCAGATACATCTTGATTTAATGTATCTTTTATACAAATATTTTTCGTGGAAATAGTAGTGGAAAAAAATAATTCAATTGGAAGGACTTGTTAGCTATTAACATTTATTGAGACTCAATGACAGAAACGCATGGAACTATATCAAGAGTGAGAACTTATTTATGAGGATCACATAATGCAGAGCCTATCCCTGTGCACACCTCCACAGAACAAAATTTTCCTATGTACTTAGACTGAAAGTTTGCATGATAACTTAAAACAATTTAGATTCATGGACTGAAAATAGATATTTCCCCTGGTGAAATAAGAATCAACTTTTAATTTGCATCAGTTATTAATTCACACTAAATTTCTTAACTCCAAACACAGTGATTTATAAGAAACTATGATTCAGACAGGAAAGAAGTTTAGAATGTCCTTCCAAAAGGCCAGGTCTGACTCCCTCGCTAGCATGGAGAAATTAGTTGTCAACTGGTCCTACTGTCTAAAGTGAGATTGTTGTACTTCTAGGTTGTACCCACGAAGATAATTTGTGTCAAGCAATCTTCACGTGGCTCATTGCAAATCACCACAACACTTTTTGCATCCCCAGTTACTAACAAGACGCTAGAAATGGATAATGCTGGTTGGAAATTATGTCTTCTGTTCAGCTGATTGGAAATTCCCAGTGCTCTGCTGAGAATATGTTGTAAGACAGTCAACATCTGGGATGCTAAAGCAACTTAAAACAGTTACATACAGTTGTGGCTGTAAATGTAAAGAGCTTGCTTACTTTGGAAGCAGGTGTATATTAACTTTTACATGATGCCTTTCTGCATACATGTGACAGCAAAACAGTCTCAGGACAGGAGGGTTTCACCACCTGTGTGCTTATCTAGTGATTTTAGATGGATGCAATGGGAATTAAGGAAATCCTACTATTTGAGTTGATAATCTGAAATACAAAACCAATTTCACATTTTTTTCATGAATTTTGTTATTGATACTATTTTTCTTTATGCTATGTACTTTGAAAAAAACAAATAGCTCCCCAAGCTAAAGAATGACCACACTAATGGAAAAATGCATCTTTTAAAACATGAAAACACAAGATTGAAGTCAGGTCCACAGAAGAAAATATGGAGGTACATGCTGTTAGAGCTGAAAATTCTATGAAAATTAAATTTAAATTCAATGTTAGCTGAAATTTGGGAGCAATGAACTCAAGTCAAAGAAAACAAACCCACAAAACTAACACAGACTATTATTCCAATACCAGAGAACTCCAGTCATGGGGTCTAACATATCTACAAATGTAATGAAACCATTACAAGGCTGAGCCTTGGGACTCAGTCCTGTATGAACAACTGAATAGCTCAGTCCAAAACACCTTGTTCCAGCAATGTTAGTAGGAGAAGAACAGAAGATTTGATTTCACAGTCCTGAAGCAAATGGGACCTTTGCCTTTGAATGATATGGATTCACTTAGATACTTCTCTATTGTAGGTAAGACATGTCCTAAATACCAAATTACGATGTTGAGTCATTCCAAATCAGTGTTTAACTTGGTATCCTTCCTGACAATAGTCCTGAACTAGAAGAATAGATGAGGTGGAGACACCTTTAAGGAAAATCGCAATCTACAAGGTGAAATTCCTGCACGTGAGCACACAGCAGTCAAATAATCCAGTCATCAACAATTGTCCACCATGCTTTAGTCTGAATTCTGACCTGAAGACCAATACAGAGAGAAGTCAGACAACCTGTGTTGGACCACCTCTGCTTTCTCAACAAACTAATTTCAGGAAAGAGAAAAAAAAAAAGATAAGCTGTGAATAAAATGACAGATATTTTGCATCTTTTTGGCAAAACGGCATTTTAACCTTGTTCAATCACTGGTCGATCTGTTGAAACACCACCAATATCATCTGCTTATATGGTGCTTTGGCATAAATTAAATTAAAAAATGTCTTTTGAATGCCACATGCTCTAATGTAGTCTAAATACAATTATTTTCATCCATGACTTCCAGGAGGAAGCAAAGGATGAGTAAGGCAAATCTTTAACAAATGCCAAAGTCTACTCTAGAGAGTCAGACTCCCTGTGAAATCCCAATAAATTTACTGAAGTGCTTGTGTATAAAACAGGGACATTTTGGAAGGCAGGGACTGCTAATTTGGTAGAAGATTGGTGAAGGGTAAATCTTTGTAAGTGTATACAAAGCATTGCCCAAGGAAAATGCCAAAAGATTATGGATTATGTATGCTAGTACTTTAGGCAAAATTCAGTTTAATATGCTCACAACAGTAGTTCTGCCACCTTTCCTGATTTGGGAGAGATTAGTGAAATAGTTCCTCTTAAGTGACTATAATCTTCAATGTGGAATATAAATTTTCAGTTGCATTCAGCTGTTAGTTCTAACTTTGGTCTATCAGCCTTGCCGCTGGTCTAGTTATGTGAGACTTCTGTTGAAAATACTACTGTTCTCTACAGTAATGGTCCAAAGTACTACAGAGCACCTAAAGTAATATGTATGGCAAAATAGCCAAAGGCAAAAAGTAACTGTATGTTAGATGAACCCTGTAAAAGTCTTTCTGTAAAAGGTTCATTGAAACTGGAGAACCGATAACACAATGACCCTCATGAGAAGCTCTGGATATTTTGCAGAACTAACCATGGAAGATTTTGTTGGATTCATTTAATCTAAAAGCGGTTGTGCATGGAGGAGTACAGGCAATTCTCTACTCCTATTCCAGTCTGAAATGAAAAATTATCTTCAGGCATTTTCACATTAAGAAAATTAGCATTGGAAAATAATATTTTTTAGTCTTGCATGACTGAGCAGATTATTTTTGATTGCTGTTGGCCTCAGTTATATGCGTGCTCTTTGTAAAATAATTTTGTTAATCTTTGAGTTTGAAAAGAACTGCAATGATTGCTTTGCTCATAAAGACAAGCTCTGTTTTGCTTCTTTGCACTCTTCAAACTCCTTTTCATCTTTGTGCCTTCCTTATGCAAACATGAAGTCAACCATAGATGTGCCAGTCCAGTTTTAAATATCTGCTTGTAAAAGTAGACCTCTATTTGCAGGTGAACAAGAATTTGTCATTCACATCTCTGAATTGTGCTTCTGCAATAGATATTTTGCATATACAGGTTGAACATGGGGAAAGACACACATTATGAGCTAATCAATAATTTTGATACTCTTTTGTAATTTCAGCTAAATATTTCATGTCTGGTGATCAAAAAAATTAATTCATGTTGTATTTGAAAAAAAAAAGAAAATAAAACAAATGGTACCTTCCTTGATTATCCTAAGTGGGGATAATTCAAATAAATTGACTGTTAGAATAAAGTTTTTGGTTCCATGATTCCTGTATCATCCAGTTGTGTATGCCTAGATTGCCACTGAGTTGTGCTAGTTCATACGTTCAGGTACACTGCTGTTCTTTCATGAAAGACACACTTTTGGCCATTTTTGAAGAAGAATAATATCCTACAGCAGTTCTTCTACTCGCATTGTGAGAAAACTGTGTTTTACCCTAGTTACGTTATTTCTGTGTGTGTGTCATGGTATTGTGTTTACTCATTCTTAAAAGAAACACAATGTACAGAGTAATGCAGAAGAGAATGGTTGTACTTTTCTAATTCCATTTCACAACCTTCATCACATAACTTCCAAGTCCATGTTCACTGCAATTTTGGGTGTCAGCCCACATCAGTTTTACACCATTTCTGTCTCTTCCCATTTATAACTGCAGGCAGCCTGAATTTAGCTGTGGAGTTCTGGTGTTGTTCCTGAACTACATCTTGAAGGGAACTGAGTTCACATCTCTGCAGCTTCCTCACTGCTACCTGTATGGTCACGTAATGCAAATACTTGGGAAATAGTATTGTGAAGACGAATTTGACTGAAACACGAAAAAACCACCTAGGGTTACTTTGCCTGTCCGAAGACTGAACAGAAGATTTAGTGCTACACCTGAGGTTTAATTCACACCATAAATAAAGGGAGGTGTATATAAATGGTGTTGCCTTGTGCCTGAAAGGAATTCACTCTAAAGGAAATACAGCTGATGTTTTTACTGCACTGCCAATATCCACTGACTATCTTTACTTGTGTTCAGACTCTACTAAATCATTGAGAAGACCTATAGCATTTTGGAGGATGCCTGCTATCCTACTGCTCCCAGTTACATGAGTAGCAAAGTAGATTGGATTGAACGACGCATTCCTGGGTTATGTTGGCATCAAGCAGCACTGTGATCTGATCAGGATGGGCCTGTGGAAACATGACCCCCTTTCTAATCTCAGTTTACCCCTCCCATTCCCACTAATATAAATTTCATTTTAGGATCCTCACTATCTTAGTATTTTCCATTTTGTCTTTGAATTATATGCAACTTGGAAAATGTCATTTTTCTCATGTTCAGCAAACAAAGGCTGTATCTGCACAAGTATGCACAACTGCTTGTTGTGCACTACTGCACAAAGGGTAGGATCTCTCTGCAAATGAACCCTGTGGGGTCCATTGGTGGCATTAGCTACTTCTTATCTTATAGAAAGGTTGGCCAAATCCAAGAGTGTATTGAGCTTGAATTTCCTCCCTAGCGATTAAAGGTCAGTGATTTCAAGTGACTGAGTAGACAGATGGGAACCAGGAAAGTCTGAACTCTTAATTCACTTTTGGTATCAAAATTCTTCTATGATATTTACATATCCTTTTATATTAAATTTTGCTCCACTTTTCCTTGACTGCATGGTAAAGATATGAAATACCACTCTCCCATGTCATCAGCCTTGAGTTGAATATAATGCAGCTGGGCAGCACATTAGCCCTTATGCTGAGAAATTGTCCCCTGATTTCCGATTTGAGCAGTATGATACCCTCAGTTCCTTGCCTTTCTCTGGTTTACACCCACTCGTGGTATGTTAATGGAGTCCAGAAGGTGTTAGCACACCCCATGTGATAAGGAAGATCTGGAAATAACAGCTTTCTTAGCTTCAGGTAACTGACCTTACATGTGCCAGGCTAATTTATGGCACAAATCTCTCTTACAAACTTTCCAACTATCTTCCTCAATTTTGCCGTTTGGAAAAAGTAA
>JAOXNO010000013.1:103129603-103147103 GCA_028565335.1 Limnodromus scolopaceus | reverse complement strand
CCGTTCCAACAGGTCCATGTCCTTCCTGTGTTGAGGACTCCAAAGCTGGACACAGTACTCCAGGTGGGGTCTCATGATATCAGAGTAGAGGGGTAGAATCACCTCCCATGACCTGCTGGCCACACTTCTCTTGATGCAGTGCAGGACATGGTTGGCTCTCTGGGCTGTCAGTGAGCACTGCCAGCTCATGTTGAGTTTCTCATTCACAAGCACTCCCAGTGAGTACAGTCCTCTGGATGCAACCATCTAGCCAATTCCTTATCCACTGAACAGTCCACCCATCAAATCCATATCTCTCCAATTTTGCAAGCAGGATGTCATGGGGGACCGTGTCAAAGGCCTTATGGAAGTCCAGATAGATCACATCCATAGGTTGTCTCTTATCTAGTGACATAATCACTCCATCATAGAAGTCCACTAGGTTAGTCAGGCAGGACCTGCCCCTAGTAAAGCCGTGTTGGCTGTCCTGTCCTGCTGGCTGTCATGCTGGCTGTCCCCCTGTCCTCCATGTGCACGGCATCTAGAAGGATCTGTTCCATGATCTTCCCAGGCTTGGAGGTGAGGCTGACAGGTCGGTAGTTCCCAGTTCCCAGTTCCCCTCCTTTCTACCCTTTTTAAAAATGGGTATGATGTTTCCTTTCTTCCAGTCTGCAGGGACTTCACCTGACTGCTATGACTTTTCAAATATCACTCAGTTTTCTGGTGACATCCTTCACCCAGGCTCCAGGAAGGCAGCAGACAAGGTTAACAGGGTGCATGTGCATCAAAAGGAAGATAAATCTGACATAAACAGTGTAAAAAACGCTATAGTGGAAGGATTCATTTGCAGCAAGGTATTTTAACACCCAAACAAAATAACATATATAGCACAAGCAATGCATTTTTCAATATAATTCTGGTTTCATTTGAAGTGTACATGAAAGCTTTTGAATTTGGTTCATATTCAAACACTTCAAAATACTGTTTCAGGTTTAGCTTTGGTTTAAGAAAAAATAATAGTTGAGACCAGTTTCAGTTAATTGCCTTTGATTATAACAAAGGTTGGAGGAGCTGGGTGTAACTGCATCAAGTCAATAGTTCTGTTATTTTTGTTTTCAGTGAAGAGCTGATCAGTTATCCTTCACTATTGCTTTGTTTTGAAAGGAGCAGACTACAGTACTGGTGCTCATGATATTCACCATACAAATACAATCAAATAATTTACATCTCCCCCTTTAGGAAAAATAGTATTAATAACTTTACACTTTACTCTGTGGCGCATACCAAAAAATCCCGAGGAACCGTGCTTTCTAGTTTATCTGTTCATGTCACTCCCTGCACTAAAAGACTGATTTCTGTACGAATAGGTGTTAAGGCTTTTCTTTTGGGGGAATTTGTGGTTTTTTGAGCTTGTGCCTTTACTGGTAAAACAACCAATTACCAATGTTGTGAGCCAGAAACAGGCAAGCGAAAACAGCGCTAGAGTAATTTAGCTACAAGTGTAAGCAAGATCAAAACAAGCCCCGTACAATTCAGAAGCAGTGCACTTTTAAACTTCTCCAATAATTTTTCTCCACCTCTTAAAGTGAATACTAAGGAGCTGTGCATTGTAAGGGTGTCAAGGATATGGAAGTGAAAAAGATAAAAGAGTGTTGCAACTAATGTAAGTGCGAAAATTGTCCATATGCTCTCCCTGTTAAAAAAAGTATTAAAAAAATAAGACCACATTGTACAACAGCTCCAATTAAAGGACGTTCAATTGTGGAAAAAGGCTGAAGGATTATAAATATTAATAATTTTTGATAAAAAACCCCATATTGTTTGCTATTAAGCTAATCTGGCCTAAATGGAATCAAGTACGGATTATTGTGGCAAATTCATGATTAGAAAAGGCACCTGACAAGCCAGACTATGTTTAACACATAAACACATGCAAAAAATAATTCTGTTGAAAAACACTGGGGAAATGTTGATTAATTATAAACAAAAAAATCATGAGCAACACTGTAAACCTTGAACAAATGAACTACTTGTTTGTGTATCACATTAAGCAAGGCAAAGGAATAAATACAACAATCACTTGATTGTGCTTTACATATTGCATCTTCAGACAGTTGAATTCTGTCAGGCAAACACATTTCTACATCTTTTTCACTGGAACAGGTACTAAACAAGAGATTGAGGAATAATGGCTCACCTCTTAGCAAAACTAATACTAAGGTTACACTCAGCTTTCTGTAAAAGAGGACATCCGAATGCAGCTGAAAACTTGGGGTTAGCCACGGTTTACTCATCTTCCTCATGGCTGGGTGCTACAAGATGGGAGCAATGACAGCAGCCAGGCCCACCTCCTTGAATCTTTAGCATAATGTAAGGCTTTTTGCGGACAACTTCCAGGAGACAATTTCCATTAATAGCATTATCCCATTCTGTCTCTTCTCCCTCTCTGACTCCTTCACAAAGGTAGAGCAGCTGTAAGTCTGAGAGCTGACCGTGGCTAGAGGTTACTCCTTTGCTAAGAATACTGCTTTGATATTATTAGCAGTACAAAATGAGACAAGGAGAGAGAAAAAATTTAATCAAGTATTTTGGATTATACCAACACAAGTATGTATATACAGTTATGCATGTCTTCATATATAAAGGCAGTTGTGTGTATATGAATGTATAAGGGGCGTTTCAACTTAAGTGTATAAAAATAAGTATTTATATATTTAAATGCATTTATACACACACACAAACTTATGTCTAGTTTTTGCAGCCAGAATAGAAAAAAATGACTATTGTGGATATTTTCAGACTTCTGTGAAACAGTATGACTTTTAGTAGCAAATTTCAGTTTGGAGCACAGTACAAATCACGGTTATAAAATTCAGAGAAATAGGGCTTTATGATGTAAGGCTAATACAACCTTCACTGTAACGCTGTGAAAGCAATGTTATAATATCAGTACTATATACGGGCTGATAAAAGAGGAATTATTTTTAGGTTATCTCCAAAGTCAATTTGAGAACAATACCATGTGTATAAATGCCTGCTATAAGAAAATAAACTAACTTTACTTTAGAGACACAATGTTTTTGTGCTACAGTGAAGTCATGAAATCTGACAGCACTGTAACATGGGCCTTCATAAAAATGTGTCTCCAATGTGCTCTGGAAAGTTGTTGCTATTTTTAAATGTTACTAACAGGTAGTATGAAATTGAGTGGGGAGAAGCGGCAATCATTTTAAGCGCTAATGTAATGTATTACTAGATTTAGTTATATGCTTAATTTATTGATATATTTAATAAATGTTTGTTTTAATTAAGACAGGATTCTTATTGAAAATTATGCTTTCAAGGTAGAAAGAATGAGAGTTGATTTTATGTCTATTACAATAGAAGCTATTATTTTTTTAATAACGTGTTAGCAAAAAGCCTTGCAATTTAACATCTCTCAAAGAAAAGGAGGCTGAGCAAGTATCTGCCAGAGGTAGCCTGGCTGTGTTGCTGGCACATCCTGCCTCAGCAGAGGGAAACAGATAAGGCTGCCATTTCAAGTTGCTTCCAGCTTCCTCTCATTTGTTTATCTGATGTGGGATCTGTAGCTTAGGAATGTGCACAAAATAATCGACAGAAATCAACATTTTAAAACTCAACTTGTCAAAAAGATGCGTTGTCTAAAGTAGCATCTCTGCCTTCTGTCCTACTCTAATTATGTCCCTTAGAAAGATTTCTTTTCCAAAAAAGAGGTGCTTCTCAAGTATACAGAAAGCACTCATAGATTTGAATGTAGAGGGTTTTTTTCCACACATAGTAAGTAACTCTGGAGACCTTCTTAGACAAGAGACTTTTTAAAGACCGATAGCAATGTAGCACTGTTTTACAAGTGCATAAACACAATTTAACACATAGTAATCTAAACTCCAGGTGTTTTGTGGCTGCTGACAATTTTTCTGAACTCAGGAAATAAGAAGCAATAAACTTGGTCACAGTGTTTAAAATGTGTACTGTTAATTTTGTGGGGGTTTTCTCCTGGTCTCATGCTTTTCCTCAATAATGCATCTAATTTCCTTGGGTAATGTTCTAATGGCACTAACATCCACAGTAGATTTACTTTATTTCCCTGCTTTTTGCTGAGACTTTTATGGTGTAATGAAAGCATTTATTTCAGTGTCCCGAGAGACCTGCTTTAAATTGACCTGCTAGCCAGAGCTTTATTATGGACAAAGGCTACATGAGTATAATTTTTAAATCTTTATTCATTACTACTGATGTTTTAACTTCACGTTCAGCTTGAGAGCCACATAATTATAATTTATATATATCTAGAATAAGACACAGAACACGTTTGGAAGAATATTCTCCTTCTGCTCACTCTAACCTAGGCAGCACCCTACCGCTGGAAGGCTGATTACAGACCCTTTGAGAGTAAGATTATTTGGGGCCATCTCACAACAAGAAAGGCTTGCCTTTCTGAGTCAGAAGGCTAAGCAGGCTCTGAACAGCCCCACAGGTACAGGATCACTGAGACAGGTGGGAAGCAGGAGAGCACTTGATTTCCCCCATGTTGAAATGTGTGTGAGGGTAGGGGAGAAATTTCCTCCTGCTAAACCATAGCAGCACATTAGTGTCCTCGGAGGGATAATGTTTGCTTCTCTGAGCTAAACTTGGAATATTGCACCTGGAAACCAAAACTACCTAGAACTCTGTCCACAGGCCTACAGGAGAGATAGGGAGGGACTCTTTATCAGGGAGTGTAGCAATAAGACGAGGGCTAATGGCTTGAAGCTGAAAGAGGGGAGATTTAATTTAGATACTAGGAAGAAATTCTTTACTGTGAAGGTGGTGAGGCATTGGAACAGGTTTCCCAGAGAAGCTGTGGATGCCCCATCCCTGGAATTGTTCAAGACCAGGCTGGATGGGGCTTTGAGCAACCTGGTCTAATGGGAGGTGTCCCTGCCCATGGCAGGGGGGTTGGAACTAGATGATCTTTAAGGTCCCTTCCAACTCTAACCATTCTATGATTCTATTCAGGTAAAGAGCCCTGATTGCAGTACATGAGGGTGCATGTACAGAATTACTTTAAAATAAGATTATAACCTCCTCTGCCTGCTGACACAGTGAGACCCTTTGTATGCTCCCTGCCACTGCTGGCTGAAACTGAGAATTTCTGTTCTGTACCTTCTCCATAAACTGTGGAATAACTCGTGTTTTCTTTGAAGTTTCAAAACATTTGTTGGACAAGAACAGTGAAAAGATCAGACTATTTCTCCAAACGATAAGAACATTTTCTAGAGAGATTCACCAAAACTGCCTCATGTTCATTAAATATTTAATCAGTATAGGTCAATAAAATATTGACCTTAGTATTCCCAGTTAGTTTTCTGTCATCTCCATTAGCGCCATCATGATATCTCCCATCTATCTCTCTCCCATTAATTTTGTTTCTCTAGTATCTGCTTTACAGTTTGTCCAGTACTGTCTTTCTCACGCTGGGACTGAAGCAAGTATTTCTAAACTGAGACAAGGAGGGAGCCTTTCCCACCTGCCCTGCTCTTCCCATGCCAGAGAGTGCTCTGCAGGACAAGGAGGAGAAAGCCTTTCTCACTGCTTGTTTAGAAGCGACATTTTAGCTGACAGAAACAGAGACAGCAGGGGCCAATGCCTGACTGTCACTCCAGATGAACAGCACTTGGTTGGTGTGTGAGTGAGAAGAACCTCTCAAGCCTCGATTATTACAACACCCCCGCACAGTCCAACTGTGCTGGCAGCTCTGAAACTCTCCAGGCTAACCCTCTGGTGCCCAAACACAGACAGCAGGATGTCATCAGTAAGATACAGACCTGCTGCTGAAACACAGAGTCATTAGCCTTTTCCAGTTCAGCTGGTTTTATGTAATATATCCAGGACCTGCTATCATTTGAGAAACTAGTATTGTTGAGATCCCAAGGCTTGGGATCTGTTTCCCAAAGGAAATGCCATATGAGCAGTGCTCTGTGTATGAATGCTGCTCAAATACAAGGGTGTCCAGAATTGGCTCAGGTTGTTCCTGGTAATACCACTGGCACAGAAACGAGAAGAAGAATACTGGAATGAGTATTTTCCACCTTCATATTTTTGCCTTACAAAGCAGAGCTGTTAGCAACGCTAACCAAACACCAAAACTCTACCCCCAGGAATGCCTCCATAAGGAAGCCTTACACGGAGTTTTGAACAGGTAATTCCTAGCTGAGGAAAGTGTTGCCACCTGGGAAATCTTTGAGAAAATGAAGCCAATTTAGTCCAAATGACTTGGAAGCAAAAAAAGGACTGCCTGAAAATAAGGCATCATAACATGATAATAGAATGAGTACAACTTTGAAAATCTCTGGGAAAACACAGTTTGACACTACTTGTACTTCCTACTTCTAAAAGACTTTTAATTTAGCACCATCCTTGTAAAGCAGGTCACAGATGCAGACTTCTTTTTCAGTTAGAATATGCTTAGATTGAAACACTCAGAAAAGAAGTAGAAAAGAGTAACATGTGCCATTGTCCAGTTTACTCCCTGTTTGTATTTCCTGCAACACCTATTAACTGCCTTCAGTGCTTTCCAAAATGTATTTGTGTAAACATCCAAAACATACTTTATCTCTTCCCACTAAGTGGCAACATATGTAATATATGGTTTTATATTTTACTGATATACAGTACTCTTTGCAGTGGTTTTAATCTCTGTTTTATCCTAATAGTCATGAAAGTGGAAAGTGTTTAGTCGTAAACACATTTCTCAGACACATTTGTTGTTTTCATTGAACTGGGAAAAAAAGTCCCAAGAAATACAGGAAGAAATCTTGGTGGTGGTGGTGTTTTTATGGTTTTAGCTTTTCTTCTTAGCTCATCCAACACAATTTGAAATACCTTTCTCTTCAAATCAGTTTATAATGGAAACTGTATCTTAATTCTAGGGCATCACTATAAAATTTACATTCATGGAAAAACTGAAGTGCAGTGTTATAGGTTTTTTCCCAAAAGGTCATTTGTTGTGGCAAGACATTCAATTAGGAATTGTATGTTGGCAGGTAAGGAGCAAACATTCCTTCAGATCCACCTGTTCTTGTTTTCAGAGCAACAGCTTATTTTGCTTTTTCCTTTTTTAGAACAAGAAGAAAGAAAAGATTAAAAAAGGTATCTGGAACTTGAACATTGCTCAATTAACAGAAATAATAAAAAGCTGATGAATACAGGAGATGATTTAGAGTTCAAAATTATTTGGAAGAGGTCTGAATACACATAACTAGAGGGAAGACATTGTGTTTCTGGGCTAGAATTGAATGAGTGACTATCTGCTTTTTGGGCATGCTCGTTCACAACACAACAGAAAACCATGCTGCTACAGAGAGGAGTCATTGGCCCTAAAAGAATCACAGACCTTGTTAATGTGAGTAGGTGTGCACCCACTCTTTTTGGGACTGAAGGCAGAACTGATTAAGTACCTTTATCTAATGAAATATCTGTAGGTGGTAAAGGATTGCCACTGGAGGCATTAAAACAAATGGTCAGGCCTGTGCAGGTGTAATTCAGATAAAATCAAATCATTAAAAACATGTTTTATTGAAATATGTGAATTAGTGTGGGAAAGGGAGGAGACAGAGTTATGAAAGTGATTTTGAAGGGAGACAGAGACAGTTTCTCAAGTACTGAATTTATTGTAGAGCCATACAAGAGACTGCTGATTAGGAAAATGACCATTTTGTTTACTTTCTACTGTATTTAAGAAAATCAAACTTTGCCTACAGATCTTGTAAATGAACAATACTAGACCAAGACCATTCCAGACTTTTATCTGAAGGGAACTGCGTTTGTGCAGTTACCACCAATTCAGCACTCAAGTGAAAAACCTATGCAACATTTTCCTTGGAAAACCTATAGTTGTCCCAGAAGCATACAGATGAGATGCAGAACCTAAGTTTAAATAATGCTTGGATGCAATTATGTTTAAATAAATTCTCCTGTTGACTTTAGACAAATATGAAGGAATAAATAGGTATCTACTCTTTTCTCTTCATTGTGGTGTTCAGCCGTGTCTACTACAGAAATGGTGGAAGTAAGAGAATAAAAGCAAAAATAGTTTGGCACTTTTTTCATTGCAATATATCATTAGCGATCCTTTACCCCACAATAAATGTTCTTAAAACAATAGTCCATGCATTTGTGTTCAAAATAGACAATTACATCTTCTCTTTTTTTTTTTCCTTTTCAGGTGGGAAATTGTACCAGTCATCCCAGATAGGTTACATTCTCAAATTGTGCTTGCTCTGGTAAGCTTCAGCTATGAGGACAAAGAAACATCAAGAAGGAACCAATCCTAAGTGTAGGCTGGACATTTGTATCCTGGACAAGACCCAGGAAGTGGAAAAGTCAAGCACTCCTAGTTGCAGAACTGCACAAGAGCTAGCTATTTTCTAGACACGTGCTTTTTTATTATGCATATCTTTTTTCTTTCCTTGCTTTTGCAACCTTGAGGGATAAAAGAGAAAGAAAACTGTCAAGCAGATGAACTGGAAATAGAAGAATTAGGAGCAGCTAACATATTTCCACTGCATGTTCACTTTCCCGTGCTGATTACTGGCTTTCTCTGAACAACAGCCAAATCCTGTGCTGCCTTCTTGCTGCTCTTTCTCCTACCTTTCTCCTCCTCCTTTTGCTAGTCTGATAAACAATGTCCATCATAACCTAAAAGAAAATGAAGCTTGTTATAATAAAATATGGTACTGATATAGTGCTTGCCAACTATGTCTGTTCTTTCAGCTTGCATGTGTGAGTATTTTTCAATAGTTTTCTGTCTTACTTATTTATAATACATGCTTTCTGGGGCAGGGACAGCCTAACTTCTCAGTTAGACTAACGTTTTGAAATACTTAACAGATGGCTCCCTTCTCAGTTGTTTGGTTTGGGGTTTTTTTGGGGTTGTTTTTTTTCTTTTTTTTTTCTTTCTTTTTTTTCTTCCCAAAGCACTTATCTAAGTGATGTTATGTTCTACTTTATGTTCAAGGCTGAACTTAAAGTATCATTTCACTATCTCTGGAGTTTAATTCAGCCAAGTACTGAAGCACTGACTTTATGTGTGACTAACCGCCTGAGTTGCATAGGAATACTCATATAAGTAAATTGGGATCCTATGGTGTACATTCTTAAGTTCCCCACTCTTTCCAGGAAAGCCATCCTAGTCACAAGAATATTTCTAGCTATTTTGCAGCATGATATGAAAAATGCAAAGTTATTGCCATGGTCTAGAATGAAAAGGTAATCTGTGGTACAATAAATTAAAAAAAATAATTTTTTATGTTATCTTTTAAATTAATAATTTTCAAAATGTAAGTAATTTATGCAAAATAAATAATTGCTGAATATATAAAGGATGAAAATGAATAATTCATCAAAAACAATGTATTCAAAATATTATCATTTGTAATGTATTCTTACCTTTTCTAGACCTGTATTATTTGCTGCTAACTAAATTTTGCTCAATTCAGTAATTTCTCCACTTCCATGTATTGATAATTACTGAAAGGATAAAACTTACTTCATGTAGGAGAAGAACCAGACTGAAACAGTAAAATACATGGCATCTTTGCTCTGTATTTTTTTCTTTAATGGAAGCTAGTAGAATGATGGACTTGGTTAGAATACCCAATCAAATGATTCTACAGGGGTAAGAAAAATGGTGTGGGTAAAAGAAGAGAATTGAGATGCTTTAAAATGCAACTATTTATTAATCAGTTATTAGTTTGCACTGAGCAGTTCTCGAATGTCTGAATGTTTGTAAAAGTTAATCAAGATAGGGTAGCAGTCAGTGATGGCTACCAACTACTACATGTTCTACATGAGAGCAGGACCGTTAATTCCTTAAGTACCTGTCATGTTTGTATTGCACATTATCATCAAATAGCATAGCCTGAGAGGCAGACAGTTGCATTCTTACACTGCAGAACTTTCTGAACATTATTTGCATTACTAAAGAAACTATTTAACAAATTAAAAAAGTGTTGCATATAATCGTAAAACTTGTCTGGACAAAGAAATTATTGATAAGGAAACTTATCAATAAATGTTTATATAGGTATCAGTAATCATGGCTTCTTAAGCTTTTTTATGCATGAGCAATTTTGTCCTTTATACAAATCCATGTGTAAGCTGAAAACTTTAGTTGGTATAAAGATACAGATCTGTGAAGAATTCTGATCCATATTAGCTATCAGTAGAAATGTGAATGATAAATTAGAATTGTTTAAACATATTTAATGAGATCTTCCCAAACCTTCTGTATTGAGAAAGAAGTCGCAAAGTAAAAAGCAATCTTTCTCAGCATTCTTCCCATAGTCTGGCTCTTCGTGGTGTGGAGACTGCAGCAGAGACCTAACATGTCTCAGTTCACCCTGAAAGTTACAGTGAGATACAAAGAGAATTGCATGGAGGAGGGTCAGGTGAGAGCTGTAGTTCTGTGGCTGAGCCTCCAGCTCAGACAAGAAAGCACAGCAAATCTCTGCCCAGATTATTTGGGGAGTAGAAGTGCTGACAGAGTAAGTGGAGAAAACACAACTAGCATATAAAAAGACTAAATTGTTGAAGCTTTCTGCCTTACAGCTGAAACCTTTCTTATATAGGGCTAATGCCCTGGTGTTTTACCAAAATGCGTGCAGAGAAGTATAGAAAGAACACTGTCAGGGAAAAGGCTGGAGAGCAAGGATGGAAGGAAGAAGGCCTTCCCTACGAATATAATAACGCATGGTAGAAGTTTTGAGACATGGGAAACAACTATAACTGGGGGTTATAATATATCCAGGATCCATATATTATTCTTCTAAAATCAACTGCAAATCTGGTTTGCTGTTTGATCACAATCACCTTATTCAGATAAATATGGTAGATGACAAATGGCAAAACAGTGCCACCACTAGCAATGAATATAAATTGGAAACTAAGAATGGTAGAAAGTTGATAAAGAAGCAGAAAGGCATAAGGTAAAGCTTACGACCTACAATATGGAAGAGATTTTTAACTACACTAAGAACAAAAGAAATTCTAGTAATACTACTTTTCCCTCGGTAGATTGAAATAATATATCACAAATAATACATCTTTCCTTTTCTATTGAATAAATATTTCTACTCCCTATTTGAAAAAATGAAATAAACACAGTAATTTCACAGTCTGCTGATGAAATACTTTTCACGTGAACACTAAATCAGAAGCTGCAGCTCCTATAGCTAGCTATTTTTAAAGCAACATATCTGACCAACCTACTGTCCCAAAGAATGAAAAAAGAAAAGGGTGAGAAGCTTCCTACCTTCTTAGTGTTGATTTCTAATGCTACTTAAAACTATTAGGAAATTCCAGATGATTAAAAGGCAGTGAAAAAATGAAAACCAGAAAGCTAATACAATGCTTTAATTTAAAAAGGATACAAGTGTGATTACTCTCTTAACTATATAATTCTCACATTGATTCTGTGTAAACTGATCAAATAGTTTAAGTGAGACTTGATTTATAGAAGCTGATGAAGGGAAAACAATTATCTCCAATTAACATGAGTTTATGGAAACCAGATATTGCCCAAAATAGCATTATCTCTGATGAGTTTAGAAGTTAGATGGTTCGAGGGATCCGTGTTGCTGTATTATTTAGTGTTGCTGAAAACACTTTTCACATACACAAATTGGAAAGTGATTTAAAATCTGGAGGGGTATCAGAGCAAGTTTATAAAAAGTTTTGAAAAGACATAGTAGTATCTGGTGCTCTAGGCATCTAGGAAATCCCAGAGAAGGGTGAGTACTGAAGGCACAGAGTTCATGAAGGACAGATATAAGTTAAGCATAGGTCTGTTTGATATAGCAGTTAAAATATCAAATGTCTGGAAATAAAGGAGTAGAATCAAGGCAAAATTTTTACTGGGTTACAAGGTACCCTTGGAGTAAATGGTTAAAGGCTGTGGTTAATTGTCTCACACTGGAGAGAGAATTCATAGAAACCCTATAGCCTGGCATTTGTGTATGTGTGCGTGTATGGTCCCAACATTAAACAAAAATAAATGGTTAATAGATTTGTTCAGTGTGGGAACTGGGCAGGTTAATCAATTAATATTATCATGTGATGGTAAAAATATACATTCATTTGGTATGTATTAGTAGACCCATGTGATCCTTCTACTGGCTTCTGTAAATTCAATATCAGACCAGATGCAGAACTATCCACCTACTGTGAGAAAGAAACAGTTCATTGACTGTTTATGGCCTGCTTGCTTAGAAGTGCATTATTATTATTTCCTAGAAATTTAAATCAGAAGGGACTGTGAAATTATTTAGATTTAACTGTTTTCTTGCCTAGATACTGTAGAGAATCAGACGTCCTTCAGCAAGCCTGTATCGTGATTTTTCAAACTCAAATAGTCAAATAAGGAATGGAAAATAATCAACAAATGTAGCATATGAAGGCACGAACCCCGGTCAGTGATGCAACCAGAATCGTTTATTATAACAAACAGGCAGCTTATATAGTACTATTGTATCTTCTTTCCCAACCGACACGCCCCTGCAACCCCCAACTGCCAGGCTGGTGGAATTCCCCTCCATCAGTCCGGAGCCAGGCGTTGTTTATGGGTCGTTAGGACTTGATCACAGGCCTTCCCCTGCCAGTGTTTCGGCTTCTTCTATTCCTTCTGGTCTCTGCCTCTTCCACAATCCTGTTCACCCACAAACAAAGAGGATTTCCATATCAACTTTTGGCCAAAGATATATGTACAGGTTTCTGGAAGAATGGGCGCTTTCAAGTGCATATAGCAATACCATAAGCCAAAGAACTTAATAGAGCACTTTTATTCGAGAAAGCTGAGCAGTTATAGCATTTTGCAGATATTCGACTTGTTTATTTTACAGGTTAATAGATTTTTAAAAAAGAAAATGATTTGGGATTTAAGGTCAGGAAAGTGTAAGTGCCAGAAATTTAGAAGGAAGAATCCCAACAAAGAGGAGAATAAAGGAAGGCAGTCATCAGCAGTAGAGTATGGCCAAACAAACCTGTGACTGAGCCAGAATGGTTAAAGAAGTCACTGGCTTTTAGCCCAGATCAGAAACTAACGAATTATGGGCTCCAAACCAACTGCAATGAGACTGGATTAGTCAATTGGATTAGTTCAAAATGCCACTTAATGGCACCATAAAATATCTCAATGACTCCCTATTAGGAGTAAATCCTTACGAGCAAATCCTTGTTAGGATTATACAAAAGGCCAGTTGCCAGTTCTCAGCAGAGGGGCAGGGACTTCCAGGTGCAGAATAAAGTCCTCTGAAAAAGCTCTTTCATGTGCTGTCTTCCATCCGCACGCTCAGACCACTGCAGCAAGGCTTAAATTCAGCATTCTGGAAATCATTTATTTCCAAGATGTATTAACAGTGGTTTTGCACAATTAGAATAGCCTATCTGAACAACATAGATCCCATCATGGGACACGAAAAACCATCTTGATATATCTTAGTCAGCCCAACTGTTGTTGCTCCTGTCCCTGGTGGCTTTTCTTTTATCACATATGAAGATCTTAATTTATTATAAAAATTGTCCCCAGGAGTTGTAAGCTTTAGAACCAATGAAAGATTAGGTGATCTCTGCTATTTCTAGTCATTTAAAATGAAGCATTTTTGGAGTTAGTTTTTAATTTGATATGAAAAATATATCTGAGGAAAATGGTTGCCTAATAGCCAGAATGCCTTACTGCTTAGAGATGCAGCAAATCTACACTGAATAGGCTTTTTGCGTAATGAAAAGCCAGATTTGAATTTAATTGCATGTTTTTACCAAAACAGCACTTTATCATATTACCACAGGTTATAAGTTAACCTTTTACTCTTTACTGTGTTGTCTTCTAAACATGCTGGCTTGATTGCAGGCTGCTTTGTGCTGTCGCTCTAAGACAAACACTTTGAGCTTGTTTATTCCTATTGACAACAGGTTTAAACAGGTTGGCATAGCTATACTGTGATCAAAGAACTAATCATTTGTGGAATGACAATGCACAGAACATTCGCATTATGCACTGTGCTTTTATGGGTGCTGCACATTAAACTGAGTATCACACTTGGAAGAGAAAATTCAGAATCAGAAATCAAGAATCATAATGTAATTTGCACTGTTCAACTGGCTATTGGGAAATTATAGGAATGATAGTGGACGCTGTGATTATAACGCTGATGTAAGCCTTAGTCACGATATCTTTTAAGTGTGCCTTTCTGATTGCATATTGAAAACTAGGGAACATTGAACCTCCTGAAGCAGAAATACCAGCAAAAGAAGCACTTCGTAAATCAGAGATCATTTAAGAGCATAGATATCAAATTGTTTATTTCCAGCTATATTTGGTGTGCTTTTACAATTTTATATATACATAGGATAGAAAAACTCTCAAGAAGAAGAAAATTAAATTAGAATATTCAAAATGTACAGAAAATGGTATGAATTAACTTTGCATTCTAAAAGGAACTAGGAAGAAGCATTCATAATAAGTCAAGGGGAAAATAAGTACATACAATGGAAAAGAAACCACACCCTGAAGCTAAGCGGTGCAAAGGCCATCTGTTTTTCTTTATTCAGGGGTCAAACATTCCAAATGTTTCAGTTTGCTCCCCTTTTCTGATCTCAATTTATCATTTTAACAGTCAAGAGGCTGTTCAAACAGAATGACCTTAGAGCAACTTGTAAGCAACTTAACTGAGAATCATCACTCTCCCAGCCTGGGCAGTGAGAAGGAAGGGGCTCCTCTGGGGCCATCAGATCTAATCATTGCTTCTGAAGGTATCTAACTACACTGTAAGTTTAGGAAGTCAATTTAACTGTGTAAGGTGGGGAATACTTTCCTCAGGGTGCCCAGACTAACGTGCTGTAATTTGAAAGGAACTTGCAACTTTACCTCTGTGTGCGCCTCAGCGTGTCCAGTCTTTCAGAAGAGAGGTCTGATTGTGACCTTCTTTCTGATTGATGTCCCTAAAGTGTCTGAGAGAGATGAACTGATGCCAAGGCCAGCTTTCTAAAGATGGAGAGATTAGAAGCATGAAAGACAATAATTTCGTGAAGCACTGAAGTGAAAAGGACCAGTCTGAATGGAAGACCTCTGGATGCCAAAGAGTTCAGTAATTTCTGAGTTTTCCAGAGGAACGACCTAAAGAAAGAGGTAGGTCATTTGTAGTGAAGTGTCCTCTTGCAATCCAGTACCCCAAAATGCATGAAACATGTTCACGTTGGGGTTCCACTACCAATATGCTCTAAATTTCCTCTCATGGTAAAAAGTTGCATTTGAGCAAATGCATCAGTGTAATTCAAAGAGAGAAAGTGTCGCATGGCATTAGACCAATCATCAATCTAGACTGGTATCCCATAGTGGCCAACAGCAGATGTTTCAGAGGGAGATATGAAGCCTCTGTAGTAAGAAATTCTATAATGCCATGAAAGGATTTCTTTCTATACTGGGCATGAAATCGTGAAATATACTGAAAATTTCTTATAAAATGTGTAATGAAATGGATATGTTTCCCACTCTGAGGTAGGGGTGACATACACTGCAAAAAGCATTGCATCTTCATTCCCTTTGTCAGTTAGAAGAAGATTTTAGAAGCATTGTAAAAAAATTGACTCTCTATCTTACTAGCCTAGGACTTTTGTATGGTAAGTTAGGTCAGACTGGTGGGCATCTTGAAACAATCTCTCAGAAGGTCACAAGAAAGGATGTTCCTCTAAAATTTTGTGAAGGTGAAAGAATATGGTCTTTCTTGGTGTACTGCTAGGTCTGGTGCTTCATTTCTTCAGACTAGTGCAAGAAAGAAACATAAGCCATAACCAGTATTCTCATTTGCCCTTTTGGATGCCGTGCAAATACTGTGCATTAGGTCTGTCCCCTTACTGTCTGACAGCAGTCTGCAGAAGGAAATTATATTGTTTAGATGGAGCTATTACCTCTTTATTATAAAAACCACAGCAGTAATTATGAGAAGCAAGTAAGCAGTATTTTCATGTGATGAAGCTTAACTCTTCAGTTTAATGGGAAATACAGAATATTTTGGCCATTTACTACACTCTTTAAAATTGCTACATCTTAGTGTGATTTACATTATCTTGCTGCAGTAACTAGAGGTGAGCCAAAACTATGAGTTCAGCAAATCTGGGATGTATCCAAACTTGTAGATAGTTGGAAGGCATTTTGCTTGTCTCACGCTGAAGAAAAGGTAGAGGCTTTAAAAAGGGTCCTAATTCTCTTAAAAGACAGTTCTTCCTGAAATATTCAATTTAAATACATGTAAGCATTTGTTTACAGTCCTTATTAAGCTTCCATTTAAATGATCAAGCAGGCTAATATGCAACCAAATTACTGTATGTCTTAAGTTTACTAATGAAAAGTAATCTGAATCCACTCCAAAATTATCAGGAGCTGTCAGTGCTGCTGCTAAAATGAGGGAAAAAAAAATCCAACTAGAAGATTTTTTTAAGTGAGAGACATAAGGAAAAAATGTTTTTCCTTCCTGGTTACACAGAGGAAGGTTTCACAAACAGTGCGTCAGGAAGAAATAAAAGGTCCGTTCCTGCAGAAGCATAAGGGGGACTTTAAGGTCAGATAATCAATGTATTTGCTATGATAGTCTTCCCTGGATTGGATTTTGTACCCTTGATCAGCACAATTTACATATGACATTAAGGAAAACTCACAGGCAAAAAGAAATGCATTTTAGTATAGCTTTACAGCAAGACTTTTCTATTTTATATTTTGAAGTTACATGTGAATCAGCAGTATTCCTTGCTGTACTTTGCTCTCTGAAATGAGAGACTTCATTTCAAAAACATTGGAAAGAGGGAGGCCCATAGTGACCTCTAATTATTGATTTTATACAATGCTTTGACACCACTGGCTAATAGAGCAGAACTTTTAGGAGATGCTTGGTTGTGCACAGTCTGTAAAGGGAGGTGCTAGAACTGTGATTCACCAGATTTGAAAATGTTTGCAAATCCATTGGCCTTCAAACTTGTAACAAATTCCCTTTTGATTTGCAGCTTAAGACAAAGTATGTATTACACTGGTTTCTAATTGTACTTCTTGAATTGCATTTGATGTCCAGGGACGTCAAATAAATGCAGATTAAGCTGCTCTGGTTTTCTTCTATTCTGTCTTAATTACCCTGCTGACTTGTACGTTTTCCAGTTGTTAAATAAGCTTGGCTTGTGGCAGATATTACAACTTTGTTATGCAGATGTTTTAGGTTGTGGCATTGAATCTCATGGTAACCTATGTTCCCCTCCTCTTTATATAAATGCAATTCAAGAAATACACACTGTGATCACAATCACAGAATCATCTAGGTTGGAAGGGACCTTCAAGATCATCTAGTCCAACCATCAACCTAACAAAAAAAAAAAACCAAACCAAAAAAATCCCCACAACAAAACCAACACTAAACCATATCCCCGAGCACCATGTCAACTCGTCTCTTGAATACCTCCAGGGATGGTGCCTCAACCACTT
>JAOXNO010000013.1:103096416-103129282 GCA_028565335.1 Limnodromus scolopaceus | reverse complement strand
CCTTCTTGGCCACCTGGGCACACTGCTGGCTCATGTTCAGCCAACAGTCAACCAACACCCCCAGGTCCTTTTCTGCCGTGCAGCTCTCCAGCCACTCTGCCCCAAGCTTGTAGCCCTGCATGGGGTTGTTGTGACCCAAGTGCAGGACCTGGCACTTGGCCTTATTGAAACTCATCCTGTTGGTCCCGGCCCATCGATCCAGCCCTATCTGAAAAAAGACAAGTCAGCAACAAGTTCATATGCATGCATTAAAGTATATGGTGATAAATCTTAATTTAAAATGTTGTGTGTCAACAAGAAATGGACGAGTTTGTATGATGAATTCCAGAAGATCTCGTTGTAATGAATTTTCTTATGACTTGTCCACAGTACTTAAGAAGTGACAACGCTGTTTATTTTAAAGTATAATTACAGTGTTCTTTGTATGTACTGAATATTTTATTTATCAAGGCAAGTTTTATATAGCAGATTTTGCTCTCTGAGAGGAGAGTTATGTAAAAAATTTGATTCACCTGACTTCCTAAAAAGTGGAGAAATGTGAGTGGTGAAACTGACAGCCATAACATACATATGGATATTTTTGTCTACACACATACAGCACATATGTAGTCTCTAAACATATTTTAAAGAAGTATTCCCTGGTAAAAGTAAACCTGTTTCATTCTTATGGTCTCCTAAGAGTCTGCTAAAGCTACAGCAGAGTTAGTCACCTTTAATTACAGGCTATTGAAGAGCACAAACAGAATATTACAGTATTAAAAGGTTATAAAGCTTCTGGATATGAAACAAACAGAAACAAACAGACAAAAAAAATCTATTCAGTACTTAATATAGTTAGCCAAATTACTTTGTTTTAGGGGCCAAAATATGTCTGAGGAAGTTACAAAAGATGTTTGATGTAATATCCATTTACACATACGTATACATAGATTTGTATGTACTGAGTCCTCTTGTCCTCTTCATGTCCTTTTATGCTGTTGTCTTTGTTTTCACCTTTCTAGTCAAGAACACAACCTGACCTGTAGTTTTGCTGGAATTCATATTTTGCTCTTACTTGAGACTGACTTGAGTCTAGTGTGGAGCTGAGTGAAACAGATGGAAAAAGTGCTGTCCTACTCTGGAAATTACAATATCTGCTGGCAACTGCTTAATGACTTTCAGGAGGGCTGATACAGCTCTAAGTCTCTTCAGGAGCTGGGAAATATTTTCTGCCGTGATGTAAAGGGCAGAGTGAGGGCAAATAACACTTTTTTTTTCAATTGTGAGGAAAAATTCTTCTGACCAAAGCCTTAGATGAGAACAGAGTTCACTGTATTAGATGTTTTCCCCCAGCTTTCTGTTTTTTCAGATCATTATAGACAATTTCAAGGGCACAAGACTTACACCCTAGCTTGATATGAGGAACTGAAGAAAACCTCTGGTGCCTCTGGAATTTAGCAACAGGTGCCAAAAACCAATGACAGACCATTGCTTTCTGTGGTCCTATTGGAAATGTCTACCCTCACAACTGACTCTTACGGCATATATATTCCTTTCCCCATGCAGGACAGGAAGCTTGGGTAAAAGAAGGCACTCCACTTATACCTGCTTAGGGAGAAGAAATAATTGAGGTTACTTGAGCTATTTAATCATTTTACTTGCACTCATGAACAAAGGACACATCCTTTCTCATTTTCCTGGACATTCAGTTTATGCTTATTTACCAGAACTGCCAATAACTGCCAATCAAAGAAAGGTTATAGGTAGATTTTAAGAAAAGTGTAGTTAATGTAAAACAAACAAACAAAAAAAAAAAGGAGAGAAAAAACAAACAAAAGAAATAATACATCTTCTTTTACTTCTGTAATTTGCAAGGCTGGTGGAAACCAGGCAGGCAAATATTTTTCACTGTAATTAACAGTGGTAGCTGCACCCTTACGTGTAAGAGATTATCTTTTCTGCTTTCAGATTTGGAATTGCTTTTCGTGCACTTCATCCTTCACAAGTCTCATTCACTGTACACAAATGAACGTACATTTCTGGAAGGTTTACAGAAACCATCCAATATAAGTCTATAGGCATAGGAGAATTTAAAATCACAGAGTAGTAAAGAGGAGACAGCTTGTAAAACAGCAACTATTTTAGACTACTGAGTCCTTTGCTGGTAAGGAGTTTGCCTTGAGTCTAAAAACATTTAAGGAACAAATATTTGTGGGCATCCATGCATTTGTTCTCTTACTCATTTCTGCCATTAATTTACTGGAATTTTTTACTATTACTCAGTGAGTTCTACAAAACTTTCCATTGAATTTTGAGTTATGTATTAATTTCAAGCAAATCATACTATATTTTGGTCGACCTATTAAGTTCTTAGTGTTTCTGAAAGATCATTTCAACAAAAAATAACTTCGTGAAAAATGTTCTAATTGAACTGAGAGTGGTACGAAAAGTGACCTTCATATTTAAGTAATCTTACTCTAGGAACTTTTGCTTCTGAGGGAAAAATTTTTATATATATTTTTTTGTATAACATTGCATGGTGTTCATAGTACATCATGTGTTCCTAAATTCTGCAGCTCCTGGATCAGCAGAAAAAGAATAGCTTTCAAAATCAATCAGTTCTTCACCAGCCAGTGACAATTCCCCAGAGGGTTGCTAACTGCTATACCTCTTCCTTCAGACCAAGACCCCTCAGCACTTCCAACATACTGATACCCAACAAGAGGTACTACATGCAGAGGTCTGTACTGGTGAAATAAGTCTGCTCTGATGGAGTAGCTCTGGATCTGTCACAATCCTGTGAAACATCTTGATCCCAGTCTGATTGTGTGGTCATGGCTGGATGGACAAGCTCTTTGTGACCCTGCCAGAAGTGTCTAGCCTAGCCATCTGTTCCTAATTCAAGATTAGGAGATGTCTTCCCAGAAATGTGGGAATTAAATATGTGAGATTGAACTTGCTGTACTAACGTGTGTTTGCACAAAATACAGAGGATGATACTGGTAGATCTTCAGATGAAATATAAAGGGTTTTTTGCTTTTTTTTTAAGAGGAAAGGGGGCCATTGCAATGATTTTTTCTGATAGAATATGGATTTTTTTCCTTCATAAACTGCCCACTAGGATGTTTTTGCGTTATGTTTCTTATGCTCAATAAAGGTAAAATGGGTTAGCTTCTTTTCTGATAGTCCAGTTTCAGTTTTCATGGCTACTGTATCACCTACCTTTCTTCCAACAAGAGGATATACTCACTAGAATAAAGCTGATTTTTTTCCTAAGCACTGTGGTTTGTGTATTCAAACCTGACAGCTCTTTGCGATGTTTAGTCACCTAAATAGCCATGTTTCAACCTTCAGAAGTGCTTAACATTCACAACTCACATTGACAGAAACTCCATCACCTTAAAAAATGTTTTATATTGAGTTGAATGTACATATATGCTGCATGCATCTCCTGTTGATCTAGTTAATTTATCTATGTATATATGTATGTATATTTATATATGTATAAATATGTACCAATATACCTATATACACACATATCTATACACACATATATACAAAAATGCCATTTACAAATTATTACTATTAGTTTGGGAACAAAATGAATATGAAATCATGAAGGAAAATGGATCTAAGTTCTGTAACTTTTTTTTTCCCTGTGAAAACAAAAGCAGTATTTGGTCAGACAATCCATCTGTTGTGATGTAGTTTCTTTATGTGGCAATGTTGGCTGATATCACCATGTTTGGCATGTTTGGAAATGGGGAATTGAGTCCTCACTGTATAGTAGTCTTTTTCAGTAGTCTACTGTGATATTTAGGTTACTGAAGACTATTTAAGGGATGTTAGGAGCCTTGGGAACCCAAACCTAACTGTGTGCTATAAGGAATCCTTGCTGTAGTTTTGCTTTTTGAGTATGTCAGCACATGCCAAGAGTTAGAAAAATCACATTTGTTCCTGACGAGCAGCCCTGAGTACCGTAGCCGTGGGAACAGGGAAATGACCCATTGGTTTTGTACATCCCTCATCCCTTATACCTCAACTCTTGCCTGCTATCTCCTATCGTTGAAGATTTCTTTCTTACTTTGCAACATATTCATAAAATATCGGGTAAGAAACTTTTGCTGTGAGAAAGTGTAGACATTCAGATATGCATAATGTACATCCAAATAATATATCCCTATATAAAATCTTTAAAAATTGTACGCATGTAGTAAGAGTGTGCTAATTGAAATATGGAGGCACTGAACACCTACTGAGAACACTTAATTTTTTAAAACATTACTGTGGTACCAATGTGTCCCTTGTAATTCTAGATAATATGTTGCTGATTACCAGTTTGCTTCTGAGCTCCATAATGCGAGAACAAATGCAAATGTAAGCCTCTATCTATTCTTATGGTCATATGTCATCCTAGCCAATTGGGCAATAAAACAGCAGGACCAGGCTGCTGTTAAATAATACAAAATGTGATGCATGAATATGGAGGTAAATGTATGCTTGTATAAGTAATGTCTATCCAATATTTTTCTGCTTTGCATTTCTGAGGTAAAAGACAAATTTAACAAATATAATAAGCAGGTCCACATTTGCTGTAAGTCAGCATTCTCTGCGACATCCTAAATTTACAAACAGTTGCTCTGTGTCTTAGAGAATTGACTTAAAGTTTTGTCAGATTAGTGGTTTTAAGATAAGCATTGTGGCTGACATTGATAAATCAGAGACAATGGGACAGTCAGAGCTATCACAGAGCGTTTGTCAATATTCTATTATATATATGTAGATACATATAGAAAGTACGTACACACACACATGCACATGAAAAGCTATATATGCATAGCTCTCTAAAGATGGCATAGGAGCAATTTTCCTAAATTTCAACTTCATAGCACCTACTAGTATATCTAAAAATGATTCTAGTCTATAATAAACAAGAACTTTTCATTCATATATGAATATAATATCTGAACCAGAGACCTTAATATAATTCAGAAAAATAAAGAAATCACCCCCTCCAGTTTTGCCATTATGATATATTCAAAAGCAGTAGGATTTTCTCAGTGTGACCTGAATTTGGTGACCCTCTGATAAATAAGTACAATATCTAAAAAATAAATACAGTATCTGCAGCTCTGTTCTAATGGAACATACTTTACCAGCCATGTTCTTATATATCTTATGTTACCAATCTTTATATACTCTTACTATATAGAAACTATAAGCTAGGTGTAAATTCAGGCCATTTAAAGATGCCTTCTAATTTTCTTAGTCACTCTTGAAATCACAGGAAGATTGAGAGAGGGATCTCTTTTCAGTCTCATGAACAACTATGAAAAGGATATTTTGGTTAATCTTTTTTTTTATTCTGCTAATAGTTTTAAAGAACATAAAGTAGGGTAAAATAGCATTACTTAGATCACTTTGCACAACAAATTATAAAAAGTAAACCAGACTGATTTACCTATTTCTTACATGGAAGCAGCTCCATTTCTCTAATTCGCACTGATTCTGTTTTGGTAGGAGTTAGCCTTTCGTCCTTCCTTCCTTCTGGAACACAATGTCCAATCACCTCTGAAATTTCCTGAAAGAGGCTCAGTAATGTATCCAAATTGACGTAAATAGTATATGATTCTTTTGTATATTTCTATGTAGTGGTAGCTCAGCTGTGTTCTTGCAAATCAACATCTCAGATATCACTGGTTAGTGTGTATTCACAAACCAAAGCAGAGGGAACAATAAAGTTCCTAAGGTCTAGTTGCTAGTTCTATTGTTCCTAAGAACAATAAAGTTTCTAAGTTCCTAGGTAAGAAAGTGCAAGGTTTTGTAAAGAAGCAGAAGGTCTGTTCACAGAGGTAAGGTAATCCCAATTACAAATACAAATCCAGGACTATAGCCTATGTTGTAGCAGGTATTAGGCAAGAATGCAATAATCAATCCAACACTTCATTTATTGTAAGTACATATAAGAACAACTCCCAGTTCCTGATAATCTTTCATCTAACGATTTTCACTTTGGCTTCTTTTTTAGGGGAACATTGTTTATAGGAATATTATTCAAAACCTTTCCAAATATCTGTTAATTCTCTTCTGCAGATTAAAGAAAATCACTGATCTGCAGACTGAAAAATGGGAACATCTGGGAAGACTGGTAATTCTCACTTAACTAAATATATTACAAACTACGTTGCATCTTTCCAGCATGGAATAAACTGGAGAGCTTTTAATATTGTTTGAGATCCAGACAAAAAGGAAACTGATGTGGGAGTGTGTGTGCATATATGTCTGTGTATGTGTGTATATCTGCCTAAAAAACACACTGAGAGAACAGTGTTTAGAATACGTGTGCCTTGATGTGTTCCCTGATTCCCCCCAGTGACTGTCTTCCACTCACACATGGCCCTGGGGCTTCTTCAAGCCGGCCCTGGGGCTTCTGCAAGCCAACTCTGGCTCTCCTTGTATGTCATGATGAGCCAGTTTAGATCATCAGTCTGGCAGGAAACTATTTTTTTTTTGTTTTATGCTTTCCTCCCACTTTTTTAGGGAGTTCTGTCAGTTTATAGGAGGGGTAGGCATCCCCAAAGCTGGCAGCATGGAAGAAGACAGACCACAGATCACACAGGGGTATGAGAAAACTTCATCATCTTGTTGGACTATACCCTGCTGTCAACTCCACATAGCTCCAGATGCTTTATCAAAGTGCTTAAAAGCCAGCTTTCTGTCAAGATGTTGCAATGCTGTCACCAGGGTCCTGCATAGTGAGTAACAGCTTTGTCATTTACTTCACTGCGGATAGGTCCCTCAAACTACTAGTGTGCTTAAAGGTAACTATGTGTCTGAACTTGTGTTGGGTGAATGCTTATGTTGGTGCCCTGTATCGCATCAGACCTAAGTGCCTTAGCACCTTGCAGAATCATGGACTTGGAAATAATGACACTCCAGATCTTCTATATTGAATGTTTGACCTTTGGATTCTCCAAACGCTATGGTACCACCATAGGTATGTGCAGGAGATGATGTGAAAGTGACATAAATGCTGATCATCAGAGCTCAGCTCAGACTGATTTGAGTACCATCACTTTCCAGATTACCTGAAGGTTCAAAATGTTTGCATCCAGAAACTGCCTTTATGCAGTATGTTTCATCTGGTGCTTGTTTTCCGTGTAACAAAATTATTTAGTGAGTCAATTTGAGTTTGAAGCCTGCGGTAATATAACACAGGAGATGTATTGCTTCATTTTAATATTCTGTGCACTGCCTGAAGTCAGCAACAGCTCAGAACACCTGAAAGTCTGAACCTACTTCTAACAGGAGACAATTGGTGCAATTCTTGCAGCAAAACAAAAGATGTAACCCTTGTACTCAAACAAGAGCAAAGGAAGACACAGGTGGAGATAAAGACCAGCATGGTTAAAGAAGTAAAACAAAAATAAAGGGAAATGAAAGGAAATCAAGTTTGAAATTCTGGTTGTTGCTGCTCTTTTGTGTGCACTTCCATTTTACAACTAGCATTATCCCCTGTGATTTGCTTCCTTCACTTAGGCACACCAGTACTACTCTGAACACTGACTGCAGAGCATCACAGGATGGGAGTAATGAGAAACCTGCCAGTATGTCACTTCTGTCTGTGCCAAAATAGAGGTTAAAATCTGCTTTCAGGCTGCTCACTCTAGACTGAATAGCTTTTCTGTCCTGCTTCAGAGCTGCATGACATCAGGAATGCCAAGCATGGCTAAGGAGTTTGGCTTCGGTGCTGCTGTTGCTCTGTTGCCTGTTTGAATGTTGCCTGTGGTGGCCCAGCTGCTCACTATGTTGTGGGCATTCCTGGAGGGCTCCTGAGGGTAGTGAATAGCCCTTGAGAAAGCATTAAATCCTTGAGAATGCAGCAACACGAAGCTGCAACTCTCTGGATACAAGGGCTTTTGCAGAGCATAATCTATGCATGTGTCCTGCTGACTAGAGTTATTCTTTTTAACAAGTAACTAAGCATTTGCAAAAGTTCTAAATTAATCTGAAAAAAATAATTAAGAAGTTCCTATAATGTCACATTCCTCTATAAGAACAGTAAACCCAAGCAATCTAGAAAGCTACCAAACCCCAAAGCAAATTGTGTGTCTCAACAGACCTCTCAGGTCTAAATAGCCACTAACACAATTGCAGTGTGCTGTGGCTGGACTTCTAAGAGGGAGAAATAAAACTGAGAGCACTGAACAGTGGTTTTTTTAGTCACATTATGAAAAACATCTAAGAGCCTGAGTGGGCAGAATTCTCGTGGAGAATGAGCTGGATCATTGGCCTCCACGATTTCATCTTTGTACTTTACTTTTGAACCACTATTTGGGAAGAATGTTTTCCACGGTGGTAGCAGTAAAAATGTATTAAGGTCAAGTCTTGCATTTTACACAATTTTTGAAGCTGTTTATTTGATTCTAAATTAGTGGAATTAGCTTTCTTTATTTTTTATACTGATTATCTAATGAAAGTGTTTGTAGTTCAACTCCATAATATTTCCATTTTCTCTTTGTCAATTTATCATGTATGATTAGCACAGTCTTCAGAAAATTCCATCACCACAGAACATCTTATTCTGTAAAAATGAATTTTCTCAACCCAGTGCTTTTGTCTCTTTGTAGCTCTTTGAGTTAGATTATTAAATTATACTTCTTCTTCAACTTCCAGATCATATAACAAAGAAACAGGAGATGCTTCTCAATACTGCCTGTTGGATGTGCTTGAAGCTTCATATCATTTTACATAAATTCCTCACATTATTTTTAGAAAATTGCTTCTGTGTTATATATGGCTTTTTATGGAGCTATATCTTAGAGCTAGTTCACTATTAAAAATAAAAATGTAAAAGTGAATTGTCCACTTAAACTGAAATGCTATTTTATGCAGTATAGGTCATTTCTTTTATATGGAGATATTGGCAGAATGAGTCATCCTTCTAAGAATGTAACTAAATTGCCCTGTGGTTAGCTTAGTATGAGCTGCTTTCTGAATATTTTGCCTCTTACATCCTCACCCCTGGTCTGAAAAGGATATCTCAGAAGATGTGTAGAGTTTCAATCTGCCATTCTACCAACTATGCCTACCAATTGTACACCTGCCAGCACACAATATGACCAAAGAGCATTTCCCAAATCAAAATCTGGAATGCAAACACCTTACACTGTATTAGACAGGGAAAGAAACAGGTC
This sequence comes from Limnodromus scolopaceus, assembly GCA_028565335.1. NCBI lineage: Eukaryota > Metazoa > Chordata > Aves > Charadriiformes > Scolopacidae > Limnodromus > Limnodromus scolopaceus. The sequence continues at coordinate 103,120,106 of JAOXNO010000013.1, read as the reverse complement.
AAGCTGAGCAAAGAATACCCAGAGAATACTAATTCAAATTAAAAAGTCAGTTTTAGAATGACTATTTTTGTGAACCTCTCCTAGTCTTTTCAAGAGTACACTCAACAACTTGAGCTTCACTAGTGTGTATGTTCAAACAGTGGAGGCTTACTTCAAACATTGACTCTGAAACAGAATTCTGAATTTTGTATTTGATTGCCCATGCACAGCTCAAGTGATATCGTTTCTGCAACTTGTATGAATAGTTTATGTAATTACCATCCTAATGTAAATAGATGGGAAAGAAATAATCAGATATCAAGATCTGCTGGAAATAAGCTGTGCTTATACTCATATACTTAGACTCTACACAGAGCTGAGCACAGGCTCAGCTATAGAGGTACCAGATACCACAGATGTCACCATTTGAATAGCCTTTGCTTTGAGGTCCACTTTGAGTTTCCCAGCAAGGCTGTTTCCATATTATATAAACTATAAAGGGCTGCCGCATCTAGCCATAGTTCCCTTGAGTGGCCAGGGTCAGCACAAACATTTATCTAGGTCCTTCCTCTTCCTTCATTTCCACCAGCAAAGTGGAATGCTTAATACTTGAAGCTTTCTGCCACACAGACAAGTGTCGTAACCAGCGAAACAAATTATGACTTCTCTTGTTTCAGATAAAAATTGCTGTCATCAGAAATAGTAGTCAAATGGACTGTTTATTCAAATGCAAAATGAAGATCATTCTATCAGACGACCAACTTTTCAGATAACGCATGAAAAAAAAGATGACCAGTTTCCTTAAATAAATTCACTGAGAGACACAACTCACTTCTAATTAGCCTACCAAAAATAGTAGTGAGTGAACTTCTTAGGTCTATCCCAGAAGTCTTAGATGAATGACAATCCCACTGATTTTGCATGCACAGAAGAGTCCAGGGTAGAACCCTTAAATGAGTTATGTGCCTTTAATCATAGGGGAAGCCCCAGAAGGAGACACAGTTTAAAGCAAGACAGCAAGGAAATTTATGCCAACATCTCCAGTTACACCAACATCTCCTACAGACTAGGACTATAATAAATCATAAGAATTGCTTTTCTATATCACAGAGTATTTTTATAATACGATGCATATATTTTTGCTGTCGTCTTCATTTAATAGACCTACTTCACCATCCCTGAGCCCTAGGGTTTTATTTTAAGGACTTTGTCAAATTTAGAATAACTTTTCCCTCATCCTTTTTCTCTGAAGCCTGGCAATGTAGATGCAGATGCAAATTTCCTACACAAAGAGCATTTAAAGAGAAGCCTGTTGTCCAGAGATTTAGTTTATAATGTTTCAACATATATCAATGAAATAAACTCAGTTATTAATATAGTGTTTTCCTTTACACTGAATAAAACCTTGGGTTACATTGCTTTTCTTCCTCACTTTTCTTTTGCACTTTTCTTCTAAAATAATTTTAATTTATGCATGTATTTTCAGTCAGGATAAGGATTCATCAAAATGTTTTGGTGTAGCCTTCATACCTCTCTCTCACTTTTCATTGACTGATATGTTTGGATTGGTACAATTAGCATATTGGAAGGTCACGCTTTTCCTCCCAAAACAAAATACATAAAGAAACAGAAGGACAGAAATAGTCTTTTCATGATACAAACAGACCACATCAGTTCCTAAATTTGGGGATTTTATACCCCTAAAAAGGAAGCACCTTAACTGGTGACAGTGAAAGCAAAATATCCATCTAGAATTTGAGTTTTTATTATCAATAGAAATGCCCAGAAAAAGAAGATATGACAACTCCAAAGGAAAAACTCCATAACAAAGCTTACAAAGGATTCATCTGAAACCTTGAAACCTTGAACTCCCTGTTAATTTCAAGACAATATGCACCAATGAAGTGCTAGCACTGGAAGAAATAAGCAACTAATTATAAATAAGATTTATATCAAAGTAATATTAGGTATAACTTGGCCTATTCACAGAAAAAAGTACCATTACAGACAGGGAATAATGATACGAAAAAGCCATTTTTCCACCTAGTCTATGAAAGAATCAGGTAATTTTTAGAGAAATTTTATGTAATGATTCCAACCCTTCTATTCCATTTCATTCAGTGCTGGGCCTGGCTGGGATGGAGTTAACTTCTTTGATAGCAGCCCATATGGTGCTGTGCTTTACATTTGGGTATAAAACAGACTTGGTAACACACCAGTGTTTTGGTTATTGCTGATCAGTGCTGGCACAGCATAAAGGCATTTTATCTTCCCCTCCAAAGAGAGGAGGCTGGGGGTGCACAAGAGGAGAGGAGACACGTCTGGGACAGCTGAACCCAACTGACCAAAGGGATATCCCATACCATACAATGTTGCACTCAGCAACAAAAGCTCAGGAACAGGAGGAGGAAAGGGGTGGATGCTTGTGGTTATGGCCTTTTTCTTCCAAAGTAACTGTTACACACGTTGAGATGCTCCATTTCAGGAAATTGCTGGATATCTTCCTGCCAATGTGAAGCAATGAATGAATTAATCTTTTTACTTTGCTTGTGCATGCAGCTTTTGCTTTGCTTATTAAAATATCATTATCTAGATCCATGCATCTTCTTATCTTCCTCCTGTTTCTTCCCCATGCCACGGAGAGGAGATATTGAGCAAGAGGATAGGTGGGTGTTTGGCTGCTGGCTAGATCAACCCACCAGACAGAAAGATACAGTTTTGTATTTAAAGATCATATCTGCCCATCTTGGTGAGTAGGGAATTCATTAATATTAATATGTAAGACTGCATGAATAGTGCTGTTTTCTGTAACATTCCAGAATCTGCATAGCATTTAATGTAAATCAGTGGAGCACTAAATTAGGCTGACATACCAAAAAAGTGCATAGCAGAACAAAGCTTTGTGACAATTATTTCAGCCACATGCTATGAAGAATCATAGGTTTCTTCATACTAATTTTTTTCAACTATTTTCAATATAAGAAAGCAGTTGTTTCCTGTGGAAGCATCAAGTGGTGTCTGCCCACAAGAACAGAGTAGTCCGTGAACTGAAGTAGAAATTTGATGAGTTTTTCCTCAATCTTATTTTATAGGAGAATATTGCCATTTGAAAAATCTATGGAAAACTGCTGGTTTCACAATGACTTGATGTAAATGAACCATTTCAAAGAATCAGAATTAGAATATGAAAACTGTAAGAGAATATCTTACAGGTGAAGTGTGATAGAGGTCAGGTAACCTTACTAAGCGAGGACTTTACCTTCTCCAACTTTAGCCTTATATAAGAGTTGAGCATCTTTTATAAGCTTATCATAACGATTTTCCTTGTTGTCCATAGTGAAGCATAACCATCTCTAAAAGAGGATTCATTCCACTTACCTTTAATGGCAGTCTTAAAATGGGATGAATCAGCCTTTTGGATTTGTCTTTCATTTAGCTGCGAAGGAAGCTTGGGCAATTTGTTTGGATTAGTAGCTTAAACTGTTAAAATGAGATGGATCCTAGCCTACCAAAATAAAAAGTCAATTGATTTCTGGCATACTCAGGAAGACAACAACTATCTGAACAACTTGCAGTTTCTTTTTACTTATAAGGTCTGTGCTCATGGTCTGGGTCTGATCTCTGCAGGTTGGGTATTCTAATACCCACTGATTTTTTTTAGATCAGGATGCCCATTTTGCCAACTTTCCAGTCAGCAGCTGGAAATATGGGCAGGAAATTACCTGTAACGAATCGTGGTTAATCTAAGTTAATGTAGCCTCTAGGGCACTATGATATCTACCTGCACCTGGGTCAGGAAGGAAGGGTGGCTCTAAACAGTTTACCAGTGCAGGGAAAAAAGGAGAGTGTCTGACTCTAATTTGAACTATTTTACTCTCTGCTACTCTGGAAGTACAGCTAAAATCATGTCATGAAAAGACAAAACCACCTCAAAACTTCAATGAAGAATAAGCTCACTTTAGTAAACATATACATTTATTTTAAATATAGGCTCAGCAATGGAGATTTGAGAGGACTTGTTTTAGAATCATAGAACAGTTTGGGTTGGAAGGGACCTTTAATGGTCATCTAGTCCAATCCCCTGCAATGAGCAGGGACATCTTCAACTAGATCAGGTTGCTCAGAGTTCAACCTGACCTTGAATGTTTCCAGGGATGGGGCATCTACCACCTCTGTGGACAACCTGTTTTGGTGTTTCACCACCCCATCATAAACAATGTCTTCCTTTTATCTAGTCTAAATCTACCTTCTTTTAGTTTAAAGGCATTACCCCTTTGTCTTATCACAACAGGCTCTGCTAAAAAGTTTGTACCCATCTTTCGTGCAAATCCCCTTTAAGTACTGGAAGGCTGCAATAAGATCCCCCCAGAACCTTCTCTTCTCCAAGCTGAACAACCTCAACTCTCTCATCCTGTTCTCATAGGAGAGGTGCTCCAGCCCTCTGATAATTTTTGTGGTCCTCCTCTGGACTTACTCCAACAGGTTCATGTCTTTCCTGTGCTGAGACGCAGTAGTCCAGGTGGGGTCACATGAGAGCAGAGTAGAGGGACACAATCACCTCCCTTGACCAGGTGGTCACACTTCTTTGGATGCAGCCCCGGATATGGTTGCGCTTCTGGGCTGTGAGTATACATTGCTGGCTCATGTCCAGCTTCTCATCCACCATGGATTCCTACCTGATGGAGAATAAAAGAAACCCACAAAATTTTAGTTTGAAACAAAAGACAATTACAGTTTAAAAAAAAGTAGGATTTTCTTTTATTATACTCTGTGAAACTGTCAAAAACAATAGCCTATGCAAATACAAATTACAAACTAGAGATACCACATTTCTATAGTATCCCAGTACATTAAATAATTTTTCAAGTATCTGTGAACTAAATCACATAACCCAGCTGTGAGTTTGGAAAATATCATTGCTGTTTTAGTGAGGAGAAGTCTGCACTTTCCTCGGGAAATTCCACAGCAGTTCTAGGTTAGAACAAACATGACGTGACTTCAATTCTGTATTTCTATAAAGAAGTATCTTTACAAGATTAAAAGTTGTTTTAATTTTTCTTCTGACTCAGTGTATAGTTTTGTGTTAATTTTTAATTAAAAAAAAAGGCTGCTACTCTATTAAGTTATTATGACAGCTAATTTCTCCTAACCAATTATTTTACTATACTTTTGTTTTGACTATAGTGCTGCTGAGGCCGTATGAATCTTCATTTCCAATGCTGTTGTGGAAATCTCTTTCATTCTTATATTTCATCAATTAATTGGTCTGACTTAAGTGATTATGGGTGTCAGAATAGAGAAAAAGAAGAAATATGTTGTAAAAGTGAGATCTCTTGTCTTATGAACTAGTGTACCACATAGGAGAGGTTCCCTACTGGATTTTTTGAGAACTAACTTTATCAAGGTACTGATGTTTCGGAGCTCTCCAAACATTTAACCGTTTGATGTGACAAAAGTTTATGTGAGTATTCACCTCCTTCAGAATTACTACTGCAAGTGGATGTTTTAGAGATATTTACTTTTACAAATTTTACTAAATGACAGTTACTAAATGACAATTGACTGACAAATATGACTATAAGTCAATCATCTCATCCCTATAAATAGTGAACAGCCCAACAGCCCTTTGAGCAATCCTGCACGGCAGTGGGCAGCACACCAGGATCTCCCTGTGAATAGGGACACCTCCCAAGGTTACTCCTTGAGGGTGAGAGATTCCTTGCTGCAACAGATCCTCGGGAAGCAACTAATGGCATGCTAAACTTCAAAGCTTCCCTGAGACTATGTCTTAGATTGTTTGTGGACATATAATCCTTTATACATAAACCATTGATCACGTCTGGGACTAGGACTGGATCCAGCCGCACCTAGGTTCCTCTCTGAGAAGGAGTTTAGAATGCAAAGGGGTCCTCTCTGAACCTCATGACTCAATGGGAGAATCTCTCTGTCAGTTTTGTCTGACCCTGTCTTCTGTGCAGTAAATAACCAAGTGTACCTTGCCATTGAATCTTGGAAAACCACTGTTGCATTTACTATCAAACTTTGTTAAATCTGTTTTATATCAATAAATATATTGCTGCTTTTCACTTGTGAGTGAAGTGCGTCACTCTATCCATGATAATGACAGAAGAATTAGTGAGGAATTTTCCATCTGGATTAGGAAGACAAAGTTGTAATACACAGGAAAAAAACTCCACATGAAGAAATACTGAAGTATTCACTTTTGGAAGAAAGAATCCTTTCCCAGTTTTGTACGCCTGCTTGCTGCAACCAGCCTCATTAACTCTGCAATGAGCTGTTGCAATAGCATTGGAATTGAAAGTGCATTACAGAAGACTAATTGGGTGGCCGACATATATCACTTGTTCCAGTCTCATGAATAATTAAGTTCCATGAAGAGTGAGGTTTAGAACTTTTGCATGTGAAAGCAACTTAACTCAATGAAGTCTCCAAGAAAAGGCAAAGAATTGTGGGCAAGTATTACAGGGGAACTATCCTGGTCACCTCAGGAACCACAGTCACAAAGCTGACTATAATCTTAGTGAAAAAATTAACTTTATCTATTTTCTACTACAGAAATCACCTTAAGAAAATGTACTTTATAGTGAAACTAAAACAAAATCATTTGCCAACACTGCTGTTGTCTTAATCATGTATAGAAGGAAAATCCAAAGGAACTATACGTTTAGTGGGAATACTCTTTTCTAAGTCTCTTTTACCAGTCTTCTAGTTTACAGATTGGTTTCTTAAATTATCTTGGTAGCATAAGCATAAGATCCCAGGAAGTATAGGTAAGGCATAAAAGGATATATGAGTATATATATGAATATATATATTTAATGAGGTGATACCTCTGTTTTGGTACAGTTGACCTCACATATGAGAAGCATGTCAGCTTAATCACAGAAGTTCTCATAAAGTCACATAATAGTTTATGTTGGCCTCATGAATTTTCTTTTTTTGTTTTTTGTTAGAAGAGTTAATATTATCGTAACTGGACTAACAATAACTGTTGACTTTTGATTAGGTTTTATAGTTTGTTTGGGTTTTTTTTTATTCAGCTAACAAATAAATTCTTAGCCCCATATATATCCTGTGCTCACTTTTTCCTTTAACAAAATATTGCACGTAACAGAAGGGACATAAAGAGGTCATGTGGGGCAAAGCCACAGCAAGAGTAGGCCCAGTTTATCTCAGGTTACTCAGGGATACTTAGGCAACGTACGAGCACCTCCAAGGGTGAACATCCACATCTCATTGGGAAGTCTGTTCCATATTGGACTACCTTGCTTGTTATTTTTTCTCCTGGTATCTAGGGAGAATTTTTTTTGAGGCAACTTGTGTCTGTTGTCTAATTCTGTCACCATGAATCTCAGAGAAAAATCTGAATCCACATTGCCTGCCAGCACCCATTGCATAATCGGAGACAGCAAGTAAGCCTTCTTCCTTATCCTTCTTTTCTTTAGACTGAAAAAACTGAGCTCTTTTAATACATCCTTGCGCATCATGTGCTCCATCCCACCACTCATCTTTGTTACTTGCCCCTGGGCTCACTCCAGGACATTAGTTTCTTTCCTGATCTGGGAGAGCAAAACTGGACATGGCATTCCAGATGCAATCTCACAAGTACTAAGGAGAGATGAAGAAATGCTTCCTTCAATAGTTATGCTCTAGCCAATACAACCCAAGGTGCAGATGGCTGTCTTTGCTACAGTGATGTGCTTCTCACACATGTTCAACTTGTTCATCAGGAATGCTGGATTTTACGTTTGCCTTCATTGACTTACATTGGGTTTCTGTCAGCCCATTTTTCCAGCCTGCCAAGGTCCATCTCAATGGCAGCCCTGCCCTCTACTCTATGGACCACTCCTACCCCAGTTTGCTGTCGTCTGTGATCTTACTGAGAGTGCATGCCACCCCATCACGCAGGCCATTAATAAAGACATTAAACCTTACTAGTCTCTGAATCAATGCCTCGGAAGTACCACTAGTAACTAGTCATCAGTTGAACTTTGTATTGGAGATAAGATAAAATGAGGAAGAAGTTATGACTCATCAAATGTTTGCTGCCAGATGGAACCCGTTTGGGTCAATGATCATGCCTTGTTCTTTTGAAAGTAAAATGAAAAAATTGTTGATGAAAGCCACACTGAACATATTAATAAAACAACTCCTCAAGCTCAAAATATGATTCTTGTGAAGCTCTTTATCTGATCTTTGTCTATCAAATTGTGATATTGTTAAACCCTATTTAATCTATGCTTTAATGTGTCACAGCTAGCAAAAAATAGCCCTAGAGAACCCCATAGAGCCCTGTGATAAAGTTTAATATGAAGAATCTATTTTGTGAGGTTTGATAAATGATCAATTTCTGTCATTTTAAACTCAAACAGTACCATCCGAGTATAATTTTTTTATATGTTATATGTGTTAAGAAGAGCTCTGCAATCCATCAGTATAATCACTCTGTTGTTTAAGGAACTGTGATTGCATTATGCCCAATGTTCATTTTTTAACAATTGCAACATATTCAATAGCAAATTTAATCTTAAAGTACCATGCCCAACTGTATCTGAGATCTATTCTATAGCTTTCATAGTTCCTGCAGTACAATCCACTTGTTTGTATTTTTGTTGACAATTAAAACTTATGAAAACTCAAGTATTAGTACTGATTGAAGCCACAAATACCAGAATGGAAACAGAAAGTATTTCAATATTTATTTTCTACTAGAATTGTATTTTCAGGAATCAGGATGTGATGCCATTATTGTAGATACTGCAAAAAAATGCAAAGGAAAAGCTTTGTGTTCTCAAGCAGTAATAGTTGGCAAATGACTTGAGTTGTAGGTGACAATTCCCTTCCTGTCTAATCAGATTACTTGTTCTGTAGCCAAGTATCTCACTGTGCCGTTGCTGAAGAAACAGATCCATATACAAGAAGGTATAGGAAGCCAGTTTGATGATCACTTCTGGAGGACAGTTCTGAATTGTTGAGTTTATACTTGATAAAAAGTAGCAAAATTACAAATTAATTGAAACCTCTTTCTATTATTGCATATTTATATATATATATTGTATATTCTATATTTCTGGATTGTTCAGGAACGGGCTCCTCTCTTTCTACAGGTGACATCACTTGCCAATCAAAATCACTAGCAAGGACAGAACTCAAAGTCTCTAAAAGGTGTTCTTAAGACACTGATGCTAATTCTATTTCTCCTTTCTTTCCAAAGATCTAGAATTATTATAGGAAATTCACCTAAAATCTAGGATCATATTGATCTGAAACGAATCTCGGTGAGTCACGGTTTATGTGGAAGTTCTTTTTGCATTGTGAAGGTACTGTTTTACATTTCAGTACGTGAACTTTAATTACCAAATTAACAAGAGTAACAAAAATCTAGCAGCTATTAACTACACTGTATTGTTAAAGTGTATGTCCAGAAGTTCTCTTGTGAATAAAACACTAACAGTGCAATAAAGGTTAATTAATTCCCCGTTTCAAGTTCATCACTTCAATAATTCTAAGTTATACAAAATGACAATGTATTAAATCAAGTACAAGGGTTGGGTTTTTTTTTGTTTGTTTCTTATTCTGATTTTTTGAATTCAGTTAGTTAAGGAAGTGGCAATTTATTTTCTTTATAAAGTACCTTTTTCAATCATACTCAAAAGTATCAGAATGACTTTGAAGGGCACTAATACACTTTGTGTTGGTTACTCTGGCACATAGACTTTTAATGATTCTCCAAAATCCTTCAGAGAGTTATGTTTTGTCAACTATGTTAGCAATAATTATTCAGCAATTAAAATTGTCATACTTCCTTATTACTCCATCTAGCCCCTCTCTCCCAAGAGTGAAAGAGCTATACAGGGAGGCTCCAGAAATGAGCTAGAGTCTTCACATCACCTGAGACAAACTGCTTAACTTGCTTGTAAGATAAGGGGGGAAAGGGGCCTACAGTGAGTCAAGGGGAAAAGACTTCAGGAAGCAAATATTTGTTACTGCTGCATAAATCAGGATAATCACTGGTGAGTTTCAAGACAATGAAAGGAATGTCTTGAAATTCTGACAGTCCGTAGGTTACATCTTAAATCTAGTCCTTTCCCTCTTACCTTTTCTCCTGTTGTTTCACACCTTAATTTAAGCTTAACATACAACACAGAAAACATAGCATTGTCTTCTAGTGAAAATATCAAGATCTACCAAGCTTTCAGAATTTACTGCATATAATTAATACTGAAAGAGTCCATACACATTGATGTTAATTCCTCTCTTTATTATTATACTGCAGAAGTATCTGAAGGCCTCAGCTGAGATAAACATTCAGTTATGCTTGACATGCTATATTTTCTGCCTTAAAACTCTGCAATCTAAGTTTGAACGACAGAAAATGAAAGAGGCATATGGTTTCTCTAAATATGAGAACTGCAATACAGGGAGATTAAGTTACTCATTGTACCAGAAAGGAGTATGGGAGCTGGGTGAAGGGGGTGGATTCTGATTCTGGTGACCTAATGGAGCCCTGTTCACCACCTCTGCTGAAATACACTTCTCTGTCCCCTTCATGCACTTGTCTGCATTCATATGTCTCTTTAGGAAATCACTGGTGACACAAAGCAACGGTTCTGGTGAACTAGTCCCTTGACCTTAATTCAGAATAATGTCTTTGAGACTACTGCAGAAAGGAAAGCCAATCCCTCGTCAGCTCTTGAGACTCTGGACATCAACTAAGCTGGGCCACTAACGTATATAATGCATATATATGAGCATGTGTGTGCAAGGGTGGAGGGGTCTGAAAGTTGTTTAAAACTTTCCAGACAAAGATGCATTTGAATTTAAGAAAACCTTTGCAAATTTAACACAGACTAGTTAGGAAAGAAAATTACTTAGATTTGTTTAGAGATAGGTTGCTGGAGAAGAAGAAAGGTTAAAAATGAGCAGTTGAATCCCCAGTGTCTTCTGACACCATTAGGGAATTCTGGAAACAGTTGTTCAAAAACCTAATTGTTGTGTCAGCTTCAGTCATCTCTGAATTCCATTTTTCTCACAAAGTTTCCACTGAGTCCAAAGCAAGTATGTCAAGGGGAAGAACTGGGACCTTCATATACAATGTACATGCCAATGTTTCATGCTTGTTACAACCGCGTATTTAGTATAGTTACAGAAAATAGCCTTCCAAGTCCAGGTTGAAGAAATTAATCACTAAAATCACTAAATTCTAGCTCTGGGCAATCCTGCTTTGGCAGGGGAGTTGGACTAGATGATCTCTATGGTCCCTTCCAACTCTAAAAATTCAGTGAAATTCAGTGAAAAGATGTTGACTGCTGAGTAAATTTGCTATAATCTGTCAATGATTCATGAAGATAGCTCCTGGGTGACAATGAAGATTTTGCTTTAGATAACATTTGAATAAACACAAAGTATGTTATAAGGTGGGATTATTATTCTTTCAGTTTCTTATATTATTATTCTTATCTGGGTAATAAAAAGGTAGCCAGTCATCTATCTATGTATACGCACAATAGCACAGCAACAGCAACACAAATCCCTTATATTACTTAATTTTTTATATGTTATCCTTAATCTGTTAATTAACACCAGCTGTGGTGATGGTTTTCATGTGATGATTCCCATCTATATGAGTTACACAGAGGCCAGTAACTCATACATCATAAGGCAAATAACTGCAAATTTGATCAGGCATTAATTCTACTAGGGATAAAGGAAAGGATGTGATATTTTATCAACTTGAAAAAAATTATTTATCCCAGTGTGGAATCCTCTGTATGGCCCTTATTTTTAGTGTCTGCCTTTGAATGAATTTGCTAATAGGAAGCAGTTCCAAAAACGTAATTCTTGTTCCCTGAGCCAGTTTGCTACTTGGACTACTTTGGTACTTGTCCAGATGTCTATCATTCAATTTCAGATTAGGCCCTTGGTGTAAAGTGAAACATAGAAATGTATTTCAAGTTTGATTTGGATCTAGTGGGTTTAACACCAGTTAGATAGATGTACATACTATCTGTAGTGTTATTCATTTCTCTCCAGTTTACCAGATCTCATCCATCTTAGTCAAGTGAAAATCTCCTTTCTCCATTATTAAAAAAAAAAAAAAATTAAGTGGATTTTGGAGAGAAATACATTTGTTCTGTTCTTGGTAATACACCGGGTATGCTCAGATTTTGAAATAATTTAAATACATTAAATAATTTGTGTTCCAGTACTGGATATGACTTTGAGAAAGCATTGTGGACTTCAGAACATCTTTTAACTTCTTGGTCACATTCCTGTATTTGGAAAATGAAAATGTCATTAATTATCAAATGGGCTAAGTTTATGGAGAGCAGTACAATTCCAAAGTATGAAGGAGTTAGAAACTGAGATCAGCAATGTTTTGGTCATTACCATGTACCAATTTATTAGATCATAGGCTGGTGGATTTCACACTTCTGCTTTTTCAAGCAAATGTAGCATGTATTTTCAAGCATGCCAATTCTTATTTGTGAATAACTTTCAGTTCTCTGAAAGTCTTTAGAAATTGAAAGATATGATACCATCTCCTTCTAAGACGCAGAATAAGTAGACGAGCAGTTATGAAAAATGTCTGCAAATTGTCTTTCAAAAGTTTTATATGTGTTGGTGATAAACTGTTAAATATAAGATGGAATACTGTGATCCAACCAAGCATGTGCATGTCAGCTTCCAATGTGTTCTCTTTCAGAAGTCATCCACAGGTATTTTGGGCTTGGATTTTTTGTTTATTTGCTCCTCTCTCTACTTGGACTGCATTGCTGGCTGGCAAAAGTAGGAGGCAGGAACAAGTGTCACCACTGGAGATATTAATCCAGTGGTCTCCTCACAGCACTGTTGGTGTCCTATTTTGAAAATTCTGAAGGCATGTGGGAGACCAGTCTGAGCCTATTTCCCTGCCTTCAATGGAATTCACGAACACCAGCCATGAAGAGTGGTAGATGGGAGGGATGAGAAAGGGAGAAGTGGGTGGCACTTCTAGAAGAGGGAGAAAAGTTGGCTGAAGCTTTCTTTTCATCTACTGTTAAGATGCTGCCTTCAGAATTCTTCCTGTTAGAAATTGCTTATCCCAGATCTATGAAATTACTTCTGTAGAATACAATTTCCACTTTTTGAATGGATACAATAATGTATAATTTTATATTCTAAAATTTATCCCAGTAATATTGTTCCTTGCTTATTGAAAACTTCCAACACTGTCTTCACTCTTACTTTCCATACAGATAGTTGACTGTGATGTTGCATAGTCAATACACTTCAAGATTCTTGGGAAATGAAATGTTTTCACAAATTTGTTCCCTAAATGTTTTGCTGCCAAATGGCAGTCCTGACTATCCCAACTGTTGTAAGAAAAGGATTTAAACTAGAAGGTACATTAGAAATTCTGAAGTTTTTTATTTCCTCCTACTTTGCCAGTTGTGGAATACTAACTTCTGGGAATATAGTGCTGTTTAATCAGAGGTGGGTGTTCTACTCCAAAAATGCTAATTTCACAATAGTGTTTTTTTGTGTAGTCACATTTCATCCATAGAGATGACACAAAAAATGTAAATTAAAGTTTTTTAGTATGATTGAGAGATTATGTCAAAAGTCACGTGTGACCCAAGTTCCATAGATGAAGGAGGGAAAATTTATCATGTGAACAGTTTCCAGGACTGGGAAAATTATAAACTGCACATCAGTAACATATAGGTTCTATGTAGGGAGGTTCTTCTCTATTTTCACTAATTTTTATATTTGTAGCTGCAGTCACCTGCTTAGTGTGAAGAAGAAATTTTTGTAACCTAACTGAACCCAATGTTTTCCTCTATGTGTGGTTCCTTTGGCCCTCCCTGTGATCATTTATAAAGCGAAACACTATACAATAGTGGTTAAATCCGAAGAATGACAATGTGTTATTGGCAGTGACACCTGTTAGCTGTAATCTCTTTGATGATGTAACACGCTTTCATTGATATGAATAAAATGAGGTGTCTTTTGACTTGGTTAGTTATTGTTGTTCCAAATCTAACTTTAAAACCAAAGAAAGGAATAGGTCTGTTCTCTTCCTATTGGCAACGCTGAAACTATTGAAGCAATGGTTCCTCGTTCAATCGCGTTACATTCATATGTACTTGTAGATAAGGTACATCCTATTAAGCAATTACATTAAAGTTCTTGGAGTTACAATAGGAAGTATTACCATACATTGGAAACAAAGTTTAAGTATAACATTCTTGTTATTTCTAAAATAAAGTAAGCATTGACATAGCATAAAAATTTTATTGATTGCTATGATAAACTACCTGGATTAACAGATGAATGACAGATATTGGAAATCCAGTTTTACAGGTAGAAGCCCTTCTCTGGTCATCTTTTAGCATGCACTGATTATCCTCAGTACATATGAATATGAATATACATACTCATTTTAATACTCTTGAATAACCTTACTTTTGTGGTCAATATTTTTATAGCTCTTACATCATGCATTACAGAGTCATAATCATGTGAAACACTGATTTTCAAGTTCCCTAAGAAACATAATATGACCTGGTAAATGTCAGCAAGATTTTTTATACTAAAATACTTCCATTACATAGGTGACAAGCACTTTACTGCACCATATTATCACGTTATAAGATCATTTTCTTTAATTACTTCATTAACAGAAATCATATTCAAAGTTAAGGGTAGACCACAGTAATGTCATATCCAAAGTCCTACCTTTATTTTTGCTATGCCAGGTGATTTTACATCTATCACAGAAACTAACACAACTTTTAGCAAGACTTGTCAGAAGTCCTGCCATTTTCTGTTTGGATAGCAAGACTGATAGGTCTAACACAAACAAGTATTGTAGAGTTGGAGAAAACTACATTGCTTCCATGATCTCTCAGAATTCTTTGAATATATAAAAAAGGAGCTAATTAAGAACTAGCTAGCAATTCAAGAAGACTTTTACCAAAATCGCCACCCAAAATCTTCTACAGAAGCTAAATGGTTGTCAGAAGAGTCAATGTACCTTTTGATCAAAGCCTGACCAAGCAAAAGAATGCAGACCATAAGATTATATAGTATGCATTACTGGGACCAAATCTAAAGGCAAGCGGGCTCCTGGCTTTTTTTAATGCTTATATTTATAATAAGGAAAATAACTTGGATGCACACTAGAGGAGCTCCAGATAAAGCAACAATCTTTAGATAAGCAAGGTCAGAGAGAACTGTGAGAAACTTTGACATGTTAAGTTCAGTGATAGGTTTATACAGGGGAAAGTGAAGTAAGTATTTACACATAGAAGTTAAACTGGCCTGGAGTTGTGAACTACTGTGAACTACTTTATTTTGCAGAGGTTCTCAACCAACTGTGGGAACTGAGGAAAGGGAGCTAGGTGCCACACAGAGAGGACAATTAAATCCTTTTAAAAATCAGCTTAAGGGTTGACGTTTAGCACACAGAATATCCTGCTGCCTTTACATAAATCAATAGCATGGCCTCAGCTGGAACAGTGCAATCAGGCAGCCCACCCATGAATAAGAGCTGCAAGAAAATTAGAACTTCTGTTCTACCCATTCTGTAGCAAGGGAATGAGGTAGTACGAAACTACTAATACATGAAAGTGGAAAATCCTTTGTTACTGTTGTTGGACTCTTCTCTCCCTTCCTCCCTGCCCTCATATCAGTAAGTCCTAAGCTGAGAGTTTAAGATTCAGGAACAGTTTTGGCAGTTATCTGACTATCAGGCAGGCAGGCAATAGTAATTTTGGAAGAGGTTATAAATATGCTTTCTTCCTTAAACCAATCTTGTGTAACGATTTCTATATTCCTATAACCTTTAGATTGCCCTTGTATCTGTCTAAGGAAACAATAGCAGGAAAACAAATATGTCATGGAAAAATGGCCTTAATTCTAATGTCTTTAAAATCTGATTGGGGTATTTCAAGAAAATGGCTTTTCTAAATCCAACTGCTTCATACTAATGTGATAGTTACTGGAGAAACTGAACTTTCAATGAGATATAGTCCTCCTTTCCTGCTAGTTTCATTAGTCATTTGTTGAGGAATGTGAAATCAAGGTTTACATATCTCCAGGGCAATCCTACTCTGCAAAAGTGGTCAGGTAAAGGATGCTGAGGGAGTTGAGGATTTGTGACTTTGTGCAATAGGTCTCTAAATGCAGCCTTATAATCCCAAATTATGACGTTATCAATGTCTGGGAGGTTTGGACAGGAGGCTTCAAGATCATTGCTTGCAGTTTTCAGGATTATGAAATTTGATGTCAATCTATGGCTCATTTCTCAAGTCCACAGGAAAGAATATAGTAAATATATGAAAACCTGAGTTGAAACCATTGCAACCAAGCTTTTGTCCTTCTCTGAAGAAGCTTGGCTGTATCAAGCATCAAGATTCAGATGGAGCTCTTCCAAAGCTACCTTTCACAAACCAGTTTCCAGTGGTTATCTGTGACTCCCAAGATTTCTAGATATTCAATATCCTGTCAAGTCAGTACACTAATGGAGAAACAAGGAGTCTAGAAAGTTTAGGAAATGCAGCTGAAATAAGTTTGAAGTCAGGGCTTCCAGTATCAATTTAATTTACAATTTTATAAATTAAAATTTTGATTATTTGTTTTTTACATTTCTTGTCATAGGGAATTTTAAAATATAAACTTTTCAGAGCCAATTGAAAGTGAATTTACTGCCTATTGGACAAGAATCTTTTCATTTTTTTTCCCAAATTTGGTAAACATTTTAAGGAAAGTATTTATTTTGATGAACTTGTATTTTCACTGAGTTTTTTTTTTTGTTTTCCGTTTGTATTTGCGAATAGTGGATGCATTTAGGTCTGCTCAGTTCTTCATCTTAAGTGATTTCTTGCTCTTGGCTATTTTTAATTCTTTCCTTTGATACAAAGGTAGGGCATACTTTCATCTCTTTGTGAGTAAGATCACACATATAGTTAATGAGGACACAACAAAGCCCCAACTATGATTAAAAAGTGTCCCATATCATCAAACTGTCTTGTCCCCATGTGATTTCCAAGTTATAGTAAATATACATAGCAACGTGCACTGTATCAGTGAAACAGGTGATATATGTCAGCATTTTGATTCATCAAATTTTAAACCACGGCACAGTTTCAGCACTAACATTGACTCTAAACACAGTTTAAATACTACATTGTCTGCTGTACCTGTGCCAAGTTCAGAGTACTTTTAAATTACTACATAATTTTCTTTGGTGATGTGTTCTAATGCTTCAGTGTTTCCTGGTGGAAACTGGTAAATTTTGGAGCCTGCTTATAGAAAAACAGATACACATTTGTATATCAATAATACCATGTCCAAACCATAGATGGCCTTGCAATGCCTAAAAGGCAATACTGTCTCCTAGTACAGATTTTTTTCTTCAATATTTATGCTCATATTTTATAATTCCATAGAATTTTAATTAAAATAAAACTCTGATTTGTGATAAAAAAATTATGAGAATTTCCAGGGAGAACAAAGCTGTATCCAGATACCACTGAGGCCAATATTTTCCATTTAATTGACTATAGTCAGATCTACTAAAGCTCAGGAAAAGCATAGATTATCTGTAGGAAATAAGTAGTTCACAACATTAAAATGAATTTTTTGAATGCAATATATGACTACTTTGCCTAAAGGACTAAAAATAAGTCAACCTAAAGGGAAAGTAGTAGATGAAAGATGGAGAGACAGTGCAAGGCTGTAATGGGTCTGGTTGGGCTGGAGTTAGCTTTCTTCATAGCAGTCCATATGGTGCTGTGCTCTGCATTGGCGGATAAACCAGTTTTGATAACACATCAATGTTTTGGCTGTTGCCTGATGGGATGCCTGATGGGAAGTAGTGAATTAATTGCTCTTTGTGCTTTGCATCCCCATGCAGTCTTTGCTTTCCATATTAAACTGCCATTATCTCAACCCATGAGTGTTTCCATCTTGTTTTCTCCCACTGTTTTGTTGAGGAGGATGAGTGAAAAAGCAACTGAGTGGGGGTCTGGCAGCCGGACAAGATCAACCCACCACAAGGGCATATATCTTACTTTCGTTTTTTTGAGTTGTTTTGTTGTTTTTGCAGTGTAAGTGAAATTAGTATAGGAAGTTCGTGTAATTTAAATGTGATTTGGATTTGGGAGTTTAAATAAACTAAACTGGATTTCCAAATATTTTGACATTCACCTTTTGTTCCTTGCAAATCAAAGCTATTATACCTTGTGGACTATCCCTAATTCTGTTAATTTAAGAACTGTCTGCTCCAGGTCACAAAAGAAATTGTGATTTATAAGGTTAACTGACTAATTGGCTTGGTTCAGACAGGAATGTCGATCCTCATTTTGCTTCTAAAGATATTAAGTGATATGCTAAGATGCTTAATCCAGATCCACAGAATTTCTCATGTATATGCTACTAAGTCTCCGAAGTGCCATATTGACCGTCTTCATTTCACATCCTTTGAATTTGGTTTATGTAACATGGGGAGCGGATATTGTCAATTATTATTTTCTGCAGGTACTTCTTTTTCCCTCCCCTATGGCCATTGTTCCACTCTTTTTTTTTGGTTTTCCTCTTTTGGAAGGGAGTACTCAGAAGGCATTACTTCTGAGTTCTCACATGTAATGGCACAGTTGTGTTTGTGATACTGAAAAAAGGACAATAGTTTAACCCAAGAGGTGTTGACATTTTCCACTTGCCGGAATGACTAACAGCTACCAATGCCTTTGATGGCAAAGACAATTTTCTGTATACCAAGTAGAGGCATATACACTTTAAAACTTTCAGTATAGGACTTCAGAGTGCCATTAAAAATTGTTTGTGGTGCACCAGGACCCCCAGGGATTTTTCAGCAGAGCTGCCCCCACGCAGTCAGACTCCAGCCTGTACTGCTGCTTGGGGTTATTCAGTCCCAGCTGCAGGACTTCACATTTATCAATGCTAAACCTCCTGTAATTCTTGCTGGCCCAGTCTTTTAGCCTGTCAAGGTCCCCCTGTGTGGTGGCTCTTCCTTCTGACTTACTGACCCATATTGGGTTTGCATGCAAAGGATTTGGCAGCTGTGAGGGTTCTGTAGGGGTGGCTTCTGTGAGAAGACAGCAGAAGCTGCACTCATGTCATGCAGAGTCAGTTCCAGCTGGCTCCAAGACAGACCCACCACTGACCAAAGCTGAGCCAGTCAACGAGCCAGCCATTGGTAGCACCTCTATGAGAACATAGTTAAGAAAGAGTGAAAATACTGTGCAGCAGCTGTGAGAGTAGAGTGAAAAAATATGAGAAACAATTCTACAGATACCAAGGTCAGTGAAGAAGGAGGGTGAGGAGGTGCTCCAGGTACCAGAGCAAAGATTTCCCTGCAGCTCATGGAGAAGACCATGGTGAAACAGATTGTCCCCCTGCAGCCCATGGAGGACCACACCGGAGCAAATATTCACAGTACAGCCCATGGAGGACCCCATGCTGCAGCAGGTGAACATGCTCTAAAGGAAGCTGTAGCTCATGGAGACCCCTTGCTGAAACAGGCTGCTGGCAGGACCTGTGGCCCATGAGGAACCCATGTTGGAGCAGTCAGCTCCTGAAGGACTGTATTCCATGGAAAGAACCCTCGCTAGAGCAGTTCTTGAAGAACTGCAGCCTGTGGGAAGCACCCCTATTGGAGAAATTCATGAAGGACTCTATTCCATGTGAGGCAGCCTACACTGATGCAGAGGAAGAGCTTGAGGAGGAAGGAGAGGCAGAGATGAAGTACTTTGAACTGAACTTTCTGTATCCTCCTGTGCCGCTCAGAGAGGAAGAAAGTAGAATAGTTAGGAATGAAGCTGAACCTGGGAAGGAAAGGGTTGAGGGGAAGATATTTTTAGCTATGTTTTTGTTTCTCTCTATCCTACTCTGGTACAATTAATTGGCAATAAATTAAAATAATTTCCTCAAGTTGAATCTGTTTTGCCTGTGATGGTAATTGGTAAGTAATCTCTCAGCTCTTATCCTGAATCACCTGCTTTTTGTCATATTTTCTTCCACTGTCCTGCTGATGGAGATGGAATGATAGAGTGTGTTGATGGGTACCTGGCAGCCAGCCAAAGTCAATCTTGCATATAACCTCTCCTCCTAGTTTGCTGTCATCTGCAAACTTGGTGAATTCAACCCCATCACCCAGAATGTTTATTGAGTACTGAACAGCACTGGACCGAGCATCAACATGCAAGAAAATTTGCTTGTAGTTTTCTACCAAATTAGACTTTGAGCCTTTGACCACTAACTTTTGGGCTTGGTACCTTAGCCTGTTTTCTGCATACTCTATAGTCCATCTTTCCATTTCATATCTTAGCACACGCAAACTCTGCTAATTTGATGTGTAGAAAATAGCTAGTCAGTTTGAGACTTAGATTTATTCACTTAAATAAGTGTGGAAATTTCTCACTAGATGGTCACAGAAAACCTGAAATTGAACATTCAACAGCTAAAAGCCTAACTGTGCTTGCATGAAAAGAGGTAGAAGGTGACAAGCACACGTTATACTTATGTGTGACAACACCACACCAAAGAGTCTATCTTATCAGTAAGTGCTTTCTAACTGGAAGGAATGTTCTTAGTTCTAGGTTTCAGTATTTCCTGTCTGAAAGCGTATCATCTTATCTTTGCTATCTATCCTTATTATCAAGGTAAGTAAACACATTGCATACATTCTAAGATTGACTGAACATCCAGTTGCCTTCAAATCATAAAGTGCATTCTCATTAACAGGCTGAAAATACATCACAATCAAGAAAAAAGTTTATTTCTTATTGCATTTTTTGTGAACTTGGAAGAAATTTATCACCTGTTGGTGACAATTTAGGTTAACTGGGAGACTCAATAAAACTGCCAGACTGAAGCAAGCTTGGCTGTACCATGTATAATGTTTTAATTAAGGCACCAATGACCTTCTGCTAGAATTGTAAAATAAATAGCTTAGTAAATAATCACTTTAACATAAGCATATTTAGGATTTATGGAAGGATATAAACTTTGACCTTTTTTAGCAATGGAACTGTATTGTCATTCAAGAACAAAATAGTGACCTTATTCTGCTTTGGAGAGGCAAAGTAATGAAGTCCAAATACTATGAAAAAAAGAAGAAAATTTTGAAACGCACTGTATTATAAACTTACTGAGTGTTTTATGCTGACTCAATTTAAAAGGATAAATATTGTTAATATATATGGCTTTTCTTCTAAAAGATAACATTGTGATATTACAGTTTTAATTTAATTACTGAAGCACCTACAGATTACTACACGAATCCATCAAGAGCAACCTCACTGGCATCCCAATGTTTTGGAAAAAGGGTACATATTTCTGTTACATGTCATCAGGAAATAATTTTGTTACTTTCAAGAAATTGTTGCAGGAACCTGCGTCACCTAGACCTCTAAGCAGTAACTGTTTGTAATGTCTTCTGTAAATGGGCTCCTGTGAGAAGACTAAAGGTCTTCAGTCTATATATGTTTCACCTCACAAGTCACTGTCTAAAGAACTGAAAGAAATACAACAAATGTTGTCTATCATAATGATAAACACAAGATTCTATAGACTCACATCTACTTTTGTTAAGTCATTTGTGAATGATGTTACATGTCAACCTTTTATATTCAAATGGCTGCAGTCCTGATCAAACATTATTGTGCTTTCCTAGCAGATAAATAATAATATTTTGTTTTGCACTTGGTTTTACAGCCTTGTTTTAGTTTGCACTGAAATTAGTTTTTGCTTCCTCTCTTAAATTTAATTCTGACAGTAAGGTTTCTTTGACTCAAGCAGCTTACTAGTTCCCAGGGGGGTGACCCACCTAGATAAAAAAGTCAGCAGTCCAAAGTCAGGAGTCAAAAGTCAGGAGTCCAAAGTCAGTCGGTCGGCGAGGTGGCGGCAAGGCCTGAGGTGAACCCGAGGTGGGGGTGGGATGGTGCTGCACAGAAGGGTTTCCGGGCTCAGGGAACCCCCCGCTCACAGCCCCAGTCCCAGCCAGAACCAGGAAGTCCACGGCAACCAGTCAGGCACGGAGGGGGAATGGCCAAGAGTCACACAGAGATTTAAACAAGGCGAGAACATCCCTGAGTTGTGAGGTGAGGCCGGGCCTTGGCAGAGGGTGAGGCATGGCAGGTGAGTGCGAGGGAAGAAACCAGGGGAGAGCAGGCAGGCTAGAAAGAAGATGTCCAAGATGGTCTCCACTCGATCTGCACTCACAGTCAAAAGGAATAAAGCAACCCAAACTGACCTGCCGCAGAGACGTGCAGCTGTCCAGGTGATGGGCTGCGTGGGCTGTCTGTCACTCTTGCAGGAGGACAGCAAAGACAGTTCCTGTGTGTGCTGTGAGCAGGGAAACGATCTGCTCAGCCTGGTGGCTGAGCTTAAGGAGGAAGTGGAAAGACTGAGGACCATCTGGGAATGTGAAAGGGAAATTGATTGGTGGAGCCACACCCTGCCATCCTTAGGGAAAAAGGAACAGGTGGAGGCTCCAGGAGAGGTAAAGGATCCCCTGCCCTCTTGTCACCAAGGAAAAGGAGGGGAACTAGGAGAGGATGGGTGGGTGGGTATGGAAGCAGGTACCTGCTCAGGGCAAGCGTCCTGAGGGGCAAATGGGTCCAGGAAGGCTGAACACTGTTCAAGAAGGAAATCTTAAAGGCCAGGAGCAGGCTGTCTCCATGAGGTGCAAGATTAAAGGGTGGGGAAAAAGGCCGGCCTGGTTGAACAAAGACCTCTTGATGGGGCTTAGGGAAAAAAGGAGGGTTTACCACCTTTGGAAGACGGGACAGGCAACTCAGGAGGAGTACAGAGATCTTGTTAGGTTGTACAGAGAAAAAATTAGGAAGGCAAAAGCCCAGCTGGAGCTCAACCTGGCCATTAATATAAGGGACAACAAAAAAAGTTTTTATAAATACATCAACAAAAAGAGAGCCAGGGAGAATCTCCATCCCTTACTGGATGCAGGGGGGAATATTTTAACCAAAGACGAAGAGAAGGCTGAGATACTTAATGCCTTCTTTGCGTCTGTCTTCAATGGTCAGCCCAGCTACTCCCAGGGTGTTCAGCCTTCTGAGCTGGAAGATAAGGATGGAGAACAGAACAACCCCCCATAATCCCGGGGGAAGTAGTCAATGATCTGCTTATGCACCCAGACACGCATAAGTCTATGGGGCCGGATGGGATTCACCCAAGGGTACTAAGGGAGCTGGCGGTAGTGCTCACGAAGCTCCTCTCCATCATCTATCAACAGTCCTGGTCAACAGGGGAGGTATCAGATGACTGGAGGGTGGCCAAAGTGACACCTACCTACAAGAAGGGCCGGAAGGAGGATCCGGGGAACTACAGGCCTGTCAGCCTGACCTCAGTACCAGGAAAGATCATGGAGAGAATCATCCTGAGTGAACTCTCACAGCAAGTGCAGGGCAGCCAAGGGATCAGCGTGGGTTTATGAAAGGGACATCCTGCTTAACCAACTTGATGTCTTTCTATGACCATGTGACCTGCCTTCTCGATGTGGGGAAGGCTGTGGACGTTGTCTGTCTGGACTTTGGTAAGGCCTTTGACAACGTCCCCCACAGTGTTCTGGACAAGCTGGCGAATCAGGGCATAGACAAGTGTACTCTTCACTGGGTAAAAAACTGGCTGGATGGCTGTGCCCAGAGAGTTGTGATTAATGGGGT
>JAOXNO010000013.1:103080674-103096316 GCA_028565335.1 Limnodromus scolopaceus | reverse complement strand
CACTGGTGAGGCCTCACCTTGAGTACTGTGTTCAGTTCTGGGCCCCTCACTACAGGAATGACACTGAAGTGCTGGAGTGTGTCCAGAGGAGAGCCACCAAGCTGGTGAGAGGTCTAGAGAACAAGTCATATGAGGAGAGGCGGAGGGCACCAGGCATGTTTAGTTTGAAGGAGGCTGAGGGGGGACCTCATTGCCCTCTACAGCTACCTGAAAGGTGATTGTAAAGAGATGAGCATTTGCCTCTTCTCCCAAGTGAATAACAACAGGACCAGAGGAAATGGTATGAAGCTGCAGCAGGGGAGGTTTAGATTAGATATTAGGAAGAATTACTTTACTCAGAGGGTGGTCAGGCACTGGAACGGCCTGCCCGGGGAGGTGGTGGAGTCACCAACCCTGGAGGTATTTAAGAAACGTGTAGACGCGGCACTTCAGGGCATGCTCTAGTGCCCGGGATTGGTGGGTCGGTGTTTTGTTTTGTGGTTTTTTGTTGGGTTTTTTTTTTTTGTGTGTGTAAGTTGGACTCGATTATCTCAAAGATCCCTTCCAACCATTAAGATTCTGTGATTCTGTGATGTAACTCTGCCTATTTACAAAGAATATACCAAGTCCTGATTCCCTAAACACAAGAGAATACCACAGCTGGTGACACTTTTCTTGCCTGCAGCCCTGATAGCATTTCAGACCCTGACCTAAAGGCTTTCTTTTGAACCTGTTTTCAGGGTTGCATCTCATTATTCTCCACGTCACTGCTCCCATGTAAGCATGTGGCCTTTTCTAATTCTCTCCAGTTTCTGACCTTTTTTGGTTGTTTCACTTAAAGCCAGCTCTCAAAAGAGTGACAGCCCAGTTCCACAGCCTTTCTGATTACACTTGGAATTTCATTTTGGACAGTGAGTTTGTGTCTGTGTTTTGTTTTGAGATCCCCTTTTTCTTATATTTTAGCACAAAAAAGAAGTTCTTGCATTACCAGTGCTTGTACTGTAATACAGTCTGTATAGAAACTTAATCTTTTGATATCTATGGGTATTAACCACAGTTTTCACATAGCAGTGGTTTTCTTTTGTGGCTTTTCCAAAAGGAAAAGCTACAGGAGAAGAAAGAGCTGCTGGAGGAATAATTATCTAGCATCATGTTTCTGGAGCTCAACTTATCACCCTTGAAGCTGCTAAGTACCAGCTGAGATACAAAACATCAGGCAAGGAATGTAAGTTATGTTGTGATACACGCAGAGAACAAACAGACTGGACTCCTGGAGTTTCTAAAAGATGATTGCTGAATATCTACTCATGCAGAATACCTGAATATTTCTGAGAAAAAGAGTGGTTATCAGTAGTTTGACAGAAGTAACTGTATATGTAGATCAACTTTAACTAGGCTCTCTGAAAAGCTATGTCATACTTTATAGTGTTGACTGAGTATCCAAATTAAATAAGTTGAAAAATGGGAGAGGTTACATGAAGTATTTACATGCTCTTTTATATATATTGATATGTCCTTGAAGATTGCTAGTGTATTACATAGTCCTCATTACCTTATTGGAGTGTATGGTGTTGCCATTTTAGTAATCCTTTGCATAGCACCTACTACTGCTGAACCTGGGCACTTACTGTACTTGCTCATAAAAAACAAAAGCAGGAAATGGAAAGCTAGCAATGCAAATACAGAGTAAATGGCATCATCTCTGGATATTAAAAAATTTTACTCAGTCGACATCAAATTATTTTTTCCAGAATTTTAGAAGCATGTATAAACACACACGCAAACATACACACATATATATTTTATCTGTGATTAATTTCACTATTGATGCTCATAAGTTTTACAGTTTTCTCTTTATTTTTGGTGCTTGGTCAGCTGGAAACACACAGCAGAACAGTACACAGGGAGAAGCTAGACTTGAAAGCAAGCTATTGTCAAGACACACATTAGATCCATTGGAATGAAGGAAGACGATGTTCCCAAGCTTGGAGTTTAGCCCTGCAAAAGCTGCAAATGTTGAGATAACAGCTAGAAAATGAGGAACATATGGTTCTTTTTGTGTTTTGGGGGGTGGTTGGTTTTTTTTTCCACCATAAATGTCTGATTGACAGCTGGTATATGGTTAGTGTTGGTGAATATATCAAGTTAAGTTAAGAAATTACAAACTACCTTTCATAAAAAGAGTATAGAAAATTTATTTAGATGCAGGATGGTGGCTTTGCAGTTCAGTGACCTCTGGCTCCTCTCCACACAAGATTTCTAATAAATTGTTCTGAATTGTTCTTCTGACCACTTGCCAAAAAAAATAATACTATTATCACCAGGTCCCAAACGGCATTGCAGTAACAATGTCATAGTGAAACTATTAGTGGAATTACTGTGTCAGAAATGCACCTCACAACTAAGGACAGTCTGTGGCACAAGACCTGAAACTACCTCGTGATCCGTCTTGGCAATTGCAAGTTATTAATTTCAGCTACAACTTCTCAGCAATTGCAACGTTACAGACAAATATTGACATCAATGTCCACACCACAAAAGAACTCCTGGAAAGTCAAAAAGGAGTTGCAGAGACTCTCTTGTCATCTTAGCTCAAGAAGCTCAGTACAACAGTGCCTGATGACATCCAGATCTAGCAAGGCCATGATAGTTTTCAGCATATCTGAAAACTTATCTCCATTGACAGATTACACTCTTACAATATGTTGTAATGTTTTCTTATAATACTAGAAGACAAGGTGGGATAAGGATACATGGAGGTGAAATGAGTGTGGGGAGGAGTAACTCCATGCACTAGTAGACACTGAGGGCTGACTGCCTGGAAAGCAGCTTTGCAGATAAAGGCCTGGGAGTCCTGGTGGACAGGTTGAAATTCAGCCAGCAAGTGTGCATGCAGCCATGGCATCTTGGGCTCCACTAGGGAGACCATTGCCAGCAGGTTGAGGGAGGTGATCGTATATTCTGCTCAGCTCTGATGAGGCCACATCTGGAGTGCTGTGTCCAGTTCTAGGCTCTCCAGTACAGGAGAGCAGCTTGCTTTAGGTGCTTCCACTTGGGCAGCAGGGTCAGGCTAGGGGATGCTGTCCCTACCCATGGTAGAGGGGTTGGAACTAGATGATCTCTAAGGTCTCCTCCAACCTAAACCATTCTATGGTTCTATGATGCTATGATCTCAAGAGGTGCCTTCCAAACTAGTTGATTGTACTTGGACACATGGATGTACTTGAGCAGGTCCAGTGGAGGGCCATAAAGGTGATTTAATTGGAGAGTCTAACATACGAGGAGAGGCTGGGACTTTTCAGATTGCAGAAGAGACGGCTCTTGCTCATACATATAAATACCTGTGGGGTGGTGGGACACACACATACACATAGAGGCAATGGAGCTAGACTTTTCTAGGTGATAACCAGTGACAGGACAAGAGGCAGTGGTCACAGATTGCTATACAAGACATTACTTTAATATATAAGAAAAATAATTTTTACTGTAAGGGTGATTGAACACTGGGACAGGTTGCCCAAAGAGGCTGTAGTGTCTCCATTTCTGTCCACCTGACTGAGCAACCTGTTTCAATTGACTCTGCTGTGGGTTGGATTCAAAGAGGGGTTGAACTAAAGATGTTTTCTAACCTCAACCATCCTGTGACTCTGTGATGCTATGATGGGAACAGAGTAAAAGGAAATAGAAAACCCAGGGAGTCCTGCTATAAGTATGAAAAAAAACCAAACAAAGAGGACTGTGTAATGCACAGAGAAGATATGGACATATTAGGGAACTGTCACATAAGAATACAGAAGGTTTCTGGCAAATGCATAGAAAGGGGAGTGGAAATCTATTGGAAGAATGAATAAGAATAGGTGAAAGGAAAAACGGGTCTGGGACAGAGAACAGAGGAAAAGTATGGTGCATCAGAGAACATAGCGTGAAGGGATTAGTGGAATACCCTTAGGCATGAGGAAAGGGGGTGTGCAGTGTTATTCTGTTCTTAAAATGAAGGAGATAGGCAGTAAGGAAGCATATAGGGTCCAGAAGAAGAATGTAGGGGGTGTTTTAGTTTCAGCTGCACAAAGGCAATGATATGGGTGAGACATTTGAATATCAGAATAATAGCCAATTTATCCTTACTGACCCATCTTAAGTAGAGGATTGTGATAAGAAGGAGAAGAAATTATGGTAGAGGTTTGCAGGCTTGCCAGGATGAAGGCAGCAGGCTTCATTCACAGATAAAGAGCTAATGAATGCTAGGCAAGTAAAGCACAGAATATAGGCAACAGACACAGAAACAGACCAGATGGATTAACAGGTGGTGCAGGCACAGCACAAGGAAAAGATGGGTAGAATATTGATAGAAGTAAAAAATATGACCAGATTTAGTAAAAGTCAGCTGAATTCCAGTTTGGGGTACTAAATTTCAGAAAGTAGGATCAGAAATCCATATGGGACTATTGCTGTTGATCCAGAACAGTTGCCAAGACCTGATTTAATACAGGGCAAGTAGTAGATGAGACAAGATTCAATGGTTTGGCTTATCAAAAATCTTGATGACTGCTTAGATTTAGTCTAGACTTAGAAAGGCCCTTGAATCATCTGCTCTGTGTGAATTTAGGACAATAGCTTCCCAGAACTGCCATGTAATGAAGGACATATGATTTTATGATACACACAGGTCAAGAAGCTCAATCACTGCTGCCTCCTCTACAGAGTCAGTAAGTAGTAGTGCACAATATGCTTTTCATCTAAACACTGGTCTAACACCTTTAGAGAGCAAAATATAGATTAACTGTAAATTCTGTTAACGCTATTCCATCAAGGAATGCTGAAAGTGTGTTAGATAGGGCCCCACTTCCAAATTAAAAATCACCAGTTCCTGCAGGCTGGACAAAGAAGATAAAACAATGACAGAAGAGGTAATTGTATGTAGATAATTAGCATAGTTTTCAATAAGAAGCTGAAGTTCATAGCAATTCTTTCCTGAGGGCTGAATTTTCTGCCAACTATGCTGTGGGACAAATCATACTCTGCTAGTTCATGAAAGCAGCCCTTTTTAAGTCAATACTTCAGTAGTCCCATTTAAGCAAATTTTCTTCTGAGTCAGGATATAATTCCACAAACAGAGATCTTTTCTAGCACTTTAGTTGTCTTAATGGAGGTGTATACAGGAATATAATGCTTTGCTTGCTGGTGGCAACCTTGAGTTTTATTGTATCTGTTATTTATATCTTTTATTTTCCTCTGTTTCTATCATAACTCAGATTATTCTGTGCTATGTAAAGGCAAGAAATTACAGACAGGAAGAATTAATTTAGTTAACTAAGACCAGTGTATTTTGATATTTCGGTATATCAGGAATGTTCCATTTTTTTAGTCTTGTATTTGGGGAATTTGAAATATATTTTTTTATTTCTCTTTGGTTTTAATTTTTATATTGATCATAGTGTTTAAATACATGATCTAATTTGCTAAACTAATTTATGTATAGTGCAAACTTTTAACCTTATGGTGTAAAACTACTTGGGGAAAAAAACCTCCTCTGTGGGATATTATCATATATGAAGTGAAAGTGGTTTCTGTATGTCTGTATGTGCTATTATCCCATGCGTCTCAATGCCTGTCACTGTGACATAGCATACATAGTGGGTTTCCAACTGTTTTCAGTTTGTGATCCCATAAAATATTTTTGATGCTGATGAGATTCTTATAAAATAAATGTAAACTTATTAACTACAGACTAATTCTTCTTAGCTATTTGTAGAAGAAACTTCAAATGATGTTCAGTGGCAGCTAAGGATCCACAGATTTTGACTTGAAGACTACAAATGGAACGTGACCTTTAAACTAATAAGATAGTATCAGTCTAAATGCACATCATTTTTCATACGTATGTCCAAGGTGGCTATCAAGGATAGCCCTATGGCTATCTGTAGGCACAATGATAATTTTACCCTTTGAACCCAAGCTACTTGAAATCAAGAATACACCTACATCCCCTCTCTCATGTAGCATGACACCTGCTCAGAAACATTCAGATGAAACATCTTTTCCATTATGAAATACTGATTGAGTAGAATGAAATATTTCATGGGCAGAAATAGGTTTACTCCATATTTCAAAAATAAAATTAATAAATATTTTGTTTTGATTTTGTCATCTCAACTGAAACAAAAGGGTCTAAAACAATGTGTTTCAGCCTTACTGCAATAAAATGTTTTCATAATTTTCCATATGAAATATCAATGATGTGGTATTGTTTCTCTGAAAATATTTTATTTTTTCAAAGTAATAAGTGAATTAGTATATAGCGTGTAATCATCAAAATGCTTATTTCTATTTCCAGAAAACTTTTTGAAAATATTTTCATTCCAGTTTGGAGTTTCAAAGTTCAAAACTAACAGTTTTCCAGGGAAGAGAAACCAAACTGGTTGTGAGAAATTTACAGAAACATAATATGCAGGGAAGAGAGACAAAGAGCATGCAAGTACCCTTTTTTCTTTTCTCCTGGTCCTTTGCTTTTCTCTCTCTTTCCCCCATTAAGAGCTGCTTGTATTTCATCAGATGCTTCACTGCAGTTCCTCTTCAGTTACATCATCAGATTTTTTCCCGTTTCTTCCTTTCTGGTTTTTATTTTATGCTTATCAGGACTTCTTTTTCCTACTGCCCCAGGTTTTTTGGTATCTGAAACATCTATTTCATCCTCACAGTACTAATTGGCCACTTTGGGATGGCCAGTAACCCAATAAAGCTCTGTAGAAATTCTGTGGTTAAAGCTCTAATCTTCACTGTATTTAACAGGCATCTATCTAAAACTGAGGTTATTGCAAAACTGCATTATGAATTCACAGTTTTGATCTATTTTTATATCTTTTCTATGGTTTTTTTTAGTTACCATCTTAATTTTCTCACAACAATTACTCTCAAATCACCATTTCTTTCTTTCTTCAAACTTGCTTGAACTATCTTAGGAGCGATTTGGCCTATCAATAAACATTAGGTCTCAGCTCAGCAACCCATGGAAATATTTTTTTTCCCCAATGTGTTTAGCAGGTTTTTGGATGGCAGTTAGAGTTGCTATTTGTATTGTTCTGGTGATAGGTGAGGGCAATTCACATAAACTAATTCATAGCCCATAACAGATATTACCCTTAGTGTCAGGAAATGCTCTTGTTCCTGAAGGTGGTTTAGGATTCAGTGTCTGCTCCAGGTCTTGCTGTATCTCTCACTTTTCCTCCTCCATCCTTTCTTCTCTGACAGTAGGTGGTGCACAGGCAGATTATCTGTGAAGCCCTCGTTGTCCGTGCCTGAATCTGCAGAAAAAAAAGTACATTTGCTGAAGCCACCTTTACAATTTTCGTAGGCTCAGCTGGGGTTTTGTTGGCCTATACAAGTGATTGCTGAACTACTGTAGCTACAGAACGTAGTCGTATTGTTTCATAAAGAAAATGAACTTAAAATTCTTTAAGATCTGCCTATACGCCATGTTTATAATTACTTATAAATGAAATTCTCCTACGGGCATCTACAATCTATGTTCCACAGTGCCTTGCTACTGCCTAATTTATGTATTTTGTGAGCATTATCATGTATTACTATGTAATGTATATAATATTATGTACTATTATTTTATTGTATTAGAAAAATGGAAAGGATGGGGGACAGAGCTGGAGCAGACAGATTCATTAAGCAGTACATTTTCAGTTTTTACCAGGAAAAATAGTGACATATTGTTGTTGTTATGAATAAATTATCTATAAAATGATACAATATTTATAATAATATTTCATTTGAAAAAACAGAGAAAATAATCAAACATGACACTCTTATCTGGGATTTTATTTTTTCTGAATTAATGATATCCAATAAGAACCCCCCAAATTTTAACAAAATGTATTTCCAGACAGAAAATCCTTTGTCACTAAAAGTTGTGGGAAAGTTTATATATTGGAACATTGTTTACATCAACTATAAAAAATCTTGTTTCTTAGTGAAATAATAATTCTATTTTTCTTAAAAAAAGTTATGTCAGTGGTAAGAGGGTTAACATTGTTTACCACAATGAGAAAGTAAAGAGAAAGTGAAACTGGTGAACAAAACATTGAACCTCCTTTCATCATCTGTTTTCCAGCTCAGTCATTATTATGGCCTGGCTGCCAGGCCCTGCCCTGATGGAACCATGTGGAGCCCCCATGGACCCCATGGGGCCCTGAGATTGCCTCTCTCACATCAAGAGTGCAGAGGTGAATGATGTCAAAACTATCTGCACAGAGCAATTGCTGTGTACCTGATGAAGCAAACAAAGCATTTGAAACATCTTCTCATGCTTTTTAGCTCTCTAGAGCTCTGGATGAAAAGGCTCTTCACTATGAGCCTCGTAAATCTTACCTCTATGCACCTTTCAGGCACACATTTGAAAATGCCACCGGAACTGGACTGTGTTTGCAGAGAAAATACCTGTCAAATCTTATCTTTCTGTAACTGGTTTAGTCTATTTCTATTCAACAGTGGATTATGCCTTAATTATCCTTAATTATTTTCTAAAAATAACACCTGAAAATCCAGAAGAAACTCCCTAAATATATCTTGTTTCTCTGCCTCAGTGTCTTTTCCAAACATTTTTTCTAGTACTGCTGTTTGGTTTAATTTGTAAATTCCTTAATGTGAATTCTGCCAGTGTAGCTTGATGAAAAGATCTTGAGTAATTTTGTAACATATACAGTAATTCACTTGTGGCATATACTCTCCCTCCCTCTGCCTCTCCCCCTACATATATGGCCTCCCTTTATAAGTATGGTTGTATGAATATATTCATTGGGTACACATGTGTGCTTATATTTTATCTTATTTTTTAAACAGTTGATAGTTTTGGGCATCATAATAATAATGGTTCTTTTCATGGAGGAGGGATGCCATTTTATTGATAATGTAGGAGTGTAACAGGAGCTATACAACACCTCTTCCTTTCTGATTCTACACTAGACAAATATGTTTCCATCTAATAATGAGTATTTATGATCATTGAGTCAAAGGCAAAGCTAAAATATGCCAGTGCGCAGCATGGCCAAGTAGAACACATTGAGACAGCGATTCAAGATGCAAATAGCTATTTAAGAAGCAAAACATATTCACAAGGCCCTTGCAGATGTTAAATGGTATTATTGGGGCCAATAACTGCAGGAAAACTTCACTAGGAAGGCCACTGGAATGTTCAAAGCACTCAAGTTTGCCATAAGGCAGAGTTACCTAAGAACCAAGAGCCTTCGGAACCCATCCCAAGTCCTCAGCTTCCTGTAGAGATTTGTGCTCTGGAGGTAACAGCTGAATTCTAGTTAATATGAAGATTCCTCAAATCTTTGAAGTTTTCATTGAACCTAGAAAAGCCATGGTGGCTGTTTGCCCTGGAGAAACATGATGGGGGAGCATAGCCAGTCTGGCACAGCTTTTCCCAGCTTGCAGACTCCAGAAATCTGCCAGAAATCCAGGAAGGATTTGCTGTCTTCCATCTGGCTGGTTCAAAGTCTAGCCATCTGGGCAAAGAAACCTTCAGTTCCCTTCTTTTTACTTCCTCTTGTATATTAAAAAAAAAAAAAAAAGAGCAAATTTAAATACTATTAAAAGAAGTTTAAAATGAACACAGTAGTCTGCCCATCAAAGAGTTTACTCAGCTCAAATTGTGGTACTTTGACTAAGTCAAAGTATTGCCCATTCATTCTGACGTTCACTACTGGGATTAGTAAAGTGTTTGGCATTCTAATGTGGACGTTATACATGAGGTCTCTAGAAGTGGGGAGAGACTTTATATCTACTGCAGACATTCTAATTTACCTGTGGGCTCTGTGCCTGGTTTTGTCTTCGTGAGGATCTGTCACTGGAGAGATCTGCCAACGTGCTGCCCTATTACAAGTCCCCCAGGCCTTTCTCAGGTCAGAAATGTTCTTACAAAATGGATACTTCTCTGTTTTGACACTCTTTACATCAGAATACAGGCAGGGTTGTGACATGAAGTTGGCTGATACTCTGCTACCTATTGCATCAAAGTGTTGGGGAGCCTAGGATGCCCATGTCCATTGCTCTAGGGCAGCCCAGACTGTAGGCTGTTTTGGATATCCCTGATTTCCTGCATGGAACTGGGAATCTGGCCAGCTTGCAGTTTCTGATTCCTCCTCTGGACCCAGAAAATGTTGGGATGCCAACTGAAGCAACTTGGGTATGCACTTTTGAAAGGATGAATATGCTCACTTCACAAAACTGACAACTGCATTACTTTAGAGGATACCTAGTTTTGACATGCAAATACTATTATTGCAAGTAAGCACAAACATGGGTAGCTGCTGTGGTTTAAAAGATAATAAAAAGAGGCAACAAAAATTTTTTATTAAAGCAGTACCTGTCCACAAGTCTAAATTTAGGCAGTACTGGGCTGCCAAGGAGATATGACACTCAGTGTGGACTCCCTGGAGACAATCAAGGTTGACAATTCCTGTGTTGTGGAAAAAACCACACTTAGAACAACCAAATCAGCAGTACTCTGGAGAGATGTTGAGACTGGTGTGATGAGAGACTCATAGCAACAGACTTTTGGGGCTGACTACTGATTTAGCTAGGACAGTAACTAAGAAGATAAGAGGTACTCTTGCTTTTAATTCTATCCGTCTTGAGGGAAAAAGAGATGCATCAAAGTTAGCTGGTTCCGTCATAATTTTCAAGCCAATGGAAATAACTCACAGGTCACTAATTTACCCAAATGCTTCTTGTAATAAAGAAGGTTATGCTTACTTTTTGCCTTTGAGATATAACATTTCTGAGCTTGTAGACCCAGCTTGAGAGATGACCATTTAGCGACTTGATTAAAGTCTTTGTTATAGTCATTTCATGGCCACAAATAATATTTTAGCCAAGAACATTTTGAAAAGGCAAGACTTGGAATTTTCCATATTTGCAAGATTCCTTTGAGTGACCAGTACCAATACGTAT
The DNA here is from genome assembly GCA_028565335.1 of Limnodromus scolopaceus. NCBI lineage: Eukaryota > Metazoa > Chordata > Aves > Charadriiformes > Scolopacidae > Limnodromus > Limnodromus scolopaceus. Next base: position 103,085,372 of record JAOXNO010000013.1, on the reverse strand, counting down.
TTAGAAGTATGACAGAGTTGTCAATGTTGTGGACAGTTTGTAGCAAAGGAGCATTCTGTAAGCAAAAGGAAAAAGCACCTGCATCTATGTCACGCAGAGATGCTCACGTAAATAAACTCTGACCGTGAACTTTTATTATTGCATGTGTGGCAAAGCTCCTGGTAGGATGATGAAGATTTGTGTAGGGACCCTTAAAATATAGGCTGAGGGACCTCATTGACTACTATCCCCCACAAAAGCAAAGTGTAAATTCAATTTTAAGGTAAGCTAACACGTTTCATTCTTTTTTAAAGTTCTGTTTTAAAGCAATTTCTTACCTGGCAGATGGATAATTTTGTCATCACTTACATCTGTTGAGGTGCAAATTAATTTTCACTCCACATTGCAAGTTATCTTTTTGTAATAGAAATTGTAACAGTAAGATATAAATTCATTTCTGTGCTAGGACAATGCTTTTACGGAATGTAGAAATACGTTGGACTCTGCAAATACAGAGTTTGTTTTGAATTGGTGCTATTATAATAGTAAATATACTCAGAAGGATAAAATTGTTTATAATTGTACAGGTGGTTGAAATTTTAGTATTTTTTAATTTTCCTTAGAAATTATACTTTGTTATATAGTTACATTACTATCACTTAATATAGTTGCTTTTAGATGGAAGGTAGTTGTTTCTGGAAGTAATCACACTGTTGATAATATGCAGAAAGTCAACTTTGAGATAGTTGCTAGTTACAATTAATTATATTTTTTGACATGCAGTCTGCATAAGGCACTATTATTAAAGTGTCGTGTGGCATTTTACATCAGGAATATCTGCTATTGTGTAGACATTCCAAGTTATTTGCTTTTCTACTTCAAAATGCACCCTATTTCTCATTTACACACTTTAATATTAAAAAAATTGAAAATTTAAACTTGCACCATTTAGAAAGGCTAAACATTTTTTCACAGTAATAACAATCAACATTTAGCTAATTTCACAACTAATTTATTTTTATTAACAACATTCTAAGAATACGTGTTTTCAGCATAGGTTTTCTTCATTGTGATATGTTTTTCATAATGGTATGGTGCTGACAACAATTTTAGAAGAAATTCAAAACAAAATCAAATAATGTAAGAATGGAATAATAAAACGTGCAATTTTTGTCTCTAAACAACTTGGCCTTGCAATTATCATAAATTAAAAGTGCATGAATAGTTTTGCAAATTAACGTTAATTAGAAGCACAAAACTTGATAGATTTAAAAAAACCACACCTCTATTTTCCCGGAAACTTACATACATTTGTAACTTTGTGCATACTGAAAATACTAAAACATATAATAAATTAAACTAATCATTTTAATTAATTACAGCAGCATACCAGAAATTGCACATTTTCTCAGATGAAAAGTGCACTTCGTAGCTGGCACAGACAAACAATACTTTTTTTATAAATAGCAACAGATTTTAGTAACGTGGATGCCAATGCAAATTACTCATAATTTTACCTAAGTCAGTGAGCATACATTCCTTCTGTCAGAATAAATGGTAGGGACATAGAGCCTGGCATCCATTAAAATTTTTTGCAGGCAGACATGCAGTACATAGAAGTGTCTTTAAAATTACAAATAATGCTAAGAAAAGTAATTATTGAGTCTGAAAGACACTTATGTTTTAGATACAGCCAATAGTGTATGTGTAGAGTTATTAAATATATGTTTAGAATATATGTAAATAGTCCACAAATCATGCTGCAAACATGAGATCTTCAAATAAAATGGTGCCAGTACTAAAGAATTATGCAATGTTATGTCTGTCTGATTTATTGCTGTTTGCTGTTGGAATTTGTTTTGAACTGGATCAATCCTGTCAACAGTTGTCCCATTCTTTATAGGCTCTGTAAATAATCAAATCTAAATACATTTCTAGTTACCCACCTTGTCATATATAGCTGGTGAGCAATCTATTTCTGGTGAGCAATAAAGAAAAAGGACTTTTTTTCAAGGACATCTATTTGATTTGTATTTGTTGCTGCCTTTGGCTTCAGCACAGCAAAACTTCCAAACATGTTTCATTGCTTTCCTGAATTGAGGCCTTAGAAAATAATTTTCCACTTTTGAAGAAGCCTGAGAGAGAAGTTTGTGAAGTTTTCTTTTTCTTTTTGTTCCCAGTCCCAAGTGCAAATATTCTCTATTCATGTTAGCAAATTCATGCAATAAAAATGCATGAAACACATTTGAACCTCTTAAATTTGACCAAGTCAAAAATTTAATATCCACGGTGAAATTTACTTCTTAAAAATTCCCTTGCAATTTCAGTCATTTTACTAATTTTTCTGCCAAGTTTTTTAAAAAATGGGGCATAAGCATTTTTGTAAGAGGAAAGTGAACTCTGTTAACTCCTTCCTTGAGAAACGTTTTCTTGAGGACCCTTCCACAGTAGTAGATTTTGGTTATGTTCTGCCTGAAAAAAGTGTAAGCTGATAAATGAATACTTCAAAAAACATTGAGTGAAAACATTTTGAGTTTGCAATACAATTCTGAATGCAACCTTAATAACAGCTGATGGTAGCGCTTCATCTAGAATATATTGATTTACACCCATTTCTGCTACTATGTTCAGAACAATTATAACCACAGTACCTATTTCTTTCAGAAGTCCAGTTTATTTCAGTGTGGTTTTGTTTCACAGTGAAGAACTTCCAACACATTATTTTTTTTCATATGATGTCCTGAAACAATTAATCTAGCTGGAGAATATGTATTTACTTTGGTTATTAAGAATTCAATTTTCCTTGCAGAAAAAAGGTCAAGGTGGTAAACTGGAGAGCTCCATCAACATGAGGTCTGTTCTCTTCAGCCAGTGTCAGTGGCATGTGTAGTAGACAAATTTTTGACCTTCCAGTGAAAACTGTGGTCAGATCATATAGCATTCAACCAAACAAGACCAATAGCAAGGCCTATGTCTTTCATACAATTTCATTCTCTATGCCCTGAACATGAATGTATATTATTGGGCATGCATGCTGCTACAAAGCATAGAGTTTTGAGATGTACTGTCAGGCTGAAGTCCCTAAAATTGATTTTGCATTAGTAAAGTAAACATTATGCTTACATTAAAGAGTCAAACTGGTTCTTGCAAAACTGGTTGATAGTATGTCAGAATTTTGTGCTGAAATACTCACGTTGTTAGGACTGTATTACTGGTCCCACCATGTCATTCCTTCACAGGCTTTTTCTTATATACTACTAACTCACTAAGGAGACATTCAGACTTATGGCACCCGGGTACAGGTGGGGAGGGGAAAAGGAAAAAAGTACAGCTAGTAAATTTAGAGAGAGTTTGGAGTCCAATCTGCTCTAGAAACCCTGACATCAACTGGGCCTAAAATTAGTGGACACAACTACATCAATAATCAAGATATATAGCACAAGGTTTGTAGTATGACTGTTATGTTAACCTGGATTGCTTATCATGTCCTTTCAGTAAAGGATGAAATGACAAAATGAATACTTACATAATAAATTACTTACTTTTTTGGGAGTTTGTAATTTATGGGCAATCTGGCTCTTCCCAGAATAGATCTAAGTTCTCAGTTCAGTAACATGGTAAGTAACTTATCCAAATTGATTAAAAAGGGAGGAAAAAAACCCAACAAAAATCTGTTTCTTTTCTGCAACATTTTAAACATATTTTACAAAATGTTGGTTTAAAGTACAGAAATTTGGAAAGGAGGTTTATTGTGTACATGTGCATTTACTTTCTGAAAAGAATAATTCACAAAACTTTTAGTCTATAAGAAGTTCTCACAGAAAAAAGGCACAAAATAAAAGAATGTCTGTTTTTAATATCACTTTAAAGTATTTTATGTATCCACTAAAATTTAGTTCAACTTTTAGTTCAAGACACCTCAAATCAGACTTTTTAACAATTCCTCCTGTGATTATTTATATCAAATCGTGTGTTTCAAATTGAACGAAATGGCATGAAGAGCCAAAAGAGCCTTATATGACTTATATGAATTACAGACAGAGAATGAGTGAAAACATATGCAAATGTAGGGCTTAATACTGGGATAGACAGAATATAGTGTCAGCTAAAGGGGTACTTCAGTTTAGCTGTAAATCACAGCTATGGCTCAAAAGGCAACAGGCTTAGGATGAGAGGCACAGTCCAGTTAAAATATTACCATTATTCAGTCTTTTCCCTTCCTGGAGGAGGGCTTATACTATTTTGTAGGGCTTTCTAACATGAGCACAAAGAAAAAGGGATTTTTTTTCTTACTTTGTGAAAATATTTTATATAATCGTGGTATCTTCGTTCATTCATCAGAAATATGTTATGTCAAAATTATTAGTATCCATTCCTCTTAGGATTGCTATACTAAAATATGAAAAACCTTAAAGTTTTTGTTCCTGCTGGGTTTCACAATCTGACACTTCTCATGTCACTTTTATGGTAACAGAAGTTAGTTAAATCTTTGATTTTTACCAATCAGACATTTAAATTGATAAAGTGCAGCTAACCTATTTCTGAGATGGCTTCCTGTTTCCAAGCTGCTCCTTCTCAAAAATCTTGTGAAATGGAGTAGCTGTCACTTATGCTAAGGTGTGGATGTTGCTGCAGAGCTTAAAAGTCACTCTTTCTTTTGGAATACAAGGGCAAAAGAGAATGTTGCAAACTATATAACACCGGCAGGTCTCTTCTGAT
>JAOXNO010000013.1:103030351-103077159 GCA_028565335.1 Limnodromus scolopaceus | reverse complement strand
CTGTAGCTTCTGTTACTTGCTCATTACTTAACCTGCCTGATAAAACCAACTGGGGAGAGAGGGTGTTGGATTTTTGACAAAAAGAACAGAAGTTATGAAAAAGGAGGGGTCCTATCCTTCTTCTGGGAGCAGAAGCTCACAGGAAAGATTCTCTGATGTTCACTGAAAATGCTAGAAGGTCTTAGACACTCAGAAAAACTCAAATCTAAAAGAAGCCTAAGGACAGGGAAGGAAACAGGTAAAGCAAAACCTTACTAGCAGGTTTTGTGGGGGTTTTGGATTGGAATGCTTTCTAATGGTACCAGGCATAAAGAATAGCGTGCTTCAACCACTTTTTTATCTCTGAGCTGAAATATTAATCTGCTATCACAGAATCACAGAATGGTTGAGATTGGAAAGCACACATGGTAGTCATCTTGTTCAATCTCCCAGCTCAAACAGTATCACCTATAGTAAGTTGCCCAGGTGTGCAGAGGGATCCTCCTGTGTTTTAGCATGTGTCCATTGCTTCCTTTCCTCTCACTGGGCATAACTGGAAAGAGCCTGGCTCTGTCCTCTTTGGACCCTCCCCTCAGGCATTAATATACATTGATAAGATCTCTCCTGAGCCTTCTCTTCTCCAGACTAAACAATCCCAGCCCTCTCATCCTTTCCTCTTAGCAGAGGTGCTCCAGTCCATTTATCATCTTCTCCACCCTTCACTGGACTCTTTGCAGTATGTCCATGCCTCTCTTGTACTGGGGAACCCAGAACCAGATCCAGGAATCCAGGTGTGGCCTCACCAGAACCGAGTAGAAGGAAATGATCACATCCCTTGACACGCTGGCAATAATTTTCCTTATGCAGCCCAGGACACCATTCACCTTATTTGCAGAAAGGGCACATTGCTGTCTCATGTTCAAGTTGGTATCCACCAGGAACCCCAGGACTCGCTGAGGGTACACTGTCCCATCATCCAGGTCATTAATGAAGATCTTGAATAGGATTAGTCACATACTGACCTCTGGGGTACATCATTAGTTACTGGCCTCCAGCTAGATTTCATACAACTGAACACCACACTCTGGGCCTGTCATTCAGCCTGTTTTCAACCTACTTCACCATCTGTTTTCTCACCCAGCCCGTACTTCATCAGTTAATCTATGAGGATTTTATGGGAGACAGTGTCAAAAGACTTTCTGAAGCCTAGGTAGACAATATCCACTGCTATCCTCTCATTGACCAAGCCATTTATTTCATTGCAGAAGGTTATCAGGTTGGTCAAGCTTGACATCCCCTTGGTGAATCCATGCTGACTCCTCCTTATGACTTTCTTGTCCTTCATGTAGCTGGAAAGGGTTTTCAGGAATATCTGCTGCATCACCTTTACAGGGATTGCGGTAAGGGTGATCAGCCTGTAACTCCCTGGGTCATCCTTCTTGTCCTTCTTGAAGATAGGAGTGACATTTACTTTCCTTCAGTCTTCAGGCACCTCTCCCAATCATGGTTATTGTTCAGATTATCAAGATTGGCCTTGCAATGACATCTGCCAGCTCCCTCAACACTTGTGCTTGCATCTCATCAGGGCTAATGGACTTACGTATGTTTGTTTAAGTATAATATGACCTCATCCTCTTACACCAAGATTACATCTTCCTTACTTCAGCATTTCCCTCTGGTCTCTGAGACCTGGTGTTCCTGAAGGCTAGTATTGCTAGAAAACACTGGGGTGAAGAAAGCACTCATCACCTCAGCTTTTTCCATGTTCTGTGTCACCAGGTCCCCTGGCCCATTCAGCAGCAGACCCTCATGTTCTTTAGTTTTCCTTTTGTCACTCATGTACTTACAGGAGCCCTTCTTGTTGCCTTTGACATCCCTTGCCAGATTCAGTTACAGGTAAGCTTTGGTTTTCCTAATTGAGTCTCTGCATGCTTGGACATGTACCCGTGTGTTTGAGTAGTGGAATCTAAATTTATGAGTTACTTGTGACAGTCAAATGGTTTTCAGACAAATGCATTATATAATCTTCTATGGATAAGTAATCAGATGTAATATAAGATTCAAAAGTATGTAAAACATGGAATTGGTGAATGTGTACTGAGATGTAAATGGATCTTGTATAGTGGGGTTCAAGCATGAGAAGACAAGAAGGCTGAAGAAAGCAGTGCTTGATTATTTAGAGAAAAAGTAAAAGATTTGGATAGGTCAAATCTTTGAATGAAGCAAATTAAAGTTCAATAGTAATGATTTTTTTCTGTTTCACAGTAATTGAAAGACTTGCCATATAAAGAAGTAGTTCAAATTTAAAGAATAGATAGCAAAAAAAGAAAAACAGGGGGCTGGAATTGAAAGATGAGATATTTCTTAACCTCTGAGGGTTGTTAAGAAATGATGCCAGGACAAGAATAATCCTAGGAATACATCAGATCAAAAGAACTATCACGGAGTTTAATAACAGACCTCTAAGATAGAAAAGAGAACTGTATAGGGAAGCTGTCTTATAATGCTGTTGAAAATATCACCAAGTGGCTGTCACCCTGGGAAAACAAAAGATGTGCCTGCAGAATTATGTTGAAAATACTCCTTCCCTGCCCCCACCTCACCCCCCTTTTGCTCTGTTTCTATTACTTAATTGATGTTACTTTTGTAACTGTACACTAAGTTGTAATATAACTTCTATGGGAAAGAGGAGCAGTCTGTTAACAGACTGAACAAGCGTTGTTGACACAAAAAATATACACCTGAGTCCAACTGTAAGAATGAGAGTAGTACATAATTCTGTCTTGGGAAAGGTAGAAGATTGGAAAGTCATACTCAGAGATATCACTCAGAGAACAGAGGTTCAGCTATCTCTGAATGGGGTCATTGTCTTTCTAAGAGCTTCTATTAACTTCTCTTAAACATAAACTCTAAGAAAAAAAACCCCAGTACTATAGTACTGAAGGGAACCAGACCTGGAAGAAGCCATACTTTTTCTTTATCACGGAAGCCATCCCTTTTCTATATCACAGACTCAATGCCGTCTGGTGCAGAATATGACTAGTAAGATTTACCTCTCCAGCAGATAGTCAGCATTTGATTGTTGTGTCTTGAGGATCCTCTCTTCCCTTCTCTACTCCTCCATGTGCACTGCTTTGCTATTTCAGTTACATATAGATGACGATTGTCCAAAAGGTAAATAAATTCTGATCAGGGGAAATGCCTGTTCCATTTCTTTCAAGATGTTACATTTTTAGCTATTGTTATTCAGTTCCTGAGCCATAAATAACATTTTTTCTTATCAAAACTTGGATGCATGAGGCAGAATTATTCTTGTAGCGTGTGATTTAGTAGAAAGCTGGTTTAAGTAATACACAAATTGTATTGGACAGACTAAGAATTTCAATTCAGGAGATCAATCCATCCTAAGGGACTTCTCACCCAGACAAAAGTGTTCAATTTCTTGCCCTTTGTGGAGGAAAACAACAACAACAAGACATCTTGGAACATGTCTAAGTTCTACTCTCCACCACTTTGGTCTGAATTATTCTGGAAGAAAAAGTGAACGGAAATGCTTAGGGATTCACCAGAGAGGCTTTTTTTATTCATAAAAAATATGTAAATTTTTGGCTTAAAGAAAGAACTACAAATAAATACTCAAATTGTAGAAAAATGGAAATTCAATAGGGATTACATTCACCTGCTGTACTTCTTGATCCCCAGAACTCTTCTTTTGGGAACAAATAATTGGATGATTAAATGTGATCTTAAGTAATGACCTTCTGAATGACTCCAAAAAACATGCACCTGGGAGATTTAAGTGGTATACTAAGTATCTGTAAGAGCAAGCTGAAAGTGGTAATTACACTGAAAGCTAGTGTAATTGTTAGGGGATCAATTGTGAAACACTGGCAAAATTAAGAAAAGTAAATGACAGATTGGTACACAGACTCATGTGACTGTAGTGATTTGCAGATAATTAAGGACCAGGTTAGAAAGTTGTGTGAGGAAAATAAGAAGCTATTTAGTTCACTTTCATTGAGTGATGTTTGAAGGGATGCAGGATGTAAATATTTTCCTTAGAGTGGAGTCCAGTATAGAAAAAAATAATTCCTTCCTTCTCCCCAGTTACAACATTTAGCTGTTAAGAAGTGACACCTTTTAACTGGAGCAATGAGGAACTTCTCTCCCCTCTCATGGGAACAGGAAATCCCTCAGAGTATCTTTGCCACTGGAGAAAGTATCTTGAAGCTGAAGGGACAAGAAATCTCTGATTGTTATTCTTCATTAGGTTTCCATTACAAAACTTCTTTAGCAGGATGCTGTCAGGGTTTCTACCTTGTACAGAATGGAGGTCCCCAGTGTGGACATCAGTTATAGTAGGTGGCAGGATGCCAAAGGCATCTACAATAGGAGGTGTTAGGAATATTACAACTTCAGTGTCCTTGGTCTTTGCCCTCTATACTAGGGTGGAATTAATTTCCTTCGTAGCAGCCCACATGGTGCTGTACTTTGCATTTAGGGCTAAAACAGTGTTGATAACAGACCAGTGTTTCGGCTATGCTTGCACATCATTGAGGTTTTCTGTTTTCTCCCACTCTGACCCCCCGCGTGTAGGCTGAGGGTGAGCAAGAGGTTGGGAGGGGACACAGCTGGGACAGCTGATCTCAACTGATGAAAAGATATCCTATACTGTATGACATCTTGCTCAGCAATAAACTTTGGGAGAAAGGAGGTGGAAGGGAGGACATAATGTGTGACCACGAATGTGGTTATGGCATGTATTATCCCAAGTAATCATTACAGGCCCTGCTTTCCAGGAATTGGCTAGACACCAGCCTACAGATGGGAAGTAATAAATAAATTCCTCATTTCACTTAGCTTGAGCACAAAACTTTTGATTCATCTATTAAATTGTCTTTATTTTAATCCACAAACCTTCTCATCTTCCTATTTTTCATCCATCCCATGAGAGGAAGGAGTGAGTGGCAGAGTGGGTGCTCTTACGCTGGTCGTAGTCAACCCACCACACCCTCTCCCCTCTGCTCCTTAGCAGTAACAGCTCCTAGGAAAGGATTTTGAGGCTTGTGTTTGATAGCAGGATTTGTACATCAGAAGGAGGAATGTTTCAATATTTCTCTTAGTTTGGCAATATACTGCCTTTGCTACCTAACTCTAGGCACACTGGTTACTGGCGAGGTTATGCATCTTTTTAGATCTTTCTGTCACCCTCGCCCAGCATAAGAGGGAATTTTCCTTAGATCCTAGGAAATGGCAGAAATGTCACAAAAGGGGCTTTGATTTTTTCCTCTTCCCCAGAAAAGGTTCATTTTCATAGAATCAGAGAATGGATTGGATGATCTTAAAGATTGTCTAGTTCCAACCCCTCTTCCATAGGCAGGGACACCTTCAACTAGACCAGGTTACTCAAAGGCCAGTTGAACTTGGCCTTCTACATAGTAGTTTCCTGTGGATGCAGACTTGGATGACTGTGTCTATACAAATGGAAGATTCACAATTAACACTGGACAAACTGTCCAGGATGAATATGAAGGTTCTAAGGAAAAAACTGGGTTTGTATATATATCTATATTTCACAACCAAAGTCTGATACAGTAAACGCACTGCTTTGTATGAACAAAAGGGTTCTCTAGTTTCTTCCCTCAGAGACCTCATCTTATCAGTCTGTCTAATGGCCTCACCTTTCCTGTCAACAGATGTCATAAAGGAGCTCTCTAACACATAGGGCAGCTGCTTATCTAAACAAGCAATGTCATGCAAGTGTCTCTAGAGCAATCTGATGTCTCTATTGTTAAATGTTTTCTTTCAGCAGAAGAATGCACCTGTTGCCTGTTTAGGAGGCTGATCTTTTTGAAGAGCATTTGACGTATATTTGAAGTGCTATGTAAGAGACTGACGTTTGTATGCAGTGGATGCATTTACTCTCTCGCCTGTTCCATTCTTCTCTCTCTTCCATCAGCAGCATACCTTCATAGCCATCCTGGTTTCTGTCTCATACCCTTGATCTGCAGTCTGGTACTTTTTTTCCTCTCTCCTGGACAAAGGCGTCAAGTATAATCCCCTCATTCATGTCGTGCTTCCCTTTTGGTCCGTTCTGTTGTTACTTGCTTCAGTGGTGGTAGATGTCACGTTCCTCCTACAGATGATTTTACTTCTACCTGTTTGTTTCAGGGAACTGGATCCAGTGTCTGGCCAGCTGCTTGTTTCAATCAGATTTTGGAGACCTCCAGATTAATATGACAATAGTAGAATAAAAACATCTGAATATCTGTTAGAAGATGCTGAGACCATGTTATAACATACTTAAGCCAGTACTGCAGAATTATCACTCATATGAAAACACTATTCAGCACCAAGGTTTTTTTCGCCAGCCTTTTCAGGAAATTGTAACTACAGAGAGAATAATTTCTTATAGGAATTGAGTCAGAGATTAAACCTCAGTAAGTTACAGGAACAGAAAATTTGCTGCCAACAGTTTTACTTGCACTAGTTGTATCTTTACTAATGTGTACGACTTCTATCATTATCAACTAATAAGTGTTCTTAAACACATTGCTAACCTTACAGCAAGTCAGGAAGCATTGTAATAAGATAAATTATGTTGCAAGCTGGGCTTCCATAGCAATATCTAAAGTTTTAGACTTAAGCACTTCTGAGTCACTTTTGCACCTTTTGCTGATGTCTGGGAATTCAATCCACTGCAGAACTTAAATGAACTTCATTTTTGACCCATCATGAAAAATTACCCTCTCTCTCTTCATCCTTCTCAGTTACACTTTTCCTACATAATAATTTCATGTTTTTGAGTATCCAATGATTTTCTGTATCTTCAGCAGTGAGCTAGGTTTTAAAGGTCTCCATTTGCAATTAAATAAAAAAAAATTAGGCAATTTAAATTCTTTACTTTGCCAATTTGATAAGTGGTTTCTATGGTGATGAACTCCTAGCATTCTGAGGAGGATGGATTCAGATGAAGGTTGAGGGTGACAAGTAGATTTTGGATCCATTGCAGTGACCTTTGAGGAGAAACTGCTTCTATACTGCTAGTGTTCAAGTTGTTTTATAATCAAGGTTGATTTTTTGTCTGCTATAGGCTTCTTTGCTTTCTGCACTCCATTGTGGCTATAAAACAAAAGATAATATATTCTGTCAACAGAATGAAGTAATGCTGCTTGGTAATAGAGTTTGAAATGTTTACAAACCTATAAATGAAAACTGCTCCATTAATATGAATGAATATAATCAAATTCCTTCATGATAATTGCTGCATGCATAATATTGCACAACAGAGCTATTTTTAGCACATTAGTTATAGGTTTTATAAACTTAGAAAGGCAGTGACTGTTCACAAGTATTGTCTTCTCTTACACCAAAGAACACTTTTTCACATCCTTTCATTAAGTGTTAAAGGCTCATTCTGTAGTGGGCCAAGTCTGACTGTTAAACATGGAAGATAACAGTGTAATTACATGTTCTAAATCATAAACATATTTGGACTGTTCAAAAAAAGTCTCATCTTCTTCACTCTGGCCAGTGATGTAAAGTGATGACAAATAATACCTTGTGGCCTTGCAGGAGAAGGTACCAGCTCCTCTTTTTCTCAGCACTGTAATACAATGGTTCAGTGTGTCCTTTCACAAAGTAGGGGTAGCTAAAGTCTATTGACAGATTAATTATTTCAACACACAGGTGAGTGCTGGGTCATTGAATGTGCACGAGAGAGGATATTGGCTTTGGTCATTTCCTCTCCAAGGTGAAAGAGACAGAAGAGGTCCCATTGGATTTCAGGTACCCTAGTAATTATAGGGTCTTGCATGCCGCACCCTTAGCTCATTATTAAGAAAGAACTTGCAGAGTAATCTTGAATATTGAGGTGGCAGGGAATGCGTGGAAGAATTCTGCCCTAATGCACTCACTAATGAGTGGGAAAAGAGAGATGAACCAGAATAGTGAGAGAAAATGATTAAGGTTTTGCATGAAAGACTGGAGGAAAGTTAGCAATTTTAGAAGCTACAGGCTCTTTGGGAAGTCCTAAATGATGTGAATATCAACCATATAGCATCTGAATTCGTGTAGGTGAAATAGCACAAAGCTCAGTAGACATTGTTGATGGACAACAAACTCGGTTCCTCTGAGTCTAAATCTTTGTGTTCCTGCCACCAGGTTTAAAAAACTGATGTCCTAGCCTAGTCTCCAGCACACCAAAGAACCAAATACTATACACTGTGTTCATGTAGTGCTACAGGCAGCTTAAGAACATAAGATGACGTAACAAGTATATCTGGTCATTTATATATTGCATATATTGCCCACATTTTCCAGCTCTTGGGTACAGTTATCAGCATAAGGGGACAGTGGTAGGCCAAGAAATAATTGCTATCTGTTTCATGAACCACCACAAAAGAATGGACAGCACACCATAAGTGTTCTACATCAATATCATCAGGTAAGGTTTCTGTTTTTTCTCTTTTAGTACACTTTCAAAATTCCTAAGCATGCAGACCCATCATAAACAAATGTTTCTTTTAGTACAAGCTGGTAAACTTAAAATTACGACAAATAGTAGGAAATACATCTATCAGGGCTGCTTGAAATAATTTCTTCTACAGAAAACACATGAATGAAATGATAAAAGTCAAATAAATAAAAAGTAATAGGTCCTATTATCAGATATTGAATACATAAACATTTCTTTGTTTGAGATGATAAGTATATTAGAAATAAATCATTGAATATGTAAAGAAGGTGACACCTACTTCTTTATGCAAGGAAAAATACTGATTTATTTCACCACCAAAATTCAAAAATGGAACATCTCTAGATTACCAGATGTCATTGAAGACTATGCAACCTTTTGGGGTTTTGCTCATTGTTCCTAACAAAACATGATAATTTGTTCTGGGAATTTGGAACCACCTGCACAGATATTTTTAAAACACTGTTGTAAAATTTTCACTTTAACTTATGTACAGCAAATCTGATAGCAAAACAGAAAAAAAGAGACAAACAAAGAGGGAAGTAGCTTGCAATGTGATCAATGTCTGACAATTTAGTATGAGATGCAAAAAATCATAGAATCATAGAATAGTTTGGGTTGGAAGGGACCTTTCAAGGTCATCTAGTCATAGAATCTTAGAATGGTTCGTGTTGGAAGGACTCTTAAAGATCATTCAGTTCCAACCCCCCTGCCATGGACAGAGACACCTCCCACTAGACCAGGTTGCTCAAAGCCCCATCCAGCCTGGTCTTGAATCCTTCCAGGGAAGGGGCATCCACAACTTCTCTGGGCAACCCATTCCAGTGCTTCACCACCCTCACAGTAAAGAATTTCTTCCCAATATCTAATCTAAATCTACCCTCTTTCCGTGTAAAACCATTGCCCCTCATCCTATCGCTACATTTCTTGATAAAGAGTCCCTCCCCATCTCTCCTGTAGGCCACTATAAGGTCTCCCCAGAGCCTTCTCTTCTCCAGGCTGAACAATCCTAACTCTCTCAGCCTGTCTTCACAGGAGAGGTGCTCCAGCCCTCTGATCATCTTTGTGGTCCTATGCTGGACCCGTTCCAACAGGTCCATGTCCTTCCTGTGCTGAAGACTCTAGAGCTGGACACAGTACTCTAGGTAGGGTCTCATGAGATCAGAGTAGAGGGGCAGAGTCACCTCCCATGACCTGCTGGCCACACTTCTTTTGATGCAGCCCAGGATGTGGTTGGCTTTCTGGGCTGCAAGCACACATTGCTTTTCGTGTGTCCAGCTTTTCCTGCACCAGTACCCCAATTAATTCTCAGCAGGACAACCAGTAGTTGCCTGGACCCAGGTGCAGGAAGAACCCTGCACTTGGACTTGTTAAACCTTATGAGGTTTACATGTGCCAACTTCTCAACCTGTCCAGGTCCCTCTGGATGGCATCCCATCCTTGAGGTGTGTGAACTACACCACTCAGCTCTGTGTCATCTTCAAACTTGCTTAGGTGCACTCAATCCTACTGTCTATGTCATTGATGAAGATACTATACAGTACTGGTCCCAGTATAGACCCTGAGGGACACCTCTTGTCACCGATCTCCATCTGGACATTGAGCCATTTACCACTATCCTCTGGATGCGACCATCCAATCAATTACTCATCCAATGGAAGGATGTTGTTGGGGGGGCATGTCAAAGGCCTTACAGAAGTCCAGATAAACAACATCTGTAGCTTTTGTTTTGTCCACTGATGTAGTCATTCCATCATAGAGTCAGTAGGTTGTGCTCTAGGTGAAGCCATGGTGTCTTGAATCACCTCCCTGTCCTCCATATGCTGTAGCATAGCTTCAAGAAGGATCTGTTCCATGGTCTTCCCAGGCACAGATGTGAGGCTGACAGGTTGGTGGTTCCCAGGGTCCTCCTTTCTACCCTTTTTAAAAATGGTGCAATGGGTGCAATGTTTCCTTTTTTCCAGTCACCAGGGATTTCACCTGACTGCCATGACTTTTCAAATATCATTGAGAGTGACTTGGCAACTACATCAGCCAGTTCACTCAGGACTCTGGGATGCATCTCATCATGTCCCATAGAATTCTATATGTTCAGGTTGCTCAGGTGGTCACAAACCCAATTTTCTCTTACAGTGGGAGAGACTTTTCTCCCCCGGTCCCTGACTTGTGGTCCAACTACTTTAGAGGTGTGGGGAGAGAGGTTGCTAGTGAAGAAAGAAGCCAAAAAATCCCACCCCAAAACAAACAAACATAGGGAAAAATAGCTCACAATATAGTAAGTGAGCTGATGCTCTCTTTGTATGTAATCATTGTCCCGAAGAAATCTATACAGAATGTTATTGTTCCAAGAGGACTGACATTACAAATAAGACAACCAAACCAGTGCTCAGGTCAAATTTAGATGGATCACATATACATGAGATAAATGACAAAAAAGGAATATAAAGTAGAGATATTAGACAAATAATTATGATCTTCTTGGCAGGAACATAAACTGTAGTGCAGTTTTGGAGCTTTAGTTCCATATAATTATAGAACTAAAACAAAAAAAAATTACCTTTAGGAGTATTCATTTGTGATGTCTTCTATCTGGTGATCACTTTTGAAAACCAATCTATTGTATTTTAGACAAGTTCATTTCTAAAGGCTGAAGGACAAAAGAAAGATATAATTGGTCAGAGAATTTTGTTCATGCTACTAAAATATGTAGGTTCTTTCGAGCTATAGTAAGAGTTCTCATTCTAATGAAAATCTGGCACAGAAGGTTCTGTTTAAACTATATTTGAAATTTCAGCAAAGCTAAATTCACTATAGAGAATAGTCTCTGGTGGTCTGGAAAAGATTCATAATCAGAAATAGAATGATCTAACAGATGAAGGATACATCTTTTTTAAGTGTAGAAGGAGAGCAGTTAATTTCAAAGGCTTAACAACTATTTCCTGTGATCTTCCTTTCTAATCATTCAAGTGGATTTTTCTCCTGACAAACCGTAGGTCTTACTTTCCTTTGGTTTGGATCACAGATGATGAGACAGTTTAGTTTTACCACATTCTATTTACATGAAAATATTACCCATCCACTGGGATCTTCCAGAAGAACCAGTTTGTTGTTTGCTAGATTTTTCATGCTCTTGGAGGAACATCTTAAGCTACATCCTGGAGACTCATGTACATTCTCATAATTATTTTGGGTCCAGTACGGTTCATTTTATTCCACCAACCTAACGTCCATGATGTAGAACCAAACCCCAAACTGTTTCAAGACCCTCAACTATATGGCTACAACATACATTTTGGAAGCGTATCTGGTCTTGTTTGAAATTTGTATCAGCTAAAGACTTTCAACATATGTCCAGATGTCTTTTTCTGGCAATTAACTGTACTGATGTCTCAATTCTTGGTTTCAGACTTCAACCACATCATCTTCTTTCTTGTACTGCCTGTTAAGTCTAGTTCACTTCCTCACACATCTTCCTGTAGGTCAGGACTGAGTCACACTGATTGATTAATTGATTGCTTGATTATACCAACTTTAAAGTTAACAGGAGTGCTATAAAATAAGTTTGTGGGTTTTGTTCGTTTAATATTCTTTCATGGTTATCATGTAAAACTCTTGCCAACTCTTTGAGGTTTCCTTTAAAGGGAAAACATCTTAACTACACTGAAGTGCTTCACTACTAGTATACTTCAGTGAATGCCATTAGTGTAGCAGTCTCCTTTCTCCTATTTGATATTTCCTTGCTTCCATATCCCAGGATTACGCTCACCCTTTTAGTTACAGCATTTCACTCTTCATTTCATTATCTATTTTGACCCTTAAATCCCTCTCAATGTCACTGCAATCCAGAATGCAGCTCTTCTCACAAGTATGACCTACATTCTTATTTCCCAGTGTCTGAACCTGTATTTGTCTACATTAAAGCTTCAGTTAGTCAAAGGAATCCAATTTTACGCTAACAGCTCGTCCCATCATTATTGAGCATTACACATACCTTCACATCACTGCAAAATTTTAGCAGCATCCAGAAAACTCATTATTACCTTTATAAATGTTGCTAAAAATATTTATTTCACCAAGCCAAGATAAATCTAAGACATCACTGGGGGAAAAAAATCTTTTGTGGATGATTATTTCTCATTTACAATAACTTTTGTAATCTACTAGTGAAGTAGTTCTTAATCCATTTACCTTTATTTTATATACATTTCTCTTTATCTTACTTGCACAGATAATGAGGTTCAAATTTAGTTGTCATTTTTCGAAGTACTTGTAGTTTAAATACAGAGTAGTTGCTTATTGTTTTTCCATTGTAAGAAAAAACTTCACTTTCCAATGTCGCAGCCTCTTGCATGCAGGCACATTTCAATAGATTGGAGCAAGAGGAAAAAAATTGAATGACTTTTTTTTTTTAGTTTTTGGCAACAGGATACAATTCTGCAATGTGTCAAATTTTCAAACACAACTTTTTGCCGTAGGCCGTAACTAAAGCAACCCTTCCAGTTTGAGATGGGGGGAAAATGGCTGGCAATATTTCTGTATCAAATGTGGGGAGATGGAAAAGAAAATTCATAAACCATTACTGTAAAAAGAGGACCTTCTTCAGAAGCAGTCTTTACTCAGAGTAGAATCGACAGCCTTATCCTAATCAATGTTTTCTCTACAAGATGACTTCAGAGTGCCTCTATGGCCCAAGAGTCCTGTATACTCCCACTCTATTAATAAGTGTCTGGATGAAGCTATACTTCAAAGTCAGCATGGTAACCCAGAAATTAACCATGTCCTTTTTACAATGAGATAAATGATTTTGCAGGAAAAAAAGTGTTGGTGCTAAAGACAGAATTATTGTGAAAGGAGTTATAATTAAGGTTCTAAAGTAGGATGATGAATATTGTGTGATGTACAGATTATGGGATAAAAAGATGTAACTACAGAAATTGAATTTTCATAAAATCAGTCTGTATTTTTTCCCCTTGTTTACACCACACTTAAAAGAAACCTATGGCATACATTTACCAAAGTATTAAAAGGTCCAACAGCAAATATATAAACTGCAATAAATTATCTGGGGAAAAAGATTAAATTACCTCTTTCTCTCTGCTGTGGCATATCACCTAAGCGTACAATGGTGAATTGAATAAGTAAGCTAAAAATGAATATAAACATGTGAGAAAAATTCTTTGTCACATTGTAAATGTGTATCATGTTATCTTATCTTTCAAAAGAAACCTGAAACTCTCTGCTGCCATTTCACAGAAAATGTGGTGGGATTAGGTTATTTAACTTTTGAGATATTTCATCAGCAAGAAAGATTTTTTGAGTCAGAGGGGCAGAATAACCAACTGAATTCATTTACATTTACTACTTACTTTGTTGAACACATAAATCACAGCTTCGAAGGGAAATGAAGTTCAGGCCAACTTTTTCTCTCAGTTTTAGGCACACAATCCTCAGCCTAACACCTTTCAAAAGGAATGAAAAATTTAAAATTTAACCATCATTTCTTTGTGCCAGTCTTAATTCTTTCCAAACACCCATATGTCCTAGTGTTTTAAAACAGGAAAATATATTTGTTACAGCATACTTTCGTACACAAGAAGAAGGAACAGTTTTCCCTTTTGTAAGCGTTTAACCTCACTTTCTTTTGAAGGTAGTGTTTTTATTAGGACATGGTAGCAACAAAGGAGTAAATTGTAAACATTTATCATCTAAGCATTGCATTTATTGATTTTCTCATATAGAGTACTTTGGGTACGTAGTGATATATGTTATTACCAATGAAAAACGAAAGGTTGTAACAGTTCAGTGACTCTGGATCATCCCCCATGAGAGCAAGAAAACTTGGTTATAAAGTGTCCAAGTTGGACGTTATCCATTTATTGTGTTTTAAATGCACTCTTTGAACCTTAAATAATGCTGAGGGACAATTTCACCTCCTAGTGTAGTGCCACTGAAGTGGGTGGAATTGCACCAACAATTTAATTTGTCTCTCTGTGGTTGTGCATTTCTCCCTGTACTTGTCATATTTTGTTGTTAGACTTCCTTCAGTTACTATGAGGTATGTTGGTATCATAATCCAAATCACAAAGTATGTCATCAAAAAACATCTCAAAGGCCATATAAATAAGAATTCACCCATTTTCTTCAGCCATGAAGGTAAAACAGTCTCTCTCTCTCTCTCTCTCTCTCTCTCTCTCTCTCTATCTATCTATCTATCTATCTTTTTAAGGCTAAGTGTGGTACACTCCTTGTTTTTCCCATTACAATGGGAAGACAGCAAGTTCTGTCTGTGACCTGACTTCCCTTGATCAATTTCTGTAAAGAACAGGCAAAATTCTGACCAGGAGATTTGCCCTGTGAAAGTAAGGAAGGGTCAGAAATGACAGGGCAGGGAAGAAATAGACAGGACTATGATTTTATGCATTTACATTGTCTTAGCAGAAACAGTAGGGATTTTTTCAGTCTGATCTGCATGACTTTGAATGCTCCAAGAGGCATGTCACCCATCTGGAAGAATTCTCTAGTTCTCTTAGGAAGTGTTGCTTACTCTAATACAAACAATAAACACAGTGTTCCCTTACAAAATTTGCACGTGGTGAGCAAGGAGAAACCCTGCATACTCCCAGAAAACACTTGAGTGAATGCTAGTTTATCTCTCCGTTGCCATTGAGTATATAGGAACTTAGACATTACTGTGGTGGGAGTTTAGAGGACAGACAAAACAGACTGTTTTAACCATTAAACATTAGTAATTAATTCATTATTAGCACACTACTTGCATATTGTTAATTCTTACACATTATTAAACTTCATCAGTACATAGACAATACTGTTGATCTTAACAGTTAACAGCTGTGTACCAGATTATATATGAGTATAGAGATCCGATATTTCTTTTTCATTTGTCTTCCCAGCCATCCTTCTTGTGTATTGAGAAGGATGCCTGCCTATTTGCAGTGCCATGCACTTGCCTTTTTCTTCAGCAATGTCGTTACTTGAATGCCTTCTATGTTCAACTATACTAATCTTCATTTTCCCCTTTGGTGGTCAAATTTCTCACATATGTATATAAAATTACATGCACAGTGTTACTAAACACACTTTTTTGTTACACTATTTTAACATGCTTATATTCATTTTCAAGTCAAGTTAGTATTAATTATATCCCAATTGGTGCACTTCACAGATGTCACATGTCTATGTTTTGGCTCCATCTCAGTGAAAGTAAGTTACCTCATGCCCACCATGAGATGACCACACGCATTTTGACAGCTACTGTATAATGCTAGTGTACTGCACATCTATGCCTCAGCTTGCTTCACTTCCAGGTGAAGCACACAGAATGTCACTGGTGAAAGAAAACATACTCTAACTTCATATCTGTCTTTCTCCACATTAGAAATGGTTTTTAATTATCCAGTAATATTTTATTTTTTCTTTAAAATATTAAAACCAAACTAAATCAAGTCTTGACTTTTCTGTTGTGTAGATTGGCAGTGTCATTCCCAATGAACTCTCCTCAGACAGCTCTGGTAATAAATCTCAAGAACTGGTGGAACGATGGCAAAAGAGAGCAGAACCAAAGGTTCTGCATTTTCAGGCACTTTTTGGTGTTCAATGCTAAATGCTAGGAAAATGGAGACAGAAATAAAAAATAGAGGTTAGCAGAGTACACATGATTTGTTTTCATTGAGGTGAACTGATGTTTTCAGTGGCTCTCATGCTGTCGTCCATTTATATTTTCCTTTTCTCGTCCAAGTAGTATCCACTTTATCACCTTTGGAATGCCTCAGGCTCTAAGCAAGTTTACCAAAAGGTATGTTTAGTTCTATCTTCACATCATATTTTTTATCAGAAAGTGAGCAAACACATTCAGATAAAATATCACTGCCTCTCCAGGTGCCATCAGAAGGCCTTAATTTACCAGTGAAACAAAGCATCTGGTCCCTTCTATTAACTTTAGCTCATCACAGGAAATATCTAATCTTCAGACACGAGATTTTTCTGCACCTCAGTACAGTTAAAATAATTTCATAAATATGTGTCTGCATGTGTGTACTTTTGCTCTTCTTGCTTACATTCAGATCAAGGAAAAGAGAGTCAGCTTCTTATCTTGAAGTTATCATCAAAGTTTCACAGGAGATGAATGACATCAGTCACAGGCTTGTTCCTAAAACATCTTTACTGAAATTTTAATGACAATGACAAGCTAATCTTGAGGGATCTTCAGGCACTATGGCACAAGGACTGCACTGCTTACCTCTCCCATTTAAACTGATGTTGCATTTGTTCCAGACACACACACAAAATTCTGAAAAATATCTTTGAAACTCAGTAACATAATTCCTGATGAAGACTCAAGAGTTTGGATGGTGAGTCAAGAGAGAAAAGGTTCATTTAGAGCACATCAGCTTAGACTGAAAAGACAGTACGTTGAATAATGTCTCGAACTTCTAAACTGAGGTCAGTTTTCATTGACCTAAAGCAACATTTGCATCTATACAGATACACTGTGCACACCATCTTTTCAACCTTTCCCTCGGAATAGAAAATGGAAAAAGGAAGAATTATCTTGGGAATATGTATGCTTTTGTGTGGGCTGGTTTGACTAGCACCTGATTGCTAATGCTGATTCACTATAGATTTCTTTCTAGTGGCAGGGCAAAGGCTCTTGCAATTGTGCATGGGTATAATTTACATTGCCACTAATTTATAGTTTACTCTGCAGTCCCTAGGGAAAATTCTCATATTAACAAAAATCTAGCAGTAAAAGATCTACTTTAAATCAGTTTTCACACAAATCTGTCCTTAAAAGCTAAATTTACTAAAGGGAATTGCTAAAAACAGCTTAGAGAAAAACCCGGGGGAAAAAAGAAAGCATCTTTTCTAGGGGAAACAGAGAAAACAGAGAGAATATGTCATGGCCAAAAAGACTGATCTGTGATAAGTCTTGGTAGCTGGAAACATACACAGACTCATAATCCAAAATTAAAATTTTCCAATAAAGTACACAACATTCTGGCTCAGTGGATTATAGTCATCTCTGATTTCAACGTAATTTTTAAATTAAGGTGAACTAGTTAGAACAAAACAGGACTGGATAATACAGTCAGTTAAGATTTACAGACAAAACTGCATTTATGACTACAATGCACAATTCGGTATTTTGCCAGTCTAGTTGATTACTTCATTTGCCTTTGCAAATTGTAGTTTGGGAACACATGATTTGACAATTGAAATTTTACTGATCATTGTCAAAAACCTAATATTTGACATACGAACAGTATTTTGCCTCCTACTTGAAAACCCAGAGAGATTCATTCTTTTTTTTGTTTTAATTAAATATACTAGAGAACTTAGTGGACAAGAACACTGTTTTTGTCAACAACAAAAAATGTAACAAGAACTGTACATAACTGTACATGTACGGCCTCAAGTTGCACCAGGGGAGGTTTAGATTGGATATTAGGAAACATTTCTTCACTGAAAGGGTTATCAAGCATTGGAATGGGCTGCCCAGGGAAGTGGTTGAGGCATCATCCCTGGAGGTGTTCAAAACACGGGTAGACATGGTCCTCAGGAATATGGTTTAGTAATTTTTATTTCCTATTTCTTATTTATTTTTTTGTCAGAGTTAGGTTAGTGGTTGGACTAGATGATCTTTAAGGTCCCTTCCAACCTAGACGATTCTATGATTCTATAACATACAAGAAATAACAGAAGTGAGGAAAAATTATTCTCCATTATTGCTGAAGATTATATGGTATATACAATTTCTCAGCACTAAGGTTTGGTCTTTGTTCTCCCTCCTTCTCTTTCTCAGTCTCTTTCTCTCATTCTGTGTCAGATAAAAGTCCTAGATGATAGGGTGTTAGATATTAGTTGGCCTGTAACTCTCAATGTTCGTCTAAGAATTTTGTAAAATCTTTTCCTTTCTTTTTCCTAGCAAGTTAAATTGATATTGTTGATGAAATTGCTGAAAATGTTCATCTTAAAAGTATAACAGTCTTTATTATTATCTTTCCTCTTTGCTCTAAAAAGCAAGACACAGGACCGTACTGAATTAGCTGTTGGCACCAATGGAAAACTTCACCTCCTATAGTCAAGACAAGGCACGGGAACATCTGAGATTTCCTGCCACCTACAAAGGACTCTACAGACCTTTGCTCTTTCCTGTCTCTATGTGAGGAAGACAATAAAAACCAAAATCAACAACACAAAGAAAAAGAATATAATTTACAGTTAACATGTCCTCTGGGTTTCCTAGTGTGTCTTATCACTCATGTTTGTCTTCCAGATTGTAAACCTTGCAGGGAATGGATTGTTTTGTTATGTGCGTGTTGTGCAAGGTCAAGGATACAGTCAGGGCTGAGTAAATATGCAAACAGTGGTCAATCACAATCACAAAAGCCGTACATACAAAGATATATATATATATATATATATCTTTGCATAAACTGTGTCTAGGAGTTCAAAACCCATGTTCTCTGTCCCATCAGTGGTTTGACCCTAGAATGACATTATGACTTCTGGAGGCAATTCTTGTTTTTTTAAATGAAAGATGTTAATGATGAATCAGTATTAGTCTCCTGACTTACTCTGTGGTAGCATTAAGCTTGATGAGCCTAGTTGTTTTTAATGAGGCTGGTACAATTTTAAGGTTTACTTTCAAGGACACTTACAATAACATCACTTTATCCACTTACAATTCTGTATAGCACATTTAACAACAGCAACAAAAGTCCTCTATGAAAAGACATTTCCTTTAATATTATCTGAACATTGCAAATTTAAAATTTGTAGGCAAAAGCTTTACAAGTGCTGTATAGTTTCCTTGGAGAATACAATACCCTTGGAGATTTTTTTAGTACATCATCCTGTGATATATTGCAGCAAAATGTAAAAGAGACAGGTGAAATAGAAAACTGATAATGTTAAAGCATGATCATCTAACATCTACTATTATGTGTTCATTCCTCAGATAGTAGAAGTTGTCTCCTGAGATCATTCTACAGGCAGGGCAAGAAAAAACAGTGTAAGAATGGACTATCTGGTGTATCTACTCCTTTTTGTTATTCTAAATGTGACTGCTGTGCCATTCACTATGGAGGAAGTACCAGAAAACCATTATGTCTTTGTTTTCTGTTGATGACTGAGTCATATTTCAATAATTTTGTTTGAAATGTTATATATAGGTGAAGCAGACTTCACATTGCATTTCCTTTGCAAAACTTCAGCCAGAATAATTCAGCTTCACTGTAGTTCTCAAAAACCAAACTCAAGAAAATTACATTTATTGATATTTTACAGGATAATGCCTATGTGTCAAATATGTCTTCTGCAGTCTCTCTGAATACTCCATTCACACTCTAGCAGACACAAATACTTCTAAAACTACAGCTTTTAGCTTTTTGAGAGCAAAGGTTTTTCAAATTTTGGTGCCCAAAGAATTTGAGTATGGTGCATCCCCTCAAAACTCACAGAGGGTAGAGGCTATCCTTATGGATCAATTGAATTATTTCTTTTCATCCCATGGAATGCCTGGGAAACCCTGCTTTCAGGAGCTCTAAACCATGACTCTTCTCCCCACTGGGATCTCCCCTCCCTGCTGTCTTCTAGAGAGTACAAATGAGGAGAATGAATAGATTTGACCGAATATAGGAAGAGCATAAATTGGATTGTGACAAAAGAAGCTCAGACAGTCCTCATGAGGGAGGAGATAATCCTTGTCCGGGCAGCAAACACTAGGGAGGCCAGGAAATTTCATTTGGAAAAGGATAGGCAGATCAGGTGCATTTGTACAAGTCATGCCAAAATGAAGCTGGCTTTGAGCATAAGCAATGTTAATGAAGTCTCTAAGCTCTCACTCTCCATCTGCTCTCTCATTGGGGGTACTTTTGAAGCTCTGCTGGCTAGATCTTGGTTTGCAATAGGTTGTGGAGCTCCTAACCCAGCATATGCAGCCTGTGCCAGTTCTAAATGCTTAGTACAATTGTGAGGCCCAGCTGCCTACAGCTGGACTAGTCATCTCTGAATACCAGAGGGTGCTGCTGGAATTTTTGATAAGGCAATACAGAAATCTTAGTCTGGAGCATAAGGTGAAATTTATGCTTTTGTGTTTATGTGTTGGAAAATAGCTTTTTTTACTTAGGCTGGCAGAATAAATACTCATTAGGATCATGCCCTGGAAATCAGTGCATTTGGGTGCCTTCTGTCCTTAAATCTATTTTCAGCACAAGAAGCAACATCACTGTCAGAGATATGGAGCTGTAATGCAAGTTACTCTGGAAATTACAGTTCCTGGAATCCCCGAGACCTGCCAGTTATTATGACCTCATATGGTAAACAGCAAAAGCTTTGACCTGTATGAAAATTAAAACACAGAAAAATGTTGACTCACTTTTGGAAAGAAAAAAGATGAAACAGTTCTATTCCTAGTTTGAGTTTTAAAAAATAGTGGCAAAAAACTGCTTCAGCAATGGGATAGACTGTTTGGGGTCACATACAATACTTGGTAGAATAAGTTGACACTGATCTAGAGGACATTTTTGACAGATGAATTTGCTACCGTACTTGACCCTGCCATTTTTTTTGCTGTGTGGAATAATTCACCACTATGGGTTGTACAAAGTTACTATGCTGCAGTCAAATATCATTGGCAGGATTTTTTTGGCCAGAAATGCGTTTTGCACCTATAATAAAAATGATAGCAGTTGCTGAAATATTCTTGCATCTTTTATTAAATATATATATAAATGTCATATGTTATATATATGTGGAGGACTAAGGAAGAGGTTGGTAGCCAAGATCTTGAAGATACTTAACAGGAATGAAAGTAGCTGTGTATAGTTGAGTTCTAAGGTTGGATTTAACTCTTTGGTACAGACACATGTGAACTCTCACAGTAAGTTCCCAGGTTCCTTTGGGAAGTGACTTTTTTTGTCTGGTTGGGTGTCGTTTTTGGTTTTTTTTATCCTTCATCAGTAGGTACAGGAAGAGACAGGTAGACAGTATCTGGAGAAGTCAGCTTTAATTTATTGTGAACATTTCCTCATCAAAATCAGAGAAAGACTACCCTGAGTATCCTGTTTTACCCCACCTGCTCTTCAATTACTTCAGTATCCTTTTGGCTTCCTGGAGCAGAGATCAACCTATATCATGCTACTTTGGTCTCATTTCCCACTCACAGAAATCTGCTTTAGTAGGAACTACATTTAAAAAAGGAGGGGCAGGTAGATGGAGACAGAGAAACTTAGTTCAAGAAACTGATAATAGATAATATGCTAATGAGTATTCTTGATGTTCTGTCACATTTAGATATGTGGCATTCAGATATAACATTAACATTCAGAATTGATGATGCCTGATGTTATTTTTGAACTGAATATGTAAATATGTATTTTAGAATATGTGATAAGGAGAAACTAAAGCAATAAAAATAAAGTTAGTAAGCTATGGTCAGCCAAAAAACCCAGAGTGAGCAGAGGCAGTTTCTACCTCTCAAAGTTTGATGACAAAGGATAGAGACGAAGTGGCTCACAGCCAAAGATTTGATACCTTTTTTATATTTTCCAGTTTTTTGCTTCCTGCAGCACCCTTTGATTTCATAGGATGTATAGTATGCTAGTAAAAAGAAATAATACTGTATAAATAAATTAATAAAAATATAAATAATATATGCTTTTATGTATATAAAGTGTACTACTTTGTTCATAAGCAATTCTTTGGCCTACAATTTCAAGCACAGGTTTAGGAACAGGTTTTTAAAGTATTTTTATATTTCACTGGTGCTGTTTTTCGCTACGGTTACACTTCAAAAATATTCCAAAAATACCCCAAACAGATTTGCATTCTCCAGTGGCTTGCACTGTGGAAATAATTTACTCTATTTGTCCAGAAAAGTACTTAAAAATTGTAAACGCAAAATATTAGTCAGAGTAATGTAATTGAGTAAAAATATTGGGTAGGTTCTTTTGAGATATTATAGATTCTATATTTGCTAGCTGAATGAAAAATAAAAGGCCATATCTTTAGCCAGTACAAAATGCTATGACTCACCTGACATTCTGGTAATTGCACCTTTTCACACTATCTTAGTATCTAAGTACTTATCTAAGTAATCTAAGATTGAACCTATCTTTGGTCAGAAGAATATATATATATGTATATCCGTACACACACATTTTACAGAAGTCCACAAATACCTTAAATATTCTAAAAATATTAAATGAAACAAACCCAGAACTCACATCTAAAGAGAATGAAAACAGTTTAAAATATCTCACGAAGGACAGGTCCCAAAATGGTGGGAGAATAGATGGCCAGCATTTCTAAGCAAAGCATAGGCTTGTGACCACCTCATGATAATAAACTTCTGGCAATAAGTTTTCGTTTTAGAATATGACCATTTTTGTCATTCACTTACAAGGCTGATCGACAAGAGGTTGGTAGCAAGGATGATTTTTTTTTATGTCTTCTTTAATGCGGTAAGAATATGGCAGTCGTCATAATAAAGAGAAAAAACCCCCAAAACTCACATGGGTAAAGTCCTAAATCCCTGTACGGCATAATTACTCAGAAAATATGTGTAAAAATTCTCTATACAGCAATCTGCTGAGCTCTGGTATTGTGATACTACTGTTAGAGGTTAATGAACAGCCTCGATAGACTTTTGAAACTGCAGTGATAATCCCCTAAAAAAAATGCATTGTCTTAGAAGTAGTACACACTGTTTGCTTCCATGTCTTCCATTTGAAAAGCACTTTGTGTTCTCTTTGACCATCAAATGCTGTGTGCCTTTGCCACAGGAATCATGGAGAGTCAGAAGGCATTTGCAGACAGCTGGTGCTATATTATTTTTTTTGCAATAAATGGGGAACACAGGATGACTAATTTAAAGCCCGAGCTTTGGTCTGTCACTAGAAAAATCTAGTCATGCCACATTAGAAAAAGAACCTTTGGGATTTTTGTAATTTCATTGGGGAAATGACCTGAGTTAGAACTAATCTTCTGATGCCATTTGATCTGGATCAAGCCTCCAAGCTGTTCAGCTCTCTAACTGCTTGAAAAATTTTGCTGGTGGAAGTGAATGAACAGTGAGGGATGAGAACAAGGGACCAAGTGGAAAAATGAGGCAGCTTATTTTGATGGCAGCACCGGTCTACAGTCTCAGTTACCTTGGGTATACCACAAGTCCGTGATGTGGAGTCACATGGAGAACTATTTGTGTTTGTAACAGCCTCGTCTGAGAGGAAAGACACTTCCAAAAATTCCACACAAAGTTTTATATCTTGCCAGGGGAAAATTTCTGACTTGGGTCTCATTAGCTTCTTACAGAAAAATGAGGATTTGCCCCACACTTTCCCTCTGCACTTTCTCTACACTTTCTCCTCCATTCTTTCCCCTGTTTTTAGTTACACAAGTTACACATTTTTTTCTTTTCTTTTTTTTTTTTTTTTAATTTTCTGTTCCTTTCTTCTTTTAGAGTTTCTGACAGAGAACTAGGCTTACAAGTTATTGTAAGTATATTCCAACATCATGACTATTTCTGTGATACATCAAGACAAGAAGTCTCAACAACTACAGCATAAACCTGTGTATGAAATAAGGTTTATCTGGCCTTCTAACAGCTTCAGAGCTCTCCACAGGAATGGAGGAGAGATGATGTAACTCTGGTGAATAATTGCTACAACACAGATTTAAACAAAGAGTAAACCATCATCACCTATGTAGAGTGAACTAAAGTTACTGTAAAAAAGCATAGATGCTATCAGTGAGGATTATGGCAAGTCATATATATGAAAAACAGACCTGATGTTTTTTTTTCCTGGAACACAACTGGTTGAAATCTGCTGCTGTGTTATGCAACATAGCAGCAACTGCACTACTTCAGGATAAGGACAGAAGGGCTCAGTAACAGTATATTGTGTCACTGTCCAATTAAGAAAAGCAAAATAAAGTTCCTGAAATAGCTTTCAATTAACAGTTATTACGAGCCATAGTATATCCAGTTTCTTAAAGGGCCATTAATTGTTAATATACTGCAATTAGCCCTTAAGTATGTGATTAATATTCTGTTAAATGCTTATTTAATGTTATTTGGCATTCATTACCAATGAATAGATATTTAATTGAAGGCTGCTTCCTCCTTAGCAGAATAGCTGATCTCCTTTGCCCCTTCCGTGATTACTTTCTGCTATTTGTTTTTCTTCAGACCATTGCCTTTAAGGTTGTAGAATTATTCTTCTCCTTGTAGTTCAGTCAGCTAAGCAGAAAATAAGCAGTTTTTTAGTCCATCATACCTATTCAGATAAGTGTGCTGGGATTATAGATGCATCAAAGCACACTGAAATTCATTCAGCAAAATGTATCTTAACCCCCAATATACAGGGTTTGATGAAAGAAAGTAAAAATTTCATAGCCCTTTTTTTTCTCCTGCTCCCTCCTCCTTCATTCCCTTCCTCCACTCCCTTCTTCCCCAGCATCACCAGCTGTAATAGATGTGAGCAGGGCAAACCAGGCAGAGAAAATACAGCAGCAAATAAGTATGGTAATATGATTGCCTTATGGAGAAAACTTTTAAATTGCTTTCCAACAAGATGAACCTGTTTCTGCTGTGTGGTACACAAAGCTGATGCAGAATGGAGAAATTGTGTGAGTTACAAATTATACCACTCTCAAGAGGTCAACACCCCATTGGCTGGCATTTGCATTCACAATTGTCCTCTTTCAGTTTAAAATGAGATAGCATAAAGGGAAATTATCAAGTCAATTGTTGCATGCCCAACTCCAGATAGTAAAAGGAGTCCAGTATTCAACAGCAACAATAATCTATACTTCCACTTGGGAAGTCTTTCCTGTTATGTAGGAAAAAATTACTAATCACTAAGCACAAAATAGTTTTGAAGGACCATTAGCTGCGCTTATGTTACTAGGTGGTAAATAAACAAGCAAATTCACCAACATGTTTTAAATTGTTGAAAGATGTTTGAATCTATTCACTTCTCTTTCAGATTTACTCATTCAATTCATTGAGATGAGTAATAAAGAACTATATAAGGAATAAAATGATGTAAAAATATTCCCTTGTTAGTGATATTAATTTCATCTTTCAACCAGTTCCTGCAGATGAAAAAAAAATCTGTAGGGTAAATACCATAAATGGTTAAAATATATAATTGACTTATGAAAAATATGATTATATACATATCTTTCTAAACTTTGTTAGAGCAAAGTGTTTGTTTTCCAACTCTGTTTTGCACGTATATTCCCTTGCACCATGAACGAGAATGTATAGGAGAGTGAAATGTTATTTGCATTGTCATATTAAATTACTTTATTAAGCACTCTAGTTCATTCTTGAAATTTATATCAGTTTAAACTTTCCTTTTAAAAAAAAGTCTTAATTAGAACTCCACCTCTGGCAGAAAGTAATGCTTAAACAGGGTACTGCATTAACTCTTTGCATGAGTTTCCCTGTCCATTTCCTGGTTGTTTTCAGAGTATGAAAAGCTTCAGTATTTTTAATTTCACTAAGCTCTACTGTTCCACTGAAGAAATCTCAGAAACATTTCTGATTATTTTTGAGGACTCATGGGATGCTAGAAGGCAAACATCATGTCAATCTTTAAAGAGGTCAAGGAGCTAGGAAAAAAAATGAAAAGACAGAGAATTGACGACCAGTCAGGTTATTTTCAATTCCTCAGAAGAATCTGGAAGAAATAATTCAGCTAACTATTTGCAAGATAACAAGGAACCGAGCAAAGCCAAACCCATATTTTCCTTTAAATTCTGCATAACAAGGATGATGAAAACAGGAGGTGTTACACATCATAACCTTTGCAGTCAC
This sequence comes from Limnodromus scolopaceus, assembly GCA_028565335.1. Lineage (NCBI taxonomy): Eukaryota > Metazoa > Chordata > Aves > Charadriiformes > Scolopacidae > Limnodromus > Limnodromus scolopaceus. The sequence continues at coordinate 103,050,859 of JAOXNO010000013.1, read as the reverse complement.
AATCCATTCTAAAAATAAATCTAGGGAAATATTGTTTTAATAGAAGTACTATTTGGTGGCAGTAAAATGCTCCTTAAATTGTATCTATCAATGGTTAATTGTCAAAATGAAAGAAAGCATTGAATAGGATTAATTCAGGGAGTCATGATTTTAAAGTTCTTCAATATCTTCATCGATGATCTTCCTGATTAAAACAATGTATTTGTCAGTGTATGAGAGTCACATGATGCTAGAAGGCACTATTGGAAAACAAGATCAGAATTAAAAATCTCAGCAAACTGATGTCTCAAAGGGTACAATGATGCTCAGTAAATACAAAGCTTTTCTTTTAGGCAGGAATAATTAGTTGTACAAACACAGGATGGGAAGCAACAAAATGGCTAAAAAAAGATGAGCTATAGTGGAATACAAACTGAACCAGCATCAGGAATAACACCACCTTGTGAAAAAGAGTGAATGTTTTATTTGGATATATAGCAGGTGTTTTGCATGCTGACTAGCAAAAGGAAAAAAGGCCAAAAAATCTTTGAAGAAAAATCTTTCTAAAACTAAGGTAATGAAACAGCAATGGAATGGATCACCTAGGGGAATGGTGGAATTTACCCTGTATGATCAATTATACAAAGAATATTAATATCAGTCATGAGGCACAGACAGACCTGAATGAGCAAGCTTAGTCAAGAAGTGCAGACTTCAGTTATTCTGCTGTTTCCTGTCAAAAAAAAAAAAAAAAAAAAGCAAAGCAGTATGGTACAAGAACATTCCTATTAGACTGAATTGGAGCTATTAATTAATACTTAAGTATACATATTAATTTTTATTTGGGGGGGTGGAGGGGAGGAAGGTCTAATCAGGCTTGTAGAGGAAACCTCTCAAAGGGAGAGGCTACAGTCAGTTAGATGAAGAATTTTTCATTCAGATTCACCGATCACTTGTACTGTTCCCATGAGAATGCATAGTTAGACAGGCTTGTAAATTGAGCTCTGAGGCTTTGAAGGATGTCCATGGTTCTGTCAATGCAGTCTGGCTCTATCAAGCCAAGGCAGGCTAGTGCCCAATCCAAATGCTCTGTTGCTGTTTTGTGCTCTGAAATATTTCAAACATGAACATTTTGGCCTTGAGCTTCAGATGAATTAAATCACCAACACTATTAAGAGAAAACACAGTGGCTCTGGGGGCCAGTGCAGCCAGAACTACTCTTTGCCAGGCTACATAGTCATAGCCACTTTGTTTGTGGGAAGATTGGTTCTGCAGTGTTTTAAACAGGTCATTCTCTTCGTATTTCTGATTAATGTCTGCCTCCCAAATCTTGACCTAAATACATTATTTTAAGCAGTTTTTTCAAGGAAAAAAAGCAAAAAAGAAAGAAAGGCTTCTCTCTCTAATAATATATCACTCACAATCGATTTGTTGTTAATTGGGATTATCCCTCATCAGTGAACAGAAGGCACTGCTGTATACATTCTGTTGATTTGTACCTGTCTGCTGTGGGTTAATGGCATGATTAAAAAACATTTCACACTGAGTTTCCAGCATCAGAAAAGCAATATTATTCAGTGACTGACTTTTACCTTAGGCTTAGTGTTCAACTCATTCCTGTGCAGCCTATCTAGAAAGGAGAATATTAACCTTAACAAACACAAGTAATTATATTTCAGCAATGTGTAGCATTATAGTGGTATTTATTTTTCTCTTTACTCCCTTAGTAAGTGCCTGCACCTTAACTTGGCATCCCCTTTTTAAGGTTATATCTGACATTGCAGGACCCCTGAGTATTGAAAAAATGCCCCTGATTTCAGCTGGTTCGACATTTCAAACTAGGATTCCAAAAGGCTGCATAAGCTTTGAATGATCTCATGTCATTACATTATAGCTTCCTCTGACCCTTCTTCTATTTTTATTATATGCTTTGTGGCCAAATTCAGCATAGGAATACAGCCTGCACTTAATTGTAGCAGTACTGAATTGGGATTTCAGTATCCTTTGACCTACCATTGTAATGATTGTTGCCTATTACGTTTTCAGGCTTCTTTCACCTTAGAAAACTTAGTGTTTGCTATAAAACCCTTTAAAATGTATCTGTCCTTCATAACTGCATCCCAACACAACCAAATTTACCAGGAAATTATTAAACAAACTGGGAGGAAAAAAATCCTTTGAAGGCTGCACCAGTCTTGATTCCTAACTTCACAACTGTAGCCATCATGAAGTGAAGACAGAAAAGCCATAGCTGTTAGCAATACTATTTTTTTGCTAGAAAATGTGGATTTTATTTTGAAAACATTTAAGGAAGGAAAAGGAGTGGGTTTGCATGTTTGCCTTCTTTTTGCTTTTATGGAAGAAATACCTAATTTTGAGAAGATATTTATGTACGATAAACAAGCTCATTCCACAACAATCCTCAATATATGTGTAACTGTAACAAAAAGCAAAGTCTCAGTTTTCAGTACAATTTCTGTATGATCCCTGTGTGACTTGCTCTTGCAGTGGAGATGTCATAACTGCACTGAGAGGGAGGAAAGAAAAAAAGAGGGTTATTGTATATCATACACTTCAGCTGAATATTAAGCCCTCCAGATTCCTACATGAAAGAACATTGTGAAAAGGGAAAAGGGTGCACAGCAGGTAGAAGAATACATTTCTGAACAATATACTCTTGGTTGGATATTCAATATTGTATTGTGCATCAGCTGGTCTGTCATGTTTTCCCCAAGCAAGAAAACAAGCTCAAAATAAGCTAAACAAAACAAGTTCTTCCAGCCTAAGTGGCTTATTTTCCATAAGTGTAGACAGTAAATAAATAAACAAAAACTGATACTCAATGTAATACTGCTCATGTAGTTGTAATACTCATGTAAGTCTTCTCCCTCTCTGTTTCTCCTGATGTCAGCAGACAGCTAAGGTAGGCCTCTTGCTTTTAAAAGGGTGACATTCACAACCAGCTCCATGCTTGCTCTGTGCTATTCTGACTATGGCGCTTTCACTAGTGGTTGCTTTATATCCTTCTGATTTGGAATCAGCAGTCACAACCACCCAGCAATCCCAAGGACATATGGACACCTCTTTATTTCAAAATCTAATCAATTGCTGCAGCCCACCTTCAAAGTCAGGTTTCTCACACAGACACAATTAGAATGGACAATGGCCAGGAGACACTAAACAACATTAAAACAAATACAAAGACAGAAACTAAAACCTGCCTAATGCACTTCCTCCCCACCCCAATATATTAATTATATTGGCACAGTATGGAAATCTTCAGCAAGCAACCTTCAATATGACCTTTGTAATAAAAGATCAATAACAGTAATGCAGGAAAAAAGAACTCTGTGTGCCCTTTTTAGAAGTTGAGGGAGTGCAAGGAGTCAAGCAAAATTTGCATTCTGTTCCACTTCACATTCCCAGTCCTTGTACTTCTGTCTGGCCGCCTGAGTAAACTCTCTGGATTTCATAGCAGGTGTAAAACGCAAGGTTAAGGAGAGATGACCATTTGGCCTTCATTTTATTGTAAATTGTTCCTAGAATGTTTGCCTTTGTTCTGCTGTTTGCTTTTGGTTAAGAGCTGAGCTCTCATGGTTCACCCAGATGTGCCCTGGAGTCTTCTGTCCTTCCAACTTATCACCTGACAGCAATGATTGTGTAGTGTAATTAAAAGTCAATGCTAGCTTTTGGGATATATGCTATAATAAAAGAACCATCTGAAATTAGGACTTAAATAATGAAGGGTTCAGGGACACGTAGGCTGGTGTTTGTTATGCATTTTAATAGAGGAAGTTTGCAGCTAATTGGAGGCTAACTAAACCCTTTGGACACATTTCAAGTCACGTCAGTCCTTTTTTTCTCCCCAAGGATTCTGATAGGCCATGCAGCTTAGTGCTGCCTTTTTCTATCTTAATTACCACATTGAGTTGTGCTAATGTACGTTTACTTTGGAGGCATGTGTTATGATTATAACCCAGGCAAGAGTTTCTACTACAGGCTTCAGAATCTAGTTTAAACACCTCTCTATCTGCAAATAGTAGAAGAAAAAAATTAAAGACCAATTTGCTTCTCAAACTAATGCATTGTAACTCATGCACATGCATCTAGAGAAAATAGGTCACCTGAGCTATTGTGACTGACCCCAGTAGCTCATAACCAAGGTCTTTGTTATTCTGTATTTGAGACATTATTAGATCTGGTTTTATATAATATTACACATTCATTGGGCTACAAGAACCATCCTTACCATGAACACACACTCTTCATAGTGGCCTTGCAGAGACTCATCAGTTTTATGCACGTTAAGCCAGTGAATGGAAATCTATATTATGCGATGCAGTTTCAACTGCAACCATGTGGCTAACGGGGAAAAAAAGATTATGACAACCTCATTTTTTTACTGCTTGTGGAATTTTGGCAAAGCGTGGTCAGTGAACACAGTAGACTAACATTCAAAATTCAGGCATAAGTTAGGGAAAAGGAGAACCATTTCAAAAGGAAAATGAAATACAGACATATTGAGTTTTATAAATGTCAGTAGAAAATGCCATACAGTGCAAAAGTCACAGACAGGAAAAAAGCTCTAATACTTTACCATGATATGCACATGCATGCACATCTCTTTTGAGGAATTAGCAAAAGAGTTGACCTTAAAACAAAAGAATTTGATCTTCCATTTTGGGAGGTTAGCATCTAAAAAGCTGATTAAAAATTTTTAATTACCTCTTCAGCTTTCAATGAGCCTGGAAGCAAAGTGGTTTGTCTGAGTTTATATAGACAGATATCCAAGTTTTGGAGTACTTCCCTGCTTTGGTAAATAATTCTAGGAGCAACAAGCATGCATTTCTCAGCAGCCATATGTCTTTCTCTCCCTTTCCTGCCTCCAAAAAATAAAGGAAGTGTATTTAAACTGTGCATATGCATATTTTCATTCATAGGACTTTCATAGCTACCTAAGCTGTAATTCAGGTGAAGGAAACTTCTCTTAGTTTACAGAAGAGAGGACTGAGGGGGGATCTGATCAATCCTTATAAATACTTAAAGGGAAGGTGTCAAGAGGATGGGGCCGGTCTTTTTTCAGTGGTGCCCAGGGATAGGACAAGAGGAAATGGGCACAAACTTGAACATAAGAAGTTCCACCTAAACATGAGGAGGAACTTCTTTACTTTGAGGTTGGCAGAGGACTTGAATAGGCTGCCCAGAGAGGTGGTGGGGTCTCCTTCTCTGGAGACATTCAAAACCTACCTGGACATGTTCCTGTGCAACCTGCTGTAGGCGGACCTGCTATGGCAGGGGGGTCGGACTAGATGATCTCCAGAGGTCCCTTCCAACCCCGTATCATTCTGTGATCTTGTGATTCTTTGAAAAGGCATAAGTACAATTTTTTTTTCTATTTTTCTGCTCTCTTGAATTGTCTACTTATTGCTATAATAGTCCTCAGACCTTCCAATATCACCATGCATTGTTGTGCAATTCAAGCAAAACTCAGCATAACTCCTCTTAGTAGATTCCAGTACAGTGGACTGTACAACAGTACTGAAGCTAAAAGACTTTGGATGACTCACATCTCTTGTATCACATGGCATGCTCCCATGTATGCTGCTTTTTGACTGTTTTAAATTTCTGGAAGATCAGGAAACAGGAGACCTCAACTGGTTTCCCAAGAGGTTCAAACCTCCTTGGCCTTCTACAGAAAAAGTTTGAGAAGAAGATCCCAGCCCCTTATGTTCAGTCCTCAGATTTTTATGATCATTCTTGATGAAGGAGGGCTGTTTTTTCTCTGAGGTAGTTTCCTGGGGCTTGGTATGTGAAAGAGGATGGATACCCTATTCACATTGGATGCTTAGGCAATGTGCAGACAATGACGTTAAATAAAATGAGGTCTTATGAGGAGTGCATGACAGAGCATGTGATCAGCAGCAGGCAATAACACCCAACGTGAAGAATAGTAGGAGAGGAAGATGCTCTTAGTGTATAACTAAGAGATCATCTCAGGTCTTCTCCTTGGTCATTGGTGCAATAGGCAGTCTTGCTGCTAAGGCACCAATGTTTTTGGAAAGTAGGGTAACCAATTTTTCATTGTCATCCCTTTCCTGATTGTTCATCCTCTCTCTCTGTTCCTTCCTCTTCACTTGTCAAGACTACAGCTATTCTTCTTGTACTGTCAAACCTCACTCTTTTGCTCCACGATCTCATGGTCCAGCACTGAGTATTTCCAGTGCTGAAGAACTCCTTCTGCTATTGCTTTTTGAGAACACTTCTGCCAAGAAAAAGTTAGTCTGCCCAAATATAAAAATGGAGACAAATTTATGGAGAAATAATAATGAAACAAATGTGCCAGTGATATTTGAAAAAATACTGGCCAATAGTTTTGTCTGAATTCAAGCAATTATAAGTAGTAGTAAAACATGACACTTTTAGTATGTAGTTTGAGCTCAACCACTTTTCATGGTTCAATCTGATATATTCTACATTCTAGAGTGAATGATATCCTACAGAGAACATCAGCTGTCTTCAACAGCTCTATAAAGGGATAAAATCCATTTTATTATGTATTTGCTATATATTACATATAAGAATAGGTCCTATTTTGCTGTTCCTTAATTTGACCTTTCTTATCTTTACAAACATTTTTCCTAGACATACTTTCTTGTGTTTTGTGCAACAGAAGGGTTTTTTTCTACTTCTTATGAGGTCATTCATGTGTTCTTTGACATGTTAAACCAGCTAACACAGATCTGTTCATGTGCAGCAGTTTCCATCATTCTTACCTGTTTTTATTTTAGCCTCCTGTGCTTTGTCTTTCATAAATTGGTAGATCCATAATTCTGCAATAATTTATACTTCCTCTATTTGCATCACCTTGCCTGTTCCATTTTCCCTTGATTGGACAATGACCATCTGCCCAGTTTTTCTTTTTTATTCCATAACCCCATTTTGATTTTAACATTGACATATAAGATAAAACTTTAGGAGATTTTATATTTAGTTCTCCTTTTTTATCTGTGAATTTAATAATTAGAAAAGTTTTTACCAAGTAATGTCAATTTACTTATTCTTTTGCTGATTAAACATAATTCCGTTTTCCTGGCTCCAGCTCTGTTCTCTCTGAAGACTAGTTAGCTTTGTAACATACAATTCCCATATTTTCTAACATTTCAGTATCTATTAACCTCTGCCTCTTGATTGGCAGCTGAAGATTCCATCTAAATCCTGAAATATAACTGGAGGATCATGAAAAGCAAAGGTAATGAAAGTGGCAGATATGACACCCTACTGTGAATATGCCTGAGTGGTGCATAGAGGTCATCCTGGCAATTCATCTTAGAGTCCTTTTAACTAATTAGTTACCTTTTCCACTAAGTACCCACAGTCCTCTGATACTCATAAATTTGTTCTTTTAATTATCATAGATGGAAAAAGGGTGCTTTTCTCTTTTTTTTTTTCCATTGGAGAAACTTTCTTCCTCTTTAAAAATCGTTTATAGTTTGAGTTGAGTTCAGGTGGCAATAAAAATAACGTTTGTATATCACTGTACATTTATGAAGTTATTTCACAAAATTTTTTGTTGATAAGTAACATTTTAACTCTTAACTGGGGCTAAATGACAGAGGTCTTACTGAAAGTTGAAAATCTTGTTGAAAGGCTACATATGTAAACTTTTGAAAGAGTCACTCCTTGAATAAAGAAAAGTTTTGCATTATATTTTTCCTGCATCACAGCGGTTGCCACAGATGCTTTACAAACTTATGTTCTCTGTGCTCCGGGGTTACATCAATTTTCATAACACAATTTGCACAATTAGGTCTGACTTAGAATGTCATACCTCTTTAACTGGGATTAACCGTAATCTTTAAGCAACCTTTTCTGGATTCTTTTTCTTTTATGAAATGATCAAAGGGATGAAGTCCATCTCCTGTACCCTACAAGGTGGACAAAAAAATATCAGAATGTACCTCATGCTCTCCTTCTCTTCATTGCTCTCCATTTTTGTGAAGCAGCTGGCTCTGTTCCAGTCACCTTGAACAGAAAAAGAGGAAGAAAGAGAAGGGCGATGGCATCTGATCATCTTTGCCCATTTTCTACCTCCCACTTAATCTCTGAGAACTGGGTAAGCAACCTTGCTTTTCCCCTCTGTTGACACACTGGCTGAATCTTGGTTTTTGTACAGCTGAGCTATGGCAATGACAACCTAATTCTTGGTGAACTTCTAAGCAGTTTTTGAAATATCATTGCTCCTTGATTTGATATTATTTCTTCATACCTGCTATGCAAAATGCTGGATGCTGTTCTAAAGGCAAATTAAACTGAATGATATTAAGCAAGCAGAAGTAAAATATCAGTAAAATATCTTATCACTTCCCTTTTTTTCAGAGAAGGATCAAAAGATCCAAACATTGCACATATCTCCTTGCAGAATAATCTGAGGCATAGTGGTATGTCACTTTGAAATCATATGATAGATATAGCAATGCTTATCAAACCAATACAGTTCAATCTCAGGCTGGCAAGCAGAGATTTATATAAAGGCAATAAAAATAAAAAGCTCATGGAATAGGTTAGATACAGCTTTATATGCAAGAAGTAAGATCTGAAAAGAAATCAATTCCATGCTTGATTGGAAGCAAGTGACAAGAGAAAGACAAAGAAAGAAGCCAAGACAGACAGAATATGCCTGGTGTATTTGAGATGAACAATAAATCAGACTGGTTCTATCAGGCGATTCAGCACAATAACAGTTTTCTATGGCATGAACGGAATGGTCAGGTTCCCAGATATGAATAATGGCCACAACTTAGAAATATTGGTTTTGAAGAGAAAAAGCAAACATACAGAGAAATGAAAGGACAACATCAAGAGCATAGAAGGGTCAACTATTGGAATAAGGATCAGTGACACGGCACGGCTGGAAAAGGTCCTAGAAACAGAAACATAACTTCCCCTTTTTAACCACTACCAGAGCTTTCTTCTTTCAGCCTGTGTGTGGAGTTCCCTGTGTGTGGAGTACCTTGTGTCCTGGAGTACCCTGCAGCAGCAAAGCTTTCTGCTGAGTATGGTACTACTCCTGCTGTTGGTGAGGCCAACAGGATACAAATCAGGGACTAGGGACAAACTGCACCATTCATTTCAACAAGTCAAAGCTCTAAAGGTAGAAACTATGTGGAAGAGCATCCTTGAGAGCCAAATTGAGTGGCTGCAACCTCACCTGCCAGTTCAGCTGGCAAACTTGAGACAGCACACAGTTATTCATGCTCTGCAAGTGTGTTGGCAAAGTAGGCGCTGTAGAATGGAGAGCAGAGCAGGGTAACAAGACTTTACAGCTCTGCATAATTTAGTTCAATGTTTCTGTACAGTGTATAAGCGTATATTTAAAAAGTGACAGATACAGCATTGACCCTTGAGGGTTAAGGTTCAGTATAGTGAAATACAACACCATGACTACTAACCCACCCTCTCAAAGTAACAGTTAGTTTACTGATGATTCCCCAGTCAGTGATATTAAACAGTATACTAACATTTGGGGGAGGTAGTATGATGGTGTATGACACATTATTACATTGAGGTGATTGTTTCATTAGTATAATGCGGTTATTCTTCAGCAAGACAACCAGAATCAAGATATAGTTATAAATGTAGGGACAATTCCCAAGACAAAATTCCCAATGGAAATTCAATAAACACTCTTTTCTTAAAGAGCAGTGAGCTATAAGAGAGAGTACTTTTGTCAAGATCATTCACTGCAGTGAGGAAGAATGCCTCAAATTTGTAGACATACAAGTAAACTGGGAGTTAGATATTGAAATCAACCTTTGCTCCATCCTGCTATCATTTGGACATAGGCACATTTATTTTTCCATGCATTATTAAAAAAAAAAAAAGCGTCATCTGTGGCATTTTGGGGTTAAGAAGAGACATGCAATGGAAGTCCTGAAGAATGACATGGATTAGCAATTTGTTAAATATATACAGATAGCTGCCAAGTTTAGAAAATTTGGATCTAGAGCCTCTGGCAGAATATTCACAAAAATGAGATAACAGATACAGTTCTGTACTGTCTAAACTGCTGCCCTGAATACAAATTAGTGAAAATTATTGCAGTATCCTATTTATTAATGACTGACAATTAAAGCCATTGGATCAAGCCGAGAAGCTGCCTTCCTTCAGATTTTTTATATTATTAGTACACCTGTCATATCCATGCCCATGTACTGGCGGGGACGGGGGGGAGGAGAAAGAATGATTTACTAATAATTAGTAAATGTAATAATAGAAATATTTCTGCACATAGGCCTTAAATATTTTATTTTTCATGAAAAACAGACATTACTTCAATTATACAGAAAAGGGAGCTGATAATCCACCTAAGTTAAGATTAAGTTTGTATAGTAAGACAGTATAAAAGAACATAAACAAAATATTTTTTTCTTTCTTGAGAAAGACCAATGCCAAATGATTAAGTTAGGCATCAATGCACTGAAAGATGTCAAAATGGGAAAGACAAAGACATTGCTGCCTTCATCAGGCACTCATGACAAATAAAAAAAATCCTATGTAGAGGAGGATTATTTACAGATTACAGATGTGGTTGTTTAAATGTCTGAAGAAGCCCTTAAAATACTGTCCTATTTATTATAAATTATTATTCCAAAGTATTTTTGAAGTCTATTACTTTTCTATACACTGCTGTTTCCAACAATAATTGGGGTGTTTTTTAGTTGTTTCACAGAACACAGACTCTTAGGTGAAATGCTACCAAATAAGGGAAAATGTTCAACAAAGGTAGCACATTTGACCTCATTAAAACTGACATCAGGCAAGTGCTTATGAGAGTCCTGAAATATTCTTCCTATCAGATTTCATTTCCCATTGCCATGTATTATATGAAAGCAATAAAATGAAAACTTTTCCTCAAAGTTATAATGACACTTTCACAGTCTACCATTTGGTATTGCCTCCAAAAACCAAGGACATGTTTTACGATTCTCAGGTTACTTAATTTATTGTTTATAATGTACAGAAGTTCACTTAATCTTCAAATACAAGAAATGTAAGCCCTTTGGTAATTTTTTTTTGTGATTTTATTTTAAAAATCAAAACTTCTATATGTGTGAAATGCTACACCTCATGTCAGTGCATGAATTAAAAAACAGAAGAATGTAGTTATTATAGATGAGGCAAAACCAAATCTTGTCAAGCAGCCCTTATTAAGCATATGATACACCTCTCAGAGGGAAGTCCAACTGTCATTGATTTCTTCAGTTATCTTTGTGGACCACAGCATTAATCCATTTACAAATCCAACTTTTCATTTGTCGGGTTCCTTTCAAATGTGAGAGTAAACAGTAACAGAAAGGACAGCAAACAGTAATGAAGCATAAGCCACATTTACCTAGTACAGATCCCTGATGATAAACAAATACACATTGGCCTGCCACTTCAAGACCAGAAGGACCTATTTGTGTAGCATCAGAATTGAAAGCACTGTTGGTTTGTTCCCCCGAATAATCTAAACTTTTCAGATTTACATTGGGGAAATACTAGAGTCAGTGGAGAACAGTGACTAGAGCTTATTTTGCATCCTTGAAACCACCTCATTTAAACTGAGGGAGGGGAAGGAAGGCAAGTGGGAGCCATGGGCTCTGTGCTAGGATCATGTATTCCTCATTAATAATCCGTTGTGCTCAGAGAGAGGGCCCACAATAACATCAGTTCCTTTGATTGTTGGGGAGACTACTCATATTGACATTAAAACATTTTTCCCAGTATGGGAAGAGGGATAGAACTGAATACACTGAATCAGGATAGTTTTGAGATTATTTTAGATGAGTTAGTTTATGCCTAAACATAAGTCTCAAATAAGGTGGATGCGAGGCACTCTTCCCCCATCATCTCCTTATTTCCCCAAAACTTATGAATAATGTACCTTATGGCTTCTTTGTCTTCTTTACTTCCAACCACCTAACTAGAACTTTGGCTACCTCTTCACCAGAAAAAAAGATGGATTTTTATAATGAAATGAGACACATAAACTAAGTGCTTTTGTGAAAATATGGTAGAGCCTCTTACAGCTTCACCACAGGCAACTACAGCTCTAAGACTGCTTGGTTGTTTCATGGAAAAACGAGCTGTGATTATTTCTCAAATTTGTCATGCTTTGTTAAAACAAAGAAACTAACAACGTATCACTTTTGATCTAGTCAAGATAAGGTCTTTCTAGTCCACGATTTTATTAGGCAGAAAGCAGTAAGCCTACAGTGAAACCTGTCTTTATTGGTCTGAGACCAGGGAGCTTAGTGCTACTTGCACCTCAGAAGAACGTGGCTCTGAGAGGATAGAAGCAGCTGAGATCCTCTGCTCTCCCTTTCTAGTCTATCATGCTATGACTCCAGAGCTGTTCGGACCTGGTTTGCAGCTGATCTATTTACTTTTTTCAGATTGCCACTTGCACTTGTATTTTCTTTATGACAGCAAAATTGCTTAGTGAAGATGCAATGAGTTTCTTGGAAGTATTATTTCTGTCTGAGCATTTTATGTGCTTGTACACATATATGTGTTTTTCTGCATCTGCCTGCACGTATCATTTCTGTTCCACCAATAAGTGCTGATACTGAACTGCATTTAATTTTACCACAGTTATAGTAGCATGCCTATATAAGTGGAAAAGGATCTTGAGGATTCAGATAGTACCTGTGTTAATACCAGCAGCAACTCTGCATTCTTAAAATCATGTTCTTAGTTTTAAGTGGATTAACTTCTAAGTGGATTCTTTCCCATTCTTTTAAGAACTGTTCATAGTTAATAGGAAATTGTTCAATGGAGCTAGTTCTGCGCTTCCAGACACATGCATAGCCAGAAAGAGAGAGAGACTCCCACTGTCTATAAAGCTCTTCTTTACCTACTGGCTATCTAATAGATCAGATAAGATGTGCAGACTTAGAAAGGAAGGGATAATTTGTAGGAAAGATAACTGCATTCTACTTCTGCATTATGTCTCTAGTGGGACCTGTTTCTGCAGGTAATACAGCCAGCCAGTAGCATATGCACATAGATTTCCTCCATACACATGACCATTATCGTATTTCAGGTGTTTAAATGGGCTTCTTTCCCCCTAGCATTTTTAGGATGCTCACTAAAGACAAGAGATGCCACCTGCTGCATGCAATTGCTCAACAGTTCCCCCACTGAGACCCTGAACTCTTCAGGCGAAAACCCTTTTATACTTAATGGGTCACTTGGGCTTGGCTGAGTCTGCTGCTGCAATGCCTCTATGTCTCTCTGTAAATGTGTTTCAGTGCATAAAAATCCTTCACTCCAAACCCCATCAGAAGATAGTGTCTTCCAGCTCTGGGTGTTGAAATCACTCCAGATGCAGAAGGTGGCTAGTGTGTGGCACTTGCAGTTGTCTTCTTACAGAATAAATGCTCGAAGGTACGCAGTGCTATATTTGGGACAGGTAGCTTGAGGGGGTCAAGCCCTATGGCTTGCTCTGGGAGGCCAGAGCCTCCCAGGAGTATTATATATCTCTGCATCTTCTTAGGCACAAATACAGAGAGGTTTGAAATAAAATGAACTAGACCTTTAATTCTGTGCAGAGATATAGACAAGACAGAGATGGGGGAAGGGAGAAGCAAGGGAGGACAGGTAGGTCTATTGATTTAAGTATTCATTTACCAGGTAAATAACATGTGGGTAGTGTCTTTTTCATAGGAACCTGTCTGATTTATTTAATGTTTTTTTTCAACAGGGATACAATTGTAAAGGTAGGAATAAAACCACATGGAAATAGGGTGAATGAAACAGCTGATTATTTTGGAAGGTACAGGACAGATAGTCCAGAAAAACTCAGAGATTTTGTGACACACTGAAATGTAGGTCATTGCATGCTGAAGGTGAATGGTCAGCCAATTCTGGATAAAATGAAACTCAACTGGAGTTTAGGCTGAATTGAAGTGAGAATGCCATCAAGGTTTTCCTAGCACTGTCAGTAAAATACTCATTAAAAAGAATCACACAGTAGCATACAGAGAAGTAATACATTATTTAGTGGTGTCAGGAAACACTCTTGTTTTCTGTGTATTTCAACCAGCTGAATCTTCCATGGGATCCAATTCAGCTGGCCTTGAAGCAGAGCGAAAAAACATTGGTTGCTCTCAGCATTTGTAGCCTATGAATTCAGGACTCTTTCTTTGGGATGCCATGGGACCTTGTGCAAACCTCTAGCTGGGATTTATATTTATAAGCAGAACATAATATCAGACCTGTCCTCTCACAAAAATGAAAACCCATTTAAGTTTGTGAGAAAGTCTGAGAAATATTCTTCTTTCTTCATCTGGAGTGAAATGAGCTTGGCAGCATGTGTAGCTCTGAATAGTAATCTACATGTAAATCAGCAGCAGCCCCTTGATCTGAAAAGCCTTCTATGTGTCAGTAATACTGTATTATCTGAAGGGGACTCTCTTCAGCCAAAAGATGGAGGAGAAAATACATATTGATACAAGTGTAGATGTAGTTTTGGCAGTATAAATGCTCACTGGAAAATAGGAGTCTGACTCCAAGAGAACGTGGCTCAGAGATCTACAGTCTGCACAACATCTCATTAGGGCTGCTCTCTCCTACCCTCTGTGTTCTCAAGTAACAATTTTAAACAGAATATTGTGATTTACAATAAAATATTCTCACCTCCCACAATAATACACTCTCCTGTTTCCATGTATAAAGGTTGCTGCTATTGAAGAATTTGTTCTTTTCTACAGCACATGCTCCACAATTTGTTGCTTTACCCTAATTTTGTCTATTTATCAAAACACAGACGGGTTTCTTTTTTTTTTTTTTGAGGGATTTTGGGGTGGGTTCTTTATAAGTTTTTTTTTTAAAAGAAAGAGAAGTTGTTCTTTTGAGTTTATAAACTTGAGTGAATCATATACTATGTTAGTTTCTTCCAGTGTATGCACTGCATTATCAAGAAAATACTATTTACCTGTTGATAGAAAAAAGTAATTTTCCATTTTTCAGTAGGGAGTATTTTTATGAAGTTATTTTATCTTTACATTGCAGCTCTGCAGTTAACAATCCTTTTACTGTAGAATAGCATTGACACATTCTTGTTACCACAGGGGATATTCACGACTATCTGCTTCAGGCATATAAATTAGGCATCTTTAGTTTCTCTGAATTGCCCTCCTGGTTGCATTGACCTCATTTCACAGACTATGAAATGGAGCTTTCGCTTTTACCTGGGACTGGAGCCTACCTTAAATGTCCCAGGCAAATGGTTTGAACATTCGTTCCTCCCAAGTGAGTTAATTAGCATTGCTTGCTACTGAACAGTGTTTGTCCTCAGGGAGGTTGCACATTGTTCAAACAGCAACTTGTTAACTGCTAATTTCTTGGGCCACTTCATACCATCATTACACCACACCTTACAGTCATTGCTTTCAGTGTTGTAAGGGCACCAGATGCTCCCACTGCTGAGTTTGGACTCCAACAACCCATGCATGTCAGGACAGAGCAGAACAGGCTTTGCTACAGAGGTCTGTACTGTGCGCATCAGCCTGTCACACCAAGTCTGCCTCTCATCCACCATATAAAGAATCAGCAGTGGTGCTACCTAGGACCACTTAATAAAGAAATTAAGCTTTGCTTATGCAAATATTTCAAAAGTCTGAATTTTATTCTTCTTTCCTTCTCTTTACTTCTTAAGGCAGGAAAAGATTTGTTCAGATCTGCCTGTATTTTTAAATGGTTCAAAAATTCACACTGAAGTCTGAGTGTTTTGCGTATGATCAGTAAGATTGCTTAATTATTAAATCATGGTCCATTGTTTCAACTTGTTCTCAAACCAACACTTTTTCTGATTTCATCTAATTCTATGATAACCATTGTGTCTGCTTTTTTTCCCCTTAATATTTTCCCATGTAGCGCCTACACTAAGCCAGCTCAAGGAGAAGCATCTGAGCTTTATGTAGCCCCTGGATCCAGGCAACTAATTCTTCATACAAGTTCAAGACTGGCAGGCACAGCTTTGAATAAGAAGATATGGAGTTAACAAGTGTGAGGAAGCAGCGTGGTTTTCATCCTGAGAAGAGACAAAACAAGTCTGCTGCTCTATTCCTTCCTCTTTCTTTGCTCTGCTTTATAGGTTGGTATGCTAGGTAGTGGCTTGTGACTCAAATTCTTCTCTACATCTGCATATCATTGATTAGATCTGTTAAAAGTGCACAGTCCTTCCTCCCTAATAATAATGAGTCTGAATGTATTTCTATAAACATTGAACTAGACTGAAAGAAACCAAATTCTTCTAATCTTTCCTCACAGAAAAGGGGGTCCGTTACCATACTTATTCTAAGATGTGAAAAAAACAAGTCCCTTGTATGTGAGATTTCTTTTTTATGACCTCTAATAAAAATTCCCAGAAAACAATAATTTCCTAGAATATCTGAAAGGGTATTGCACACCCAATTGCATGCTTAAAATGCTCTGAAAGTCAGCACATGTTTAAACCAAGGAATCTCCTATGCTTCTCACACTAAGATGAATCAAATGCCATTTTCTGGAAATCACTAGAGTTAACTTTCTGTGAAACATGAGAAAATGAGATCAGATTTGAAACTGATTTCTAAGCTATTGATAAACTGTGGTGATTTTTAATTTCATAATAGGACAATTATAAATATGTCATTTACATGACTGAGAACTTCTACCATATCATTCATGTATGAGAAACATTCAGGCACACAGTTGTAGGAACTAGCATGTCTGAATAGGAATAATTTCTAAAAATCTGACTTAATTTATTATGGTTGTGACTAAAAAGTGACCTAATTACTTGAAAAAATAAGGTAAATGCCACCATTATAAATGTTCTTGGTGATGGGAATTAGTCAGAACTGCTTAGTTTGAATCATTGAGATAATTATGAGAGGCTTCTGAGATACTTATGTTTATAAAATCTTTAAAATGAATCTTGTCTCCTTAGAAAACATGGTTTTGATATTAAGTCTTCCAGCTCATTAAGCACTGAATGGCCTGTTGATATAAGATATTGTAAGAGAAATTTTAAAAGGGAAGAACTTCAAAGAGAAATTATGCTAAAGATGAAATATCTGTTTTCTTATTATGCAGCTGTCACTAAGAGAATATAAGTGAAAGGTAGATTTTCCTTCATAATTTTACATTTAAGAGTTGAGGTCACCAAATGGAGCTTAAGATGGCCAGTGATGGCTGTTAGTACTTTACAAGTGAACTAATTTTAGAATATTTCGGGGTATATCAGATTTATAATACAGTTCTGTCTTTCTTAAGGCAAAGTCAGAGTCCTACCTTTCCCTTTTCTAGATACATATACATATACATATACATATACATATACATATACATATAGAAAGGGGGAGATAGAGATGTCATATACATATATATGTAGACATAATTATGTATATATTCCTGATGACATATATTTTAAATACACACGTGCATATATATATATATGTACAGAGATGCATATTTGGAGAGACAACAAGGGAGGCAAGAAAGATTCTATTCTGGTGTTAGAAGTCAATACAAATATTTTAGTGAACTCTATTACCTTGCATTAATTTTTTTTAAAAAAACAATGGCGGGGATTACAGGGAAAAAAATCTCTAATTTTCTCTATTTTCTTTGTTTAGCAGAGGCAGCATATTCTTAGGGATACGAGCTGGGGGTAATGCAGATCTATTGACATCTACAATTGTTATCCTTATGGCTGCAAACCTAATTCCTCTGTGCCTTTGCAGAAGAATCCAGTACAGAACGTTATCACCATCACCAGAGAAATGGTACTGTCAACAATTGCCCGTGTGATTAGGCACTTATCTTTAGATGTTCAGTTACCTTCTGCTTGTTAACCTTGTCAAGGAGGGGCACGGAGGAGAGCACCAACCAAATGAAACCTGCGGTAATTACTGTAATTCAGAAAGAAATATATTCACTGGAGGCAGGCAGTTCCACCCTCACAATCAACCTTTCTGCAACTCAAGGAAAACACAAACATGGCCTGGCTCAGACAAATTAGGCATGAACAAATGTTGCACATTAAATGAGTTAAAGGACCTTGCTGAAAATTACAAGGGCTGCTTAGGGAAGCAATGAATCCCATTAAGGCAGAAATAGGCTTAAAAGAAAGTGGATTTTGCAGAGAGACTTGCATATATATTTTACCGTACTTGGTTATTTTACCCAAGGCAATTCTGGACACAAAACTATAAATGTATCAAGATGATAATAGTATAGTGTTCTTTGGGAGACATTTGGAGGAAAAAAAAAAGAGGTCATCAGCTCAATGCCGCAAAACTACTACTAATAGCAATACCTGGTTTGTCTGTAGCACTTTCCATCAATCTAATTCCAGGTGTCTTACAAAAGGATTTAGAAAGATACAAAACAGTTAGATGACTTAGAAAGCTAAGAAATATTTAAAGTTAACTTGTGGGGAAAAAAAAACAGTCTTCTTTAAGCAAACACACAGTCTTCAACATAAAAGTCACATTCTATTTTCAATGGCTTTCCCCAAAGTGCATTTCGATTGCACAGCATATGTAAACATCTGCAGCTGAAGGAATTGTTCCTACCTTACTATATCTCCTTTAGTTCATCAGTACTGCTGAATGAACCTGTCTGCAAGAAGCATTCTGTTTTAATATGCTTTAGCCCTCCTAACACTACATTTATGGGAGGACTAGTAGAGATTATTTTACTTTAAACTGTAAGGGCAATGGGTTTACTCCATTTCCCTTTTTCCTCAGCTATTATGTGAGTGCAATTTATGAAGAACAATGCTATGATAGGCTTTTTCATCTTGGTCCTTGGTCCATTCTGAAAGAAAAACTAAAAACAGGAGTGCATTAAAACCTGTGGGGCTTCCAGGATTGTTTGAAAGTGGAGTCAGCAGGCGACAGGGCAGAATGCCATATGAATGTGTAAAATATGCATATTTGTAAATATGTTTTGAATACAAAGGTTAAAGAGAGGACAAGCTGAGCTAAGTCACAAAAGCATTATGAAAGGATGGTGGAAATACAGATCATAAGGTGCCATGTTCAGCATAAATCATGCGGCATGTAATACATAATAAGGGTTATTCATTGAGAGCTTTGCTGCAGTCTGTAACCTCTCTGCAATCAAGACAACAATAAACTCTACAAAGTGGGACCAATTTCCATCAGGGTGAGGGTGTCTCCTCCCCCTCGTCTTTATTTTTAAATGCATGATGATCACATGCTAATTGTGTAAACCTGTTACTGTGAATGACAAATAACCACTTCCAAAAGAACGTTATGGCTAACAGCTCTTCAGGGGTCGATTTTGTTCCCCATCATTAAAATCCCCATTCTGTACAGAATTAGGAAATATAGTCTTGCCACAGTAGCTTGTTGTCCAAAGAATAAATAGAGCATGTTGAATTAGGGGTGAGCAAGTGCAGTTGTGAAAGCGATCTGCACTGCACAAACTGAAAAAGGTAGTGAGAGAAGCTGCTGCTTGGAGACGTGGAAGGATTTGGGAAGGCAAGAGGAGGGGTTCAGCGTGGCCAGTCCACACACTGCAAGGGCAGTTTTAAGGGCTATTCAACCTCTGAATTTACTCCAGGTTCATGGTCATGTCTACATTCTTTTTCACTCTGTTGCAGAGTTTGCTTTGCCAGTACTCTGGGACAGCAGAAAGCTGCGGGCTTATGTTACCTTAGTGCTGAGCCTCATCTCATAAGGCAGGCACAGTGCTCCTCTAACAATGTCAGCAAGCTGCAGCTTGAACAAGACAAGATTACGTCTGCTCAGGATACTGGCAGAGCTTTCCTGTGTCTGCTGAGAAACGACACATGCCTGTGACCCCAGCTTAGGTGATTACTCTCTTCTTTGAGCAGTATCTGGCACATCAGAGAAGCACTACACAGGTCCAGTCACTGGTGGACTACCCCTATTCCAGGCTCCCTGCATCTAAGGTATATCTGAGAAATAAAAGGAAGGAATAGAACTCACTGATAAAATAAATACCACAGCAGAAGAAAAGTGTAGTTAGATGTCCCATCAGAGCTGAGACCAGGCCATCAGGAGACAGTATAAGCAAGCCTCAGGCAACTGAGGGTAGCGTGTCAGGGTATGCTAAAGCATGTTTGGAGATATAATGTCTTGCTAGCTTTTCTTTTAAGTTAAGCAGCAGACTATGGGAGATCGAAACACAAATATCACCCCCAGAGACTTGTTTAAATAGCAGGGTTACCAAAAGATGAGGGAAACAGAAGATACATCAGGGACAAAGGCAAGACTAGGGAAGTTGTGGGCCCTCTCTGGAAGGAAACGGGAGACCTGGCCACCCAGGATAAGGTTAAGGCTGAGCTACTGAACAACTTCTTTGCCTCAGTCTTCACCGGAAAGGGCTCAAACCACACTGCCCAAGTCACGAAAGGCAAAAACAAGGTCTCTGCAAATGAAGAACTGCCCACAGTACGAGAAGATCAGGTTTGAGACCTCTTAAGGAACCTGAAGGTGCATAAGT
>JAOXNO010000013.1:102996481-103030251 GCA_028565335.1 Limnodromus scolopaceus | reverse complement strand
TTACAGTGAGGGTGGTGAGGCACTGGAACAGGTTGCCCAGGGAAGTCGTGGATGCCCCATCTCTGGAGGTGTTCAAGGCCAGGCTGGATGGGGCTTTGAGCAACCTGCTCTAGCGGGAGGTGTCCCTGCCGATGACAGGGGGGTTGGAACTCGATGATCTCTAAGGTCCCTTCCAATCCAAACCATTCTATGATTCTATGCTCTGTGACTAAAACAAGACTGAAGAACTAGTCTCCCAATTTATATGGCTGATGAAGGGGCAGTTTATGACTAGAGATCTGCAACAAAATATTATTAATTTTTTCAATTAACCCATGACAGAGCAATTAGAATTTGCAATAGGGCTAAAGTCCCGCAGCGTGGATGGAAATTTTCAGGGGTTGAAAAATTATTTGCCATTTTGAGAGGGGAAGAGGATTTGAAATATGGCATGAAAAGGAGTTTTCAGCAGGTGGGTGCAGAGTCCTGAGCGGCATGTTCTGCAGCACGTGGTGGAAGCCAAGACAGACTCAACAGAGAGGCTAAAGGAGCAGCAGACTTAATGACATGCAACTATGGTGCTGGGCATGACTTTTGTGTTTGTGGAAAGAAAGGGGTGAATACATGTTTAAACTACTAAATGAGAGCACCTGAACTGAGCAGTCTGAGTGAGGTACCTGGTCAACACTAGTTGGATAGAGTCCTTACCCAGCTAATGGCAAGAACAATTCACCCCATCCTATGACACGTGATTAATTATGCATTTACTTTTGTTGTAGTTTGTCCTATATTGCCCTTCATCATAAAATGCATCCAATAAATGAAGCAATAGCAGCCTGAGTATCAAGCAGAAATCTGCGTTTTCTGTTTTACAGTAGTTTAGGTCCAGCTTTTCAGAGTCAAGGTGCTTGGATAAGGACATATGTTTCTGGGTACTTAAAAAGAAGTAGTACTTGACCAATCTACATGGTTAATTTCCTAATACCATTCATTAGAATGAAAGCAATAGCAATACCACCATTACAATGTTAATTTCTTGAAGTGTAAACCCATCAAGGATTAGGCACAAGCTATAGCACCGAAATGGGAACTAAGAAGATGACACTACTATTTTATTAATTTTCCAGACTCCTTCTAAATTATAACAAACTAAGTACTTACTGATCTACTGTTCTGCTGTCTTTGCCAGAGTAACATATTACAGTGTCCTTCTAGGGTTAAATTTTATGACAGTTTTTAAATCTCAGGCTTTTTTAAATGGAAGGATGAGATTCAATCCCACATGTTTTTCTGAAGTTTTAAATTGCTGCAGCACAGGTCTAGTGACAACACTGAAATACTTACGTGGCAGTGGATTTGTTGTACTATTTAAAATGAAAAGTAGAGCTGTCTAATGAAGTAAAAATGCAGTCAAATGTAGACCTTGTCAATCACATAGATTAACAAGGATAGGAATAGTGCCTTCAAAATGCTGTAAATAATCAAAAAGACAGGATTCTTTTGAACATTTTACTGCTCAGGAAAAGCTGTTTTCCTCACAGGAAAAAGTATTTCTTTAAAGATTCTTTCACCCCAGAACAGCAACCAGTACATCTTTTATTCATATTATCTGTAGAGCTTGTCATATTTGTATCTGTATCTGAGGAGCATTCTCTCATCTATTGGAATAACCAAAATTGCTAGCCGGTGCTTTTCAGCTGACATTAGGTCAATAAAACATGGGCAATAGGAAATGCATATTTATATAATCATAGTTAGTAGACCTGACACATTAGGATCACTGATCCCTGTACCAATTTCCCTTATGCTTTCATTGCTACTGCAGGACTGCTTCGTGTATTCAGCTGCATGAAGTCTCTCTAGAGTGAGTGAGTACAATGTTGTTGCCCTCAGCTTTAACTCCAAAATAGTTTTCTTTGCATTCAGCTAGACTTCAGCAGTGCCAGCTATCAGGGGTTCTCCCCTTAACATACACTTATCTTCAGTGTTTCCTCAGTGAGGAAACAGACCTGTACAATTACTGTCCTTGCTTTCAGTGCTCGATATGAAAGCTACTGGCTACTTGAGATTCTACTTCTTTTCTAGCTTCTGACACCCTGATCCATCTCACTAGAAGGGTGTAAATATTGAACAGTAATAACAGGCCACAACTAGAGGAGTTTTTCCAAGCTAAATGGGGAATTTGGAGCATAAACTGCTAGGAAAAGGATAAGCGTCTGTCCACCTGATGTAGTACCTTACTTAATTCAGTAACTCTTTAGTAGAAGTAAGGTACTCCATTATAAGAACCAAAAAGAACAAACAACCCCCAAAAGAACAGATTAATTTGGCTGGGCAAATATCTCCATGACATAAAAAAATAAGAAAGAATGGTGGGAATGGAAGTTACTAGGTTTTTAGATTAGAATAGTTTTTTTTGAGAGTGGAAAACAGGAACATTGTCATCTTGAAACAGCTGGAGGTGCTCAGATATAAAACTGAAGAAAGCTGTATTTATGTAAATAAATAGACACCACCAAATTAACTTAAAAATAACTATTTTATGTTATTTTCCCTGAGACAGAATTCTTTGGTGCACAAGGACAACAAAAACTCCCTGTTAAAGAACAAAAAGCTGGTAGCATATGTGTTTCCTGATCTTTTCCAACGTGTTAGACTCCAGGATGAAAGCAAACACAGAAGATCTCTCCTCAAAAGATTTTCTTTTAATTAAAAACTGGATTAGAAAGCAAATGAAACTACAACCTCTAGCTATCTGTACTAATAATGCAGGAAACTTTCCTTGGGCAGGAAAATCTAATGCTGTGGTAATGACAGAGGAAAGAATATATGCAACATCACATTTCCCCTCAACCTTGTTTTGAGAATTTCTGTGAGACCACATCCTTTTAAGAGTAACAGGCAGCTTATTTCCGGTAATATTTTAGGATCTTGCAGATGCTTTCAAGAAGGAAGAAAATTGTTATCTCTGCAAAAAGCGAAGTGTTGTACGTAACCTTATAAACCATAGGGTTTCTTTGTTGTCAAAGAAATCAATAATGTAGCAGCGTGTTTGGATATCAGAAAAACAGCATTCATTCCTGTGATCTCTCAGTTCTGTAAAATGAGCTGTTGAGACTAAATTCTCTTGCAAGAAGTCATTTAATTGGCTGAGAACATCTATTTTTTTTTTTTCCATGGTAATACTTAGAATGCTTTCAAATTTCATACAAACCAGAACTGTAGTCTATAATTACATTGTAAAAAGAAGCACAATTAGTAAGCAGACTGATCATCTCCCTTCCTGTAATCAATGGCATAATCACAATATTTGCATTTGAAAATAGGCCTTTTTGAAGCTGGTCAAGAGTCATTGTTTGATTAGGAAGATTTAATATATTTTTGGAAAAAATATTTATTCATTTATCTTAATTGAATTACAATTTTATATTAATTTAGTGTTGGGCATGGGATTGTCTAGGTTACTGGTGTTCTTAAGTTTGAATGACTTTCAAAGATATTTAGACATTTGAGTGACAAGCCCTTTTGAAATCCTGATGCCTGTCAATTACTGGCATTTTTGTAGTAACATGAATACAGCCTTGGAATCTTTTTGTCACGCTAGTATAAACTTAGCCACAGAAGTCAAATAGGTGCTGCTTGAGGGATAAGATCTAGGAGGTGGACATAAGATCTTTATAATCATCAATCTGCTACTTGAATTGCAGAATAGAACTTAAAGAACAAATGTGCATAAAGCTCTCCTTGGCTTTTTTTTTTTTTTTCCAAGTCCCAAAGAGGATTCACAAGGCTGCTGTTTCACAGCAATAGTTTACAGTATCAGTTTCCACATGCAGCTATGTCTTATCCAAACAATCGCTAAGATTATTAATATGCAGAGCAAACACTGAAAGACACAGTATGAATCCCTGTAGAAGTTCTTTGGGAATGAATAAATATTCAGAGTAAATATTTGCTAATTTGATAATTTGGTAACTAACTTTCATGATATGAAGAGATATCCAGTAGGTCTGGACACAGATCACCAAAATAAATCACAAAAGGGCTTCTCAGAGATTTCTGATGATAATGGCATTTGACCACCTCTGGGGTAGGCTCTAATCAGCAATAAAAAGGTTAAATGGTTCATGTCATCCTCCTAAGCTACTTATTCATGCATTTTTCAAAGTAAGTTATGATTCATATGAAAGAGACCTGTTGCCCCTGTCTGGTTAAGGCTGATGTCAATAAAATTCAAGTTGCTTCGTGACCTTGTTTGCTGCTGATCCCATGTCACATCAAAGTTTTGGCAGAAGATCGATATCAAGTGTGTTTTCACCTTGCAAACCCAGCTTTACTTGCTTTGTTCAGTTTCTGATCTGCTGCCTACACCTCTGGATATTTTTAATAATCTCTACAGGTCTTTTTTTTCTACAGCTTCTGTATCCTTAAGTATGTTCTGCCACCTGTGCATGGACAGGACCTTTTCACACACAGAAGTTCATTTTGGCGATCTGATTTCACTGCTTTTGATGTACCCAGAACTTGACAAAAAGGAAATAAATAAATGAAATGTGTTTATTAATCAGGTTAATGTTTCTTTAGTCCTGGTCAAAAAAAGTGAAATAAATATTGCCCCATTTCCCTTTTTAAATAATACTTCTAGAGTCTTTTACAGCAATAGCTGTACAGGGAGATGGTGAAAGCCTTATTATTAGAGCTAACCCAAGATAATGCATGGCATCCTGCAAAGTCTAATAGCTACATGCAAAGCTCAAGATTACAGGTATGTCTGTCAGTTCATCTGCCCAAAACATGTATTCTGTTAATCTTCAGATTTGTTGGCACTGATAGGCAAAGGACAAAATGAACACGACACAATTTTAAAATGGTAAGGTGCACCTTATTTTGCACCTCACATATATGTAAGCCCATAATCAAGCATAAAGGTGTCTAAAGCTTGTTTTCTTTATGGGAAATTTCCTTAGGAGATCCCTTTTCTTCATAGGGTTGGTGTTTAGCAAAGAGTTAGCAGTCCTAGCCTGCAGGATCTGAAGGAAATTACATCTTTCTTGTGAAAGTCCAGGTCCTATTTAGAACTTAATGTTTGATGCCAAGGTTTAACTGCTAGCATCTCTTTCAGCCCTTGAAAATGGAGCAGGATTTTACATATTCATCTGCATTTGGCAGCTAAAGGAGGACTTTAAGATGGTGAGAGCATAGGAATTGTCATGAAACGTGTGTTTGAGAAGGTGTGTAAGGAATGCATGCTGACAATTTCTAGGGAAACAAGCACAGAAGTGTGTCTATTGAGGCTCCTAGCAAAAAAACAACAGTGAAAATGCGTCAAAATATTGTTCTAATTCTCCCATTATGTATAAAAACATTGCTAATCATTACCACAAAAAGTGATACTGAAGGAAGGAGTAGAAGGAAGCAGAGGGACTGAAACAGTATTTTAAGTTTGCCTTAATTGGATGATACCACTAGGAGCTAACCCTCCACTCTAATAAATGGCTGGTGTTTATTGTTTGAGTGATTTAAAATAAGAGGTATCAGTGAAAGGACAAACATTTTCAGAAAAGGTACTAAACAGAATGGTAAAATAATTTTTTTTTTGTTTTAAACTCCGGTGCCTGTAACTTTCTAAAACACAGTGCTTGTAAGTCATTTGGACTAACTTCCTTGTGCTAAGTGTATTCATCCTTTGGGCCCTAGTAGTCAGGAGGGGTCTGGATCTTCAGATTATGGATTAGCCCAGGGAGAGAAAGTAAGGTCTTCACATGGGGGAACACCGTGAAATGCATTAAAATTCAGCAGACAGGACTGGATTTCTATTCCTGTGTAAGGGAGTTTGCTTTCAGTACCATAAACAAATCAACCATAAGAGAGTCTAGTTTTAAATCAGTCAAGATTTTAGGCCCCAGAAAGCAGGAGGGCAATAGCTCCACTTTGTCTTGGGTTGTAGTACACACCATTACCCTTGCATGATCTCTGCAAAATCAATGAAGTTTCACTAATTTGCATGAGCAAAATCTGGTCTGTGTGTTTGCAGTGCAGAAGGGAACAATGTGATTTACAAGCGCTTCTCTTTACTATGCAAGACCTACCTACACAGTTAGTTCAACTAAAGCCTTTACAATATCTGAGATTTTCTTGTCAATTTAGGCTTCTCCCAAAATAGGTAGTATCTTTTGTTACTCCCAACAGCTGTTTCCATAAAAAGTCTGTTGAATTTTCATATCCCTTATCCAAGGAAGACAGTAATTTTCAACATACAGGACAAAGACACAAATGAGTAGGCAACATTTTTATACTGAATTGCTTGCACTTGGCAGAGCTAATGAAGTATACGCCAATTTCTAACTAAGGAGAAGTTACCGTTTATTCTGGTGTGCATACAAATATACATCTATATATGTATGTATATATATAAATATATCATATTTGTAGCACGGTGTATATTTCACGTTTATTTCTTCATCTTAGTTACACTGTCTTATGAGTTTAAAATCTGGAACTCCTATTTTCTCACACTGTTTCTTAAGCATTAAATTTCTAGATTTCTCTTTGTTGTTTCTAATGGTTTGCTAATTAAAGTAATTTTTAATGTTTTTAATTTTTAGTGTTTTTTTTTTCCTATAGAACTGAAAATCTGAATTTAGATATTTATATATCTACTCATATTACTCATCAAGTAATTTCTATGTACAGTGTCTTCTTTTCATGTGGCTCTGTTACTGCATAAATAAGTACCAGAAGCTTTGAAGATTCTTGAGCCTAGCCATAATCCCAATCTATAGCTAAACTTAATAGGAAATGTAGGTGGTGGTTAAAACACAAAGTGATTACTGACAGTGTGTATTTTGGCACAATTTTATGAAAGAATGCCAAAATGGTTGTTTTTTTTTTTTTAGAATGCATTACTCATGCTTCCTACTTTTCCTTTCCTCATCAACCCATACTATAATGCAAATCATTGATGACTATTTAGGGTAGATTTAGTAGAATTAGTCTTAACAGCTACTTTGTTTATACACAATTAGTTTAAATGGAGAAGAAAATTAGGTAGGCTAAATATGGGGATATTTTCCAGTCCATTTACTTGTGAGTCTCCTCCCTAGGGTTACTTCAATGAGGACAATGCCTATGTCATTATTATGGCTATTGATTTCCTGTATTTTTCTCTTCGCCCTACCTACGATTGATGACATTCTGCCTGAGTGTCTGGATCCCAAACTGGGATGTCCTCATAAAGCTTTAATATAAAATTTTCAGTTAAGTATGCAGTAAGTATAGGAGATGGATGAAAAGTCTTATATATACTTACTATATAGCCCTATATCTTGAGGCTTTCTTTGAAACTTTCATATTGGTTTATAGTATTTTGTGAACTTGGCCCACTGTTGGTTTCATTAATGGATCATTACTGAGATGAGCACCCACCATATATATAAGGATATAACTTATCTTCCCATCAGGCTGTAGGGAAGGTAGATTTAAATAGTAATAAAATTTGCTGTAGCTCATTGCTTCTACACTTGTGGTATACCACAGTAAACCACCATACAGTCAATCTTAAAAGAAATTTCCAGCAAATCTTTGCTCACTTTTTCAGCCCACCACTGATTTTTTTCATTTGTTACAAGTCAGAAGGTTCCTTTTTCTGTTAGGAGGAATCACTAGATGACATGCAATAGCTGCTATATTCCTATTATTTTTACATTATCGCAGGTGGAAAGGAGTGAAGATCCGAGGTAGATCCAGTTAGGGATTTTTTAAGAAAACATTTTTTATCCTCAAAAAAGAAATCAATTTGAAATATGAAAACTTGCAAGAGGCAGTTGACATGAAGGATTATTTTTTTTTTTTTTTTGATGAGGAAGGTTAAAAGTGAACCTTGAAACCAACGATTCTATGATTCTATGATTCTATGTAGATGAATGTTTCTCTTTTTGAAGAACAAGTCAAAATTTTCTTTGGAAATTTAATCTAATTATACTGGCAAAATTAAATACAAACTGACATAAAAATTAAGCCTTTGATTTATCATTAGTTGACTTTTTCTCTCCCTTATTAGGTACAAGTGCTTTCAGTTTTGATCTTAGATTCAGATTCAGAACATTGCAAAAACATTCTGAGTTTGAGAGAATAGTTTTCTAACTGTACGCCTCTTCCACTGTAGCCGTAAAATAGGTGTAGAGTTCAGGTGAACATTGACAGAAAAATTACCTCACTTTTCCCTGTCTCTGCTGTCATTGGATTTATGACATAGGTTTTCTGCTACAGAAGCCTAAACACCATGAGTACAAAGGATGCTTTTCACTGTCTGTTAGAGGGTGAAAGGGATGAGGAGTAAGGGCTAATCATATCCACAGCTTTGCTTTGGGTCTGCTCATACTCCTGCATACCAAATAGACACAAAATACTTGTGCTGCTTGATATGTTTCTGAGTTTCAGAAAAAGGCATCTGATAAGTCTGTTTTTATAATACAACCCAGCACACAAGGATGATATTCCTTTCAGTGAAATGAACTGCCTGAAGTGAGCAGGGTTAAGAAAGACACAATTATTTTACCAATGAAATAATATAGGACTATACACGAGTATGTGATTTGAGCAGTACACATTTCTAGAACGCCAACACATTTTTGTGAAACAACCACAACTGTGAACAGTTAACTAACCATACAATTCAGAGAAAAAACCTAAAGCTTTTCAATCAAGGTTTAGATGAAAACAATAACACTCTAAAGACACCACATAGATTTTATGAGTCACCCAACACACAAGAAAGACTTTTTGCTAAGATCAACAATCACACAATGAAGACCATGTAACATCCCCTGCATTCAGAAATAGTTGAACCACCAAAAGATGCAGAGAAAAGATTCTCTATATAAACATTATAAAAGGCTTTGAAAGTTCTGCTAATTATATCAACTTCATGGCAACCAAAGGAAATGAGCTGAACAGCTTTCTATTTTAGTTGGCTTGTTTTAAACTTTCACAAAAAAAATACTTTTTGTCTGTAATTAAAAGCAATTGAGTTAGATGTTATGGAAGAAAACAAGAAGATATATATATTCTTGAACTGCATTTTCAAGTTATGACCTTTTTCAATTGAGCAGAATTTTACTGATGTATGAAATAGAAACAATTAAATAGAGTATCAGATAGATTCTGCTTATTAGTAACAGTTTGAAATGCTGGACAAGACCAATGAAGGAGAAAGCTATTATCTATCTATATATTATCATTTTAAGTGTTTAAAAAATACATTTTTTTTTAAACTGAACATGAGATGAATAGCTATTCAGATTTTTTATTTTTTTTAACCGCAAAAAGCCTATGCTAAAATTATTTAGCTTAGAAATTTAAGCATGTAAAGGAAAGAAGTCCTGGATTTAGAGTCACTCATGCCACTGCCTTGCTTGTGGTGACTCTTTTTCTGAAGGGGATAATGTCTTACAGGGCAATTAGTTAATCATTCAGTTAAAAGCATATCATAATATATACACACACAGGAACTTGGAAGACTAAGTCCCATTCTCAATTGTGTTACTGCTTGCAAAAACCCTAATTCCTAAGATGTCTTGGGAAGAAAAATAAAAATCACAATTTCTTCTGACAGTAATGTTATCTAGCCTCATTAATATCTGAATCCCTCAGCTTTCACCATTGTGTGGCATGGCATTCCTTCACTTGGCTCATGTTTTGCAAGACCAGTAAGTAACGTGACTTGAACCTACTTCTTTCCCTTCTCATCCTTCAGTCAGTTACTGCTGTAGCTATGTATTTTTTTCCACAGTGGAAACAGGCAGATTTGCAAAATTAAGCATTGTACTAACTAGTAGTTTCATCCAACCACTTTCTGATGTCCACCTCCTGGAGTACAGAAATGTAAAACACTACCCTCCAGTTACGTATCTTATAACAAATAGAAGAGTGACTATTGCAGTGGCATGAACCGCAATCTTTTCAACCTGTTAAGCTACTCTGAATTAATACTGTAACTAAATGGCTACCAATGTGAGACAGAGACCTCTGTGTATGTTGAAATGGCAAGATGACTGTATCTATGAGGTACTTGTCATGACATTTTGTTCTACCCTGTGGGATCCATCTTTACAGAAAAAAAAAAAAGCAGTTTCTCAATGAGTTTTGGGAGAAGATAAATTCAGACCGGAAACCTTTCTTCTTGTTACATTTCTAGATCCCTGCCATGATATTCTTGCCTATTGAGTTTGGTTTAATACACTCAATATGGTAAGGTATGGTATAAAGAATGATAATAAAACTGTACCACAGGGAATAAATATTTGACAGAGAAGGATGTTTATTCTGTATATTATTTTAGTTTTGAATTTCAATATTTTAAAAGAAGAATGTTTTTCCTATCAACTCTTTTCACCAAAGGACATACAGAAGAGCTTATTTTCACCTAACATGACCAGAAAGAAAATCACTGTAGATCGGTTGAATATTCATTTTGTAATGAATATTAGGAACATAACTTGCAAGGACAAGAGCAACCTACCAGCATTCAGAAAATGGCAGTGAGCCCAGAAAGCACTTAAGGTCTAATCCTGCACTATTAAAGTCATTGCTCCTGCTGACACTAATGCTGCAACACCAAGAATCTTGATACAACTTTCACTGGACAAAGCTGATGTTTGCAACCATCACTTATATTTAAACAGGAGGAGCTATATTTATTTTCTTGCAATGCTTGTATTTATCACCAAATTTTGACAGTAATCTACTCTTTGTGGCTGTTTCTAATTTGATCACTGATGTCTTAAAAGTCTGCAATATTTTGGGTAAAGAGGTATTAATGCTGTTACGTTTGGAAAGCACACTTAAAATGTTCTAACTATCAATGCATGTGAGAAACGTGAATAAAAACATCTTGGTTTTAAAACATGGTCATGTATCAAAAAGAACTCTTTGAAAACATAGTTTAACTATTTTACCACGGTATAGATATAAAAACTTGAAAAATCTTATGGCTATTTTACAGTAAGGTTGGCCAAAGCAATTTTTGAGAAGACCAGTGAATATCACATTATTGAAGGTTCTGTTAAAGATGAAAGCACTGGATCTGCTTCATATTTTTTATGCTTTCCATACAAAGAAAATATATAGTGATTTTTTCTACTCTCTTCAAGTGAAAAATAGTCAGTGCTGTGAAAATACCAACTGTTCTCTGCAAAATTAATGACTTTTCACATGGAGAAGAAGAGTGAAAATAAGTGATTCTTCCAGCAGGGCACTGGAAATACAAGAGCTATTATTTGCTATGTTAAGTTATATACCATTTTGTCCAGAAGTGAATCTACTGAAGAAAGGGAATTTATTGAAATATTATATGTTACACAAATTTACATGTTCTTCTGAATGGTCCCAGAAACTACTGTTGTTAGCCTCATTTCTAAGTTTATAATGTAGTTATTAAGGATAATGGCTGAAATGCAGCAATGGGGTGATCTGCAGCTCCTGCACTTTTGATGAAGATTATTTGCTGGTTTTAGTTTTTCTTGTAAATATTTGCTTTTTCTCCCCCCAACACCCGTCCCTGAAGCACAGGTATAGAGTATCCCAGGATGATCAGTGAATGCCAGGTTACATTGGCTGCTTATTTTTCTAGTTACTTCTAAAACACTGGAGCTTTTCATTAAAAAGACAGCAAGAGAAAAAAAAGGATAAGCTGCCAAGGTACTTTCCAACAAGCTTTTCTTGTAGTTGCCACGGAGATGCAGCACAAACATAAATGGGATTTTGATTGAGAGGGTAGATGGCCTGTACAATTGCAAACAGGAAAAGAAGTTCATTGTATTAGAGGTTAATTTTGACATGGTCATTTATAATGGAACTCTTTGTACAGAAGGTATTAAAAGGAGTTGTAGACATGGCAACAAATATCATCCATTTTGTAAATCAGAGAAGAGAATGAAATACGATTTCAAAAATATTTTTAAAAATGTTTGAAAATGTGATTAACCTTGCAACAAAAAGATTGTAGCAAACCATTTCTAATCTAAATTGTTTAGTTCTGCATTACAGACGTATGCTTTATACCTGTAGTTCTCAGCCTGTTGTTCATGCAGAGCCACATTTTTTTATCCAGTCTAATTTCCTTTGATTGAAAATAAAATGTTTAAGAAAAAAAAAAAGAGGAATAATTTTAGCTTTTACCTTAACCTCTTTGCTCTGTTTCAGTAGTGTGTAAGAACAGCAAAGGGACATGAGAACAATCTCCTGAGTGCCAGGCCAGTGTAGAAATAAAGTTATTCTCAGCCTTAATTTTTTCAAAGATTTCTCCGTTTCTCCATTTGCTTTTATTCATTAGTTATTTTTCTATCGGACAATACTGTGTTATGGTTAGCTGCCTCTAACTAGCAGAAAACTATTAAAAGCATCAAGTATGTCAAAACCAGATAACATCAGAAATAATGCTACTTTCTGTCTGTCTTCTTGCTGTCAATTTTTAACTGGTAATTCAGAGTGGTGCCTTGATTAAATCTTATCTAATTATCATCTGCCATATTCCTCTTAAACTTTCTACACTTCCACTCAGGGCGGCTTCTTTTCCTTCTTTATTCTGACATTGTTTAGAAATCACAGAGGGCAGGACTTGTTATCAAATCTTCCTCTGTCATGCTCATGTTCTCACTGACTGGCATACTGTAAAATGAATTTATGCGTAGTGTAGCAAACAGTGCCAATTGGTCTGGCTAAGACCTTTTGAAGAGACAGGTCAGGGTCTTTTCTACATCATCTTGTTTGAAGATAATTGTAAATTATAAAACTAGGTGTTCAAGTAGCCTTCACCAAGGGGGAGTCATGTCTGACTATCCTGATTTATAGCCTTCTATGATGGCATGACTGGTTGGATACATGAGGGGAGGGCGGTGGATGTTGTCTACTTTGACTTCAGCAAGGCTTTTGACACAGTCTCCCACTGCATCCTCATAAGTAAGTTTAGGAAGTGTGGATTAGAAGAATGGACTGTGAAGTGGATTGAAAACTGGCTGAAAGACAGAGCTCAAAGGGTGGTGATTAGGGACACAATCTAGTTGGAGGTCCGTAACAAGTGGTATTCCCCAGGGGTCAGTACTGGGTCCAGTCCTCTTCAATATAATCATCAATGACCTGGACGAAGGGATGGAATGTACCCTCAGCAAATTTGCTGATGATACAAAACTGGAAAGGGTGGCTGACACCCCAGAAGGCTGTGCCACCATCCAGAGAGACCTGGACAGGCTGGAGAGTTGGGCAGAGAGGAACCTGATGAAATTCAATGAGGGCAAGTGTAGGGTGCTGCACCTGGAGAGAAATAACCCCCTGCACCAGTATAGGTTGGGGGCTGATGTGCTGGAGAGCAGCTGTGAGGAGAAAGAGTCCTGGTGGACAATAGGGTGACCATGAGCTGACAATGTGCCCTTGTGGCCAAGAAGGCCAACGGCATCCTGGGGTGCATCAGGAAGAGTGTGACCAGAAGGTCAAGAGAGGTTATCCTCCCCCTCTACTCTGCCCTGATGAGACCCCAGCTGGAGTACTATGTCCAGATATGGGCTCCCCAGTTCAAGAAGGACAGGGAACTGCTGGAGAGGGTACAGCAGAGGGCTACAAAGATGATTAGGGGCCTGGAGCATCTCTCCTATGTGGAGAGGCTGAAGGATTTGGGTCTTTTTAGTATGGAGAAGAGTAGACTTAAGGGGGATCTGATCAATGCTTATAAATACTTAAAGGGAGGGTGTCAAGAGGATGGGGACAGTCTTTTTTCAGTGGTGCCCGGGGATAGGACAAGAGGAAATGGTCACAAACTTGAACATAAGTTCCACCTAAACATGAGGAGGAATTTCTTTACTTTGAGGTTGGCAGAGGACTGGAATAGGCTGCCCAGAGAAATGGTGGAGTCTCCTTCTCTGGAGACATTCAAAACCTGCCTGGACACGTTCCTGTGCAACCTGCTGTAGGTGGACCTGCTTTGGCAGGGGGGTTGGACTAGATGATCTCCAGAGGTCCCTTCCAACCCCATATCATTCTGTGATTCTGTGATTTAAAATTAAAAATAAAAATTTTGTAATTAATGAAATAATTTCTCTTTGGGATATTTAATAGACCTAGACTATAACCCTGCCAACCACTTTATATCTTAAAAACCTAGCACAAATTGCTATAAATTCTGATTAGACTGTCTTCAAGTTATCGCAGTATAAAAATATTCACCTTATAACAAACAATATGTCTTGCTGATCTAAATATCTCTTTTATTTTTGCTATATAATTGGAGAATCTTATTTCCAATTTTACTTCCTGTCATTCTTAGAGGTATACAATCTTTCTAGAAGCTAAGAAAAAACCCCACAGACATAGTCTTCCTATTAGTAATGGTGGTGTAAAATATGGCTTGATTATTTCTTCGTGTTACTAACAGTAGAAAACAAATGTTTCTTCAGTTCAACTGAATACCAAGGTGAAAGAGCTCCTTTTTTCTTTTCCTGCATGCAGACTGTAGAGTTAACCATTCTTTTCTCCTGGGAAAATAAAAAATGAAAAAATGCAGGAAAAGACCTACCTTAATAGGATTCATCACATTGTCTCCTAAACTAGGAACCTATAAGACATCATTCACACCACAGCTGAGTATCCCCTGGAATACTGAAATCTAATGAAGGAAAACTAAACCACAGACTGCGCCTGTGCACACTCAGATCTGTCTCACCTCTTTCTGGGCTGTATTTGGGAAGAGGAAGGAAGGCTTTATAAATATCTCTGGGACAGGTTTGGCAGCTGATCTGGTCTGTGCAACAGCTTTGTTCTAAGTCTTCTATTTTCTGTTCTTTTGGCCTTTCTACATCAAAATATAAAATCAACGGGGCTACAGCACTGAATATAAATAGATTTTGCAGGGTGAGTTTTGCAGTGACCGAATCACTAAACACTTTCTCTCTCTTGCTCAGGGATAATATTTATGGGAAAATGGTTGTACTTTACTAAATGTGGAATTACCTTTCTTACATGAACAATGTTTGAATGACAGCTCCGGCATGTAGGAAACAGGTAAGCAAGTGTTAGAAATGAAGTTGAACAGTAAATTTGTTCTGACATGGAACAAGTTGAGCCTTGGAAGTCTAAACAGTCACTTAAATTTGACAGCATTGTGCTCTTCCTTTGACAGTAATAGTTGCAAAAAGATACCATGGTATTATACCATATAATAATGCAATGGCTTTCCCCAAAAAGTTAATTACATAGTTAAAGAACATGCACAGCAGACAGATGTCCACTTACTGTACAGGATGTTTAACGCTGTGTTTCATTACACTTTACATATTAATGTTATCACCAATTAATATGTGGTATTATTAAACAGAAAGAAAAAAAAATCGTATTCAAAGACACCTTTGAATGGTGCAATCTTGTGACTGAGATAAAAAAGGAAAAGAAATGTCAGCCTCTGTTGCTATAATTAAAGAAAGAGTTGTCCTGACCCTTACTAGACTCTGTGCATGCTCAGATTACAAGTGGACTGCACATCCCAGAGAAAGCTTTTTGTGTCTGTTTCTTGTGTTATTTCAGCTAAGGTGGCAACTTTAGAAAATAAACCTTTTCCTAATTGAAGAGAAGAATCCTCATCTTGTATTGATAGCAGGTAGCTGGAAATGTGGAATGTATACCATATTGTGTTATACAATTGAACAAAATGAGAATGGAGTTTATTAACTAGCAGAATTCTTAAACTTCAATGCAAATAGAATGCAGGTGACTGATAGAATACCTCTGCAATTATATGAGACTTTTTCATTAATAAATCTATCATCATCTTCAATGATAGTTTGCAAAAAGAAACATCTTTAATTAATAATATATTTTATATATATAGTATCAAGTCTGAGTGACTGGAAAATAAGCACTGAAGGGAGAAACAGGAAGAAGCCAATATGTCATGGTTTCAGCTGGGATAGGTTTGACTTTCTTGCTAGGAGCTGGTGTAGCGTTATGTTTTGGATGTGGGATGAGAATAGTGTTGGTAGACCACTAATGGTTTTCGCTGTTGTTAAGTGGTCAAGGCCTTTTCTGCTCCTCACACCACCCCACCAGTGAATAGGACGAGAGTGTACAGAAGTTGGGAGGAAACACAGCTGGGAGAGCTGACCCCAACTGACCAAAGGAATACTCCATACCATATGACATCACGCTCAGCATATAAAGCTGGGGGAAGAAGGAGGAAGTGGAGGATGTTCGGCATTATGGCATTTGTCTTCTTAAGTAACCTTGATGCGTGACGGAGCCCTGGAGATGGCTGAACACCTGTCTGCCGATGGGAAGTGATGAATGAATTCCTTGTTTTGCTTTGCTTGTGTTGGCATGTTTGCTTCACTTATTAAACTCTTTATCTTCAGCCCATTTGCTTTTCTTCACTTTTACTTTTCCGATTCTCTCCACCATCCCAACTGGCGGAAGTGACTGAGCAGCTGCATGGTCCTAGTTTCTGGCTGAAGTTAAACTATGACATTATGCTTTCTAGAGAATAATTTTAATAGAAAAATGTCTTAAGTAATTTTCTTTTAAATAAAAATAATGATGCTTCAAAGATTACTTTTGTTTTACTGAAGTTTATTTTGAAATATGCTATTCAGTCTTTTAATACAGAA
Source organism: Limnodromus scolopaceus (assembly GCA_028565335.1). NCBI lineage: Eukaryota > Metazoa > Chordata > Aves > Charadriiformes > Scolopacidae > Limnodromus > Limnodromus scolopaceus. The sequence continues at coordinate 103,013,629 of JAOXNO010000013.1, read as the reverse complement.
CTTCTTCCCCAGTTTTTAGATAGAAAAGTATTAATGTAACAAAGACCATTTTTTTTCATTATTAACTGTTGGGTTTTGCCTGCACAAAAAGGAAGTTTTAGGGGTAATGGTTAAGTGACAGAAGTGTCAGACGTATGAAGAGAGGCTGGAGAAGAGAAGGTTCAGGGGAAGTATCTCATCAGTGTATATAAATACCTGATGGGAGGGAACTAAGACATTTCGATAGTGTCCAGTGACAGGACAAGAGACAATGGACACAAACATAAATACAGGAAATTCCTGTTGAACTCCTTTTTCCTGTGAGGGCGGTCAAACACTGGAGCACGTTGCCCTGAGAGGCTGTGCAGTCTCCATCCCTGTGATATTCAAAACCTAACTGGACACTGTGCTGAGCAACCTGCTCTAGCTGACCCTGCTATGAGCAGAGGATTGCATGAGATGATCTCCAAAGATTTCTACCAGCCTCAAATATTCTACATTTTTATGATTCTACAAAGATTATTTTTATACACTTGCATATGCAGAAAACATATATCACAATACAAATTTTACGTTAGCTGAGGTGTTGGAAGATGGTAAATTTTCCGGGTAGTGTTTGCACTTGAAGAAGTATAAAAGAAATTAATATTTAACTATATCATCTTGTTTGGGGTTTTAAATGTTTTAGCTCAAAAGCAGACACTATCTTTGAACAGCTTCTTTTCACATTGCAAATTTCTTATATTTTTTCCTATTTTTATATTTTTCTCAGACCCCTGGTTTGTTCTTCTGAAAACCGAAGTACCACTGAGAACAGAGATTCCAGAACCTCTACAGTAACCTACTCCAATGTTTTACCATCTTCTTTGGAAGTAATTTTTCCTTATATCTAATCATAATTACCCTTACTGCAAATTGTCTATTTCCCCTTATTCTTCCAGCGTGCCCCTCCAGGAACAGTCTGGCTCCATATACGTTGCAAACCATCAGCGGTACCAGCAACTAAGCAGCAGAGCAAACTCCAACTCATGGCATAGGCGTCCATCAAACAAGATTAAGTGGTAGTGACATAACATGTTACTGTCAACTGATGAGGTGACTAAAGAGTATGGATGCTCTCTCTCAGCCTGTTCCAAATGCCAAGTAATGGAAAATGGAAAAAATGCCTTTTGATAGAGGCATGTGAACAATGAATTATGAGGTAAAATAGGTTAACTTAAACCTCTTTCATAGTTCCTCAGATTTATTATGGTCAGTGAAAGTGATCAGATGAAACTGAGGACAGTATTTAATGTAATGAAATGAAACAATTATAAATGGCAAAGGGACACAATTTTATCTTCAAATACTTGGCTTCATCTGATGATGTGTGAGAGGAATACACTACAGAACTTGAAATCTGAGACTGAATTTGCTGAAGAAAGAGCTTAAACATGAATGATTTGACTTGTGAGTTCACTGCACCTACTAAGTACAAGAAGTCACAGAGATTCTGTTAAGCTGGAACGTGACCATTTTGCTGATACTTAGGAACTTTAGAATTTAATCTAAGGGATGTAAGAAAAGGGAGGCTGAACATCTTAGGCCAGAAAGGATCCGTATTACACAGTAGCAGCAGACACAAAAAATGAACTGAGTTTAGAGAATATATATACAGAATGGCACGCACAGATAAGCATATCTCAATCAGCAACATGATAAGCAGGTTTGTTTCCTAGCAGAGTCACTCAGACTCGTAGAATTTCCTAGCATTAATGGGATGTCAACTCTCACTGTAGCTTGCATTAGATGCATAAATGTAAAAAATAAGTATAAAATAAAAGCAGTCTGAACTTGTTCCTGCTACTTAATTTTCTCAATTTCTGCACTAACAGCATCTTGGGACCCTTGCAGGGAAAATAATAATTCATGTTTTCACTAGCACATTTCCCTCTTTTCCAGTACTTCATGGCCACTAAGGCTGGAAGAATCAATGCCAACCTGCTCTTCATTGCAAAGAGGTAGTGGAGAGGTGGGACTCCTTTCCTTGGCTACAGCAAATCATAGACCTCCTACAGGGAAAATATGCCTGGTGCAGCATGCCAGGTAGAGGCAAGTTGATCTTCAGAATACTGAAAGCATTTGTGGTCATATTCTGGAAGCAACAGTGGAAATAATTTTCATATTACTACACATATTTTAATCCTTTTCTTTAAAGGACTTCTGACGGAAAGAAAACAGGATTCAGGTTCACATCAGGAAGAAATTTTCTCAACAAAGCCATGCTGTAAAGTGGAAAAAATGGGACTCTGGGACTTTCAGTGTAAATCCTGTCAGTTGCATACTACACCAATAATTTCTGAGGATGATAAGAGAAAACATCATTTGAACAATCATCAGGAATGAACAGCATCATTGAATCATGCAGCTCTTCAGAGGATTTAAAAGCTGGATTGTTGTAGTTTTAAAAATCAGCTTTCAGACAGAGCAAATTAAAGCAGAGCCCAAACAGTTTCTTCCGTTCCAGTTCAGCTCATTATGTTTATTTTTTTTCTGGCAGACATAATTGGTGCTGTACCATAGATACCTGTAGGAATAACTTTTTTATTCTTGAGCTTTTTGAGATGATACATTATCTTGAACTCTTATTTTTCAAGCTTGTATGAGTTTGAGCTATTTTATTTTTGCGGCCAAATCTAATCTAATGCAAATCATCATGCTCCATTAATTTCAGTTAAAATATATTGATTTGCATCAGCAGACCACCAAGCCAATAACATTTACTTGAAATTTCTTTCCATAATGCTTAGGTTGGCAAAATTTATGTATTAACACCATAATAACAAGTGTATTAGAAAAAAAGGTGTAGATCAAGTGATAAATATTTTGTGAGACAGAATGAAGGTTAGAGGGTCTTTGCTGAAGGAGGCTGAAATCTGGTGGGAGTGCAAAATGTCAACCCGAATCACTGTTTCCCACCCAGTATGAATTTGAAGAGACACAAATGGAAATGAGAGAGAATCTAACTTCCAACAGATGTTAGCAAGACTTTTTTCACTTAGCACATAATAAACATATGGAATGGCCTATCAGGCACTATTGCTGAGGCAAAACACAAGGATCATTCAAGAAACAATTAGATGCTGTTCTAAAGAAATGGAATACTTAACATGGATGAGCCCTGATGGGCTAATAGTCCTGATGGGTAAACCTCTCCAACTAAAACATTTTATGCTCTTATATTCATTCGAATGTAAATATCACTTCAGCAGCACCTATGTACTTTTAGGCTTGGTGGGGGTAGTGTTTCATTCCCTCCTTTTTTTTTTCACTAAGAAAAAAAAGAAACCTTTGTTGTGCAGTTTTAACAAAAGAAAAGCAATGTTTGCAACACAGTTTTCCCTTCTCCTTTCCTTCTCATATAACTGACTTACAGAAACACAGGAGATCTGAGATGGCAGCAACTGATTTGTATTTTTATATGGTACGGTATGTTCAGATATTTGAAGAAAGGCTAGCTGTCTCAGAGAAAGTCACTCAGAGCAGCTTATGTCAGAAACGCTGGTTCTGAACACTGCCCTCCAAACCAAAAGATGAAACACCTGCTCATGCTTTCTCTTTCTGTCCAAAGCCCCAATATCTTGCCTGTTTTCATAGCTGTTTTTCTGTAGCAAGCAAAGCAGCTTATCAGAACACTTCTTACAGGACCATATGGAGACCACAGGTTTCCCAGCTGAATTATTTATCACACTGGTGTTCCTGAAGTAGATTTAGGATCCATCCTTTCACTTATTTTCTTTTTTTTAGTCTAAATGTAGAGTAACACTGGATAATACATTTTGTCTTAGTTTTGCTGCATGCTCTCTGTCAGAGGTGAGAAACCCAAAATATCTAGCCAAATACATAATTTGTATGCTTAAAGAAGACGTTGCTCTGTTATCTGAAAGATTTCTGTTTCAAAAAGATATTAAATTATCTTTACAAAAGCTTCATAATCTTAAAAAAGTAACAAAAAACATTACTTGATCCTCTCCCTTCAACACTAATTGTTTCAGTTTGAACATATTATTTCCTGTCTTTTTAGAACTACTGTTGAACCAAAAAAAATCAGCTCTCAGCACTCCCCTAATTGAAAGCAGCATGAAGTAACAAGCATTTGCAGTTTCAAGGCCATTGCCACAGGTAAGTGGCTGTTGTAGTGAGATACTCATTCAGGATCAGCAGGATAGGTAGACGATGTACCTTATACTATCTGTTGAGTGAATGGTGGGCTCTTCGTGTACTAAAGACTACTATAATGTCCATTCAAAAATGATAAATTTTCTGACATAGAAAAAATATTTTGATACTGGAAACTGTTGCACAGACAGGTGATGAAATGAAAACAGAATAAAAGAACTGGTCAAGCCTTTATCCCAACAAAAAGTCAAAGAAGATAACAATAAACTTCAGTTTCCACAGCCTTTTCTATTACAATAGAAATTACGTTTACACATATACTTTTGGTTAAAAACAACACAGACCAGCCCTCCCTCCACCCAATATGTTCCCAGCTGCAAGTTACTCTTACTGTTTTGCTTAACAACCTGTATATACTCAGCACAATGGAAAATCTTAAGGCAAACAAATTAGTGCACATTTTCTCTCACTACAAGTATCCAGTCTTCCCAGAAATATCTACTGGCTAATCAAAATTAAAAATGTTTCTGTCATTTCAAAAAGGTTATCATTTTAGTAATGACTTTTTTTTAAAGGTATATTTAAAAAGAAAGCAAGTATTAAAAAAGTTCTAATACTGAACATACTCTTTGTAAAAGATGCATAGAAGAGAGTTTATTGACAGGTGAAATATTCACAGAGGACAGAGAACAGTCCATCTAATAGTTTTGTCACTGTCAGAGAGTAGCAACCTATTTTTCATATATCAGTGGAATACATTTCTAATTAGTATGTGCCATATTTATTTTCCTTATATGACAAAGCAAATGAGTTTTGGTGTTAGCTGTTGTTCCTTCCTTTTTTTCTCCCCCTTCCCATTTCTCTTTCCCCACTGTCAACAATACTATTTCTAATTGATAAGAATGAGAATATAGCTTTCAAATATTAAGGCAAAGGGAGATATTTGGAATTTATGTGACTTACAGTAGTATTTTCACTTCCACCAGCTAAATAATAAAGAAATAAAAAAATACAAGTACTTTTTTTTTTTTTTTTTTTTTGGCATAAAAAGATTGCCAGCTGTTTTAGAAAAAGACTTTCCCTATTTTGTAGTACTGCACAGCTGGGTGTATAAAAGAATGGTGGGCTAGGACTGATTAAATACTATTTCTCTTTAAAGCATTTGCCTGTTACTCCAGCCAGCAGCAGATCTTACTTTGAGGAGCATTTTTTGTGGCAGAACTGCAATACTGGTATTCTCAGCCTCACTGACTGCAAAGAGGGTCACAAAATATTGTAGCTTGAACCTGGTTGGAGAGTAATATAATAAAACTGAACCTTCTCTCAGCAGAATTTTACAGCTTGTGAGCTTCCACCTTAAAATGTTGCTTTGCTGTAGGTTTACAGACTCGATGTTGATTTGTTTTAGTACAGGCTCATAACCCTCATATATTAATACCCTACAATTGTTAGCATGTATTTATCTTGTAAAAATACTAAAAGAAAGTCCCTATAATAGAAAAATATTTAATTTAATTCCTAAAAAGTGAAGTGAGAAAGACCTGTTCCAGTGAAAAAAAGATGAATAATTACGCTACTTTTGTGGAAACAAAGAGAAACATAATTGATCAAAGTGATATTTTGAATACAAGTTTCCAGCATTCCAGTGATGTGTTTTTGATTACACTGTGTACCCTTAACACTTCTTCTAGGTTATGCCAAATGGCATACTGGATATCCTCTGATCACACCTCATGGTTAAACAAATCCCTTTTCTAGATTCCCTGTAAAAAGTAGCATTGAATGAACAACATTCTCAGACATTCTTTTTAGCAATGTATGACTGACACTCTAAATTGCAGTCAGATCAAGCATATGTATGAAAAGCTATATAAGACAACCCTGTTCACTATAATCAGTGACCTTAAAAATGATTGTTAAATGAAGTTAAGACAGGCAGACAAACAGTATGTGGGGAGGAAAAAAGGATGTTGAAGGGGGAAAATTTCTGCAGGTATGGGTGTCAAATGCAAGGCCAGAAAGCTCAGAAGTCCTGCCTTCCATCGTATTGCTCTAAATATACCACAGCTTTTGAACAAAAGGTTGTTCAACAAAACACTCAGCATTTTGTGCTATTGAAAACTACTTGGTTCATATCTTTCTAGTTCTAGCTGCTCCTCCAGGAATTAATATCTCTCTTGTTGGAAAACCCATGCCAACACACTCTTTAACAAATGTTATTGTACTTGCTTCTTCGCTTATTTTGATGAAATTTTGACATAGGTGTTGCTGGTAGTAGCCAGTGAAGAAAAATGTGTTTCTTCTGGGGGTTGTAAAATATAAATGTTGTGATTCTGAAATATACAGTGACCTTTGTGCTATTCTCTAAGTCTTCTGTATTAATGTGGATTAGTCATTTAGTTTTCTAAGTATGTGGTGTACAAGCACCATTCAACAATACTGTGATGAAAATAATAAAGATACCTTAGTGCAAGCCCTGCTGTATTGTAATAAAGTGTTAGAAAATATGTTCATTTTTAATTGTTTCATTTCTGGGATTATGTCTGCCCAAGGCAAGAGAGAAGTGAGTATGTATTTCTCTGGTGTGCAAAAACATTTATTCAGAATATATGCAAATCAACCAAACATTCTCATAAACAGCAGTACTGAGCTGATAGTTAATGACAGTAAAAGCTGATAACTTAATGATGAAAAAAAAATACCATGCCTAATTAATAAGCTGTAACATTTTGAGGAGAATTCTTAACTCTTACAAAACCATTTCCTAGGCTTGGGAAGTGATATGTTTTTATTTCGTGAGACAGGAAAGAGTCCTGACAAAAGGGATGCACAACTGGTTACAACAGTTACTTAGTTCCATTCTGCCTCTTGTAGACAGGAGTTCCTGCTTCCAGTAGATTATATTTTAATGATCTGCTTATGGGGCAAAAATTTCTGACTGAACAACAGGCCAGGATCTGGCAGGAGAATTAGGCTGACTCTTGAAGATGCAACATGCAAGAACAAGCAATATGGTAGTAGGAATCAAATGGATAGGAAAATCATGTGAGTGTAGTTTGATGAACAAAAGTGTTTAGTGACAGAAAAGAAATAGGAGACCAATGCCTCTTAAGAAAGGGGAAATCCATAGATGGGAAGTGTTGAGAGTTCCTTTGAAGAGGGAGAATATGTCTTTTAATGAAGCTTATTCTATAAAAGGGAAAAATCACTGTGGAAAATTCTATTAAATGATTTAACTTGCCATCCCTATTATCTTCTTTCTCTGTTAGCATAAATTTTCACGGGACATTTGTTATTTACCTGCTTTCTTGGTCACATGAATGAAACAATGGTGGGTGTGATTTTAAGTCTTTAAAAAGCACAGAGGTCTCGCTGCTGTCAAATCACACTAAGTGGTTACTTACCAGAGCCAATGGTCTCCCCAAATAGGATCAAAATTAAAACCCTTGGGGAAACACTAAAAGATAAAGCGCTACTAAAATAAAGTGGTTGAGTGGGAAGTGGTAGTCTTACACAGGAATGTTCCAGGAGTAAACAGAATCTAAAAGAGAAACAACACACACAAAAAAAATCACTGCAGCGTTGCAACAGCCTACACCTTTCTCTTGCTCTTATATGTTCGCAGCAGGGAACAGCAAGCTCCAAAGCTGCTGAGAGCTGAAATAGCTTCTGCTCAATCAACCCATGCCGGTCTTGCCTCTTATTTTAATTTAGTGGAGGTGAGTGAGCTGAAGAGGTTTTAACATACTGAATGATAATTAGTAAGGGGTGATTCTCAAAAGGTTTGGAGTTTCATTGCTTGGAACTTATCAGAGCCTATTTAGTTGCAGCATCTCAACTAAAAGACCCAGGAGAACAAGTTTCTGAAAGATTTCTTGTGCTTCCTGGTTCACCGGGATTGAAAATATCACACAAAAACTAGTTTCATCATTTTACTAAAAACATTGCAAGGAAGGTTATTGATAGTAGTCATTAAAAGGGACAGGTGTTTTTTCTGGCTGTTGTAACAGCTGGCTGCATAATTCAGTTCGATTAATATGTAAGGATTCACATATGGGTGGGTATTTTATGGATGGCTGGAACAAGTGACAATATTTAACAAATGACCTAAAATAGGTCTCAGGGTGTTTCTGTTTCTAGCCCTGAGAAACCTGAGTGTTCTACAGGATAATCTGTATTTGGGGATTGATTTTCAGATGCGTGTTCATGTTTACCATATTCCTTAATAAACAGGTGGTACTTTTGAATTTTGTGGTGCCTTCAAATCAGTATTTAAAAAAAAAAAAATTCTAAGTAAAAATATTATTGAAGTTTAAAACTGTCAAAAAACCCCCCTAGTAACAAAAAATCCCTAGTAACAACACCCTATTGCAATCAGAGGAAGACTAAACATTGATTTTAGCAGACAACCAAAATGATTTTTTTTTTTCAGAAACAGGTAGAATGCAAAATCATATGTAGAATGCCCAATCAAAAGACTTATGAAATTAATTCAGAGAATTTTGTGTCTGGAATGAACAGCACAAAAGGTATTTTGGTGAGAGTGAAGGGAGGACCAGTCTGAGCCAGTATATTTTAACTGTCTTATGTTTCTGTAAAAGAGCAGAACTAAAAGGCTCTCTAAACAGAGTTTTCTAAATATAAGAAACTATATATTCTACTATAATGCCCATAAAATTTCACACTGCTATTTATTTCCACATCACAACAATTTCTCTCTGAGTACTCAACCACAAAAGAGGAAACAAGCTTATTTTCCTTTGCCTTGACTTTGCGCACATCAACTGTTTTTAACCTTTGAAACTTCTACACCCCTGGGGTCTAAGGCTTGGAGATTTTTGAGCCTTTCCACTAGGATACTATAAACACACTTGAAAAAGTGACACGCACTACATGTGGGGAAGCATAAGTTACACGTTACACCCCTGAGAGTGAAGAGCAGCTGCTGTAAGCAAATATTTGTATGCACCTGAGCAGCTTCTCATTTAAGGAGCTCTCCAAGTGAAGTGTGGGGCTTGGCTAAGCACTTTCAACACAAATCCAGCATTTTTTACTTTTGGCTGGATTTACTTCTCCAGCTGCAGAGTAAACTGCTTGGTTATAAATGTTAGCCATTAACTATGGCAGTTAGCACAAGGAAGATTGCACTCATATAACAATACAAGATAGAAACTACTGCTTCTCACCTGTGTGGCATCTCCGTGAGCTGTTAAGAACAGAAAGGAATTCTGCATTTGACCTCAAGGACACAGAGATTGGTTAGTTTGTGACTGACCCTTCACTAGCTCACATTTCTCATTGTTTTATATTATGTAGTATCAAACTAAATAGACATTGTTATGCCAAACGAGATTTTGAACTTAGCCTGAACTGAAAAAGAAACAATTTCAAATTCAGGCAGGCAGTAACCTGAAGCAAGATGAAAATGATATATTTATATATTTAACCTTACTCAGCTACTTCAGTGTTTTCTGAGTGCCCCCCCCCCAGGTTTTTTTTGTTTGGTTTAGCTTTTTTTTTTTGTTTTAGGTTTTGTTTGTTTGGTTGGTTGGTTGGTTTGTTTTTTTAAATGTAAGCTTTAATTAATCCTGTCTAAGTATGTATTTCATTGAGTCATAGAATGGTTAGAGTTGGAAGGGATCTTAAAGATAAGCAAGGTCCAACCCCCCTGCCATGGGCTGGTACACCTCCCACTAGACCAGGTTGCTCAAAGCCCCATCCACCCTGGCCTTGAACACCTCCAGGGATGGGGCATCCACAGCTTTTCTGGGAAACCTGTTCCAGTGTCTCACCACCCTCACTGTAAAGAATTTCTTTCTGGTATCTCATCCAAGTCTCCCCTCTTCCAATTTAAAACCATTACCCCTCATCCTGTTACTACATTCCCTGACAAAGAGTCCCTCCCCATCTCTCCTGTAGGCCCCCTTCAGGTACTGAAAAGCTGTTATAAGGTCTCCCCAGAGCCGCCTTTTCTCCAGGCTGAACAACCCCAACTCTCAGCCTGTCTTCATAGGAGAGGTACTCCAGCTCCCTGATCATTTTTGTGGCCCTCCACTGGACCTGTTCCAACAGGTCTGTGTCCTTCCTGTGTTGAGGACTCCAAAGCTGGACACAGTACTCCAGGTGGGGTCTCATGAGATCAGAGTAGAGGGGCAGAATCACCTCCATTGACCTGCCGGCTACACTTCTTTTGATGCAGGCTAGAATGCAGTTGGCTTTCTGGGCTGCCAGTGCACACTGCTGGCTCATGTCGAGCTTCTCATCCACCAAGTTTATTCACGTTTATTAATTTAATTTTTTCTGGTCATATTTTGTAAACATAAATTATAGAAATCAAAATTTAAAAAAAATCTGAATTTCACAGAACATTTTTGCCTGGCAGATGAGCTTTTTAACCACAAAAATCATATATAGAGGCTGCAGATGCTTCATATTAGCAAGCTAAACTGAAAAATAAATCACACTGGCTCAGACCAAAAGAATGAAGAAAATATTGGGATGAAAAAAATAATTTTGCTTTGAAAGAATAAATTTTTTTTTCTACTGAAAATGGACTTTTCTTCTTTTTAAAATTTTAAAAGAAAATGTAGGCAAAAGGAACCTAAAGTTAAGAACAGCCAAGAATAATAAATTGTTAAAATGAAACTACAGAACCTTCTGATTTTTTAATATTATTATTTTAACAATCATAATAAATCAATTTAACAGTAATTAAATGTTTTGGCCGACCACTTTCCCAATTTGCCATATAACATGCAACCAAAAATAGCAGTTCTAAACATGCGAACGTGTGAACTGGAAACAACCCTCACATGACTGATTCCTAGCATCCAGAGTCCTATGAAATTGTATATACAATTGCTCATACACAGATGGTTGTCAGGATCTGAAAACAAAATGTAATGATACCTCTCTTCTGAATTGCTAGACCATGAAAGAGACTAAAGCAGGAGTTCTCTCTTCTTTGTGGATGGAGGAACTTGTGTTAAATATGTCCTTCCTTTGCTTTTACCTTTGATAGCTAAGGAAGGCTTCTGGCATTATTACTCTTTGCACAGAACTCCCCGTTTTGACTTGGAGTGGGGTGGTGATTTTATATGTGCATGACTCCTCTCTGCTTTACTCTAAGTAGTACAAAGTAGCTTGGGTCAAATGGATTTGACCTCAAGGATCTTGTGTAGAATCTTGAAGAACTGAAAGAGAAAAGGTGGAATAATATTTTTGGCTGTTTTCTCAATAATTCTCTATTTTCTCATGAAAACCAAACTCATTTCTGAGGATGGTGTGTGTGGTTTAGACTTCTGTTTTCCCTCTATTCATTTGACCTGTTTTTCTTTGTCCTTAGGAAAAAACACGGTCACTAAGTGTCATGCTGGCATTATTTCATTCAAAATATCTACAGAATTGTTTTCTTAGTAATCTTAGAAGCCATTTCTCTCCAGCATTTAGGTACTCTGTTTTTGTTTTTGCTCATTAATATCAGTGAAATGCCATCACAGGATGAAACAGTCAAGTGTTCAGAGACTTCTGGAACTGAGTGTTATTGGCTATGGAGTACTAGGGAAAGAGGTAGGAATTTCTTTTTGGAAAGGGAAAGGAGATGATGAACTATTGAATTGACTCAATTATGCACATTGGGCCAAATCTGGACGTACATATTGGTCCCAAAAGAATCCCATTGAGTCATGGATCATTTGGACTGTGTAAGACGTGAGAATGAGGGTTGTATTTTCTCAGTAATAATGGAATTGTCAGTACAGAATGGGAAAGGCCAAAGTTCTTCCTCAGAATATAGTCTGAGAAGTGTTCATAACAGGATGACTGCTTTCCCAAACCATGAAGACTGGCCTCTTCTTACTGTGGCAGCATGAAAATAGATTTGTGAGGATGGGAAGAGTGGGGTGGGCATTGCCTCATTTAACATCCATGTGTCCTGTGAGATGAGCCTAAAGAGGATGAATCTGCAGATTGAGAAGTATTTTGTCATTAAGATTGCTTTACATGGACAAATGTGCTAAGAGTAAACCAAAAGGCAGAACATGAACTTCACACAGCACAGCTCCAAACTCTGCCTTACTGCTCACAATGCCTCCCAGGTATAGCTGAGGCCTGTGTGAGAAATTCAGGGTCTGGTCACAAAGAATTCAGAGTTACTGACAGATTATTATCTACAATTATATCTACAAGCTTATACTTCAAATTTAAGACTGAGATATCCAGTATTTATAATTATAACTTAAAAAAAAAATATAGTCTGGAGCATAATAAAACAATCAATGATACTGAAGATATCTCAATAACATGCAAGATTTTATGAGTTCAGGCAAGAGTAAAATACCCCTGCATTTCAGGTTGCACTAAAGAAAAAAATTTACTACAGTGTTTTTGTAATTGATAATATTTTTCATTATTTTTTCTGTGTTCATCAGAACAAGTGGGATCATTTATGAAATATGACACCCAGCAAAATTTTAAAAAAATTCAAATATCTTCATTTACAATATAATAAAAAATTTTTAATAACCAAAAAAATTTTAAAATTAGAATGTCCTCTTTCAGAAAAAGTTACTTTAAGCTGATTCTTTTTTAATTTGAAAAAGTTATCATGCAAAAGAGAAAAAACATTAGTTAAAAAAAAATCATTAAACCCCTCATTTAAAAAAAAAAAATTAAACCTGTGTATTTAATATTAGAGAGAAAATGATTAGTCTATGATACTGACAGCTAAACAGAAATTTTTAATAATACATTCATTAAAACACTGAGCAAGACGGAATAAATGGCCAAGTTAAACATTTCAGTTTGCTGAGCTGGGTAAACCATACACAGATTTATCACAGTAAAAATAAAATAACATAAACATATTTACTAAAATAACTAGAACTCTGAGCCATATTTAAAAGCACTAACTTTGATTTTGTGTTTCAGATGGTCTGTTACAGTCATAATGACTGAGTTTGCCAGTTAAAAGACTGAATTAAAAATTCAGTATTCACTGAGATGAATATCCCATAATTTTCCTTCTCTGAAGTATTTCATAAAGCCCTGTGGTACTACTATACAGTATGTAAATCAGATTAATATAGGACCACGGTCTCCAGGACTGTCAGTACAGTAGTTCCCTGCAGTATTAAAGTCCACAAGACCTGATTTTTAATATATTCATGAACAATAAAGGAAATACATGTTGCATGCAAAAATAGCTACACCTTTTGGAAGGACAGCCAACCAGATGCTTTCATTTCTAGGTTGGCAACAGTGGGGAAGAAAGAAAAGTGAGGTGTTAGTCCTGGGACTTTACACCTAGGATTTTCAGTAATAAATGTTGCTGTGTTAGCAGTACATACAAAGTTTTTCAAAAGTTTCCGATATCAAAAAGCCATGTTTAACTCCTAGTTTAAGGATAAGTTTTGCCTTGTACATGACTATTTACAGGTAAAAATACCTATGGTGAGGGTTTTTTCATATAACAATTTCTCTTTTTTGAGAGCACCTCTTAAAAAGGCAGCATTTTATAACTTGCCATATGGAATAACACTGTTAGAAACACGGTGTACCAGTTTAACTATGGTTCTCTGGTACACCACAGCCAGGGTATGTCAGACGGCTCACAAGGTTGCTCCCTGGATCCAGGATCAGGGACAGAAACAACCTACTTCCTTTGTTCAACTTTTTATGCTAAGTGGAAGTATGCTTTGTATAGCACTACTCTTTTCTTTATATGCAGTATAGAAATCTGCCTCAGAGTTTGTTTCCACTGAAGGAATAGCACAAGACTTTTTTGGAGAAAGGAGGTGTGAGACCTGGCTCAAAAAGATTGCAGCTGTCACTAAAAGAGCAAGTGGTCCATGTTCTAATATGTGCCAAAACTCAAAGGTGTAGTACACTAGTTAGGTTGTAAATATGTTCTTGTCTTCCTTCACTTTAATTTTTGTTGCTGTTTGAACAAATAAAATCACAAATTAGAGACAGAGCTCTCAGACAAACTTAAGAAATTATTAACACTAATCTTATGAGATATGAGGGATAACAATTTTGATACAAGTTTTATGAAAAAGAATTATAAGGTATTTACCTCAAAGATGCTTGCATACTTTCAAAATCAAATCAAAACAACAAAGCCAGAAACACATTAGAAATCAGTAAATGTGATTTCAACAATTTTGTAGCATTTTCTTTTAGTGGATGGTGCACTAAGCCTTTTGTATTCCTCAAAGGAAAATTATTGCTTTAGCGACTTACTCGTAAGGACTCACCTCTTAAGTGAATGCTGAGTATCAGGGTGAATAAAGGTAGCAGAATTAATTTTTATTGATTAAAACACCACCTTTTTCATTACAATGTAATTTTTTTCTTCACAGTGCAAGATTAAGAAAGAAAATTATGCTTTTGTTCTATTATGCATATGTAAATACACACAACCACAACTGAAACCTTTTTTTGTGGTTAAAAGTATTGTAGCCTGGAGCATCTGAAGGAATCTGTTGAGTTGTGTAAACTCCATGTTGCATAAATTATTATGTTTCTATATTGAATTAATAGGTGATCATAGCCTGAGGGTTGGCTGTTTGACTTGTATATATATTTTTAAGTATAGCATTAATTCAAAGAAACACCAGTTTCCACTATATCCTGTTACATACGGAACAGTATGTGTTGATTGTAAAAGGTATTGCAATCTAACCAGTTTGACTATTCAGCACATACGAAACAGTGGGCAAAGCAAGTTCTATGAATAAAAATTAATTAGTTATGTACCTTTAGGAGACTTTGCATTGATGGTAATTTTCTGGTAAAGCCATAGCCATTAACAGACTACCTGACAATAATGATCTTTCTAGCATGAAGTTTTATTTCTTATTTCTGCTGTTGAGAATCTGTCTTCATAGGGAATCCTGCAGTACAGGGGAAAGCAAAGAGAAGATGACATTTCAGGCACTGATTGCTTTGTGAGCCGAAGTGCTGAACACATATACCAGGGGAATGCATGGAGACTTCCAGTCTACTGAACACCATCTACTCCATATACACAGGAGTCATGTGCTCAGGGTGCCATTCTCTCCCACAGGGCCGTCTTTGTCATCCCCTTTCAAAGCAGATTAACTTTGTTGACACATCACTTCAGAGAGACTCTGTGCAGATATAGCAGTGTTTCTGCTCTTTTAGGATTAGAGCCCATAAATACATGTCAACTTTGCATTTATTTGTTTGTAATTTTATGGTGAAAATGTTTTCAACTAGGGCAGAAACATTTTTTTACATTTCTCTTTCCTAATTTGAGATGTTCAGTTGACCTTGAAAAGTTGTAGCTTCTCTTCTCTGTATTTGGGATAACGCTGAGTTCCTAGGAAAAGATGGTAATGTCAGAAATTATAGCCTCACAAAGCCCTTAATTCTCATAATAAAAATAATATATAAAGTAGAGAACTATGAGGGTTCCTTAGATATTGCACTGTCAGGTTTAGGAGCACTATGATAAAATTTACAATGCCTTTTTATTTGATAGTGGGTAAGACAGAAAGAAAATGTAGCTTAAAAATTGCCGTGCTATAAACAAGTGAGCTTTTCAGAGGGTGGAGGAAGGGAAGCTGAGAGCACAAAATTCTGGGCTTTGGGGCTTTTACTACATCTTTAAAAAAATGTTGCTGAGAATCCCAGATGTTCACTCCAGGTGAATTTTCTGTATACATAATGGGCTAAAATTTTAAAATTCTGCTCTTTATAAGCCAAACGCTTTTCTCAGAGTATTTGAGAATGCATATAACACAAATAATTTTAGGAACTTCTGAGAGCACAATCAGAGAGCACAGAAAGATCTCATTTGTGCAGAAGCCAACAGATGAAATCCCAATTGTGTTGTGGCCAAGGGGAGTTTTCCTGCTGATACTAATGAAGGCAAGATTTCACCCAGTTTCCCTAGGAACATTTAATCACCTGTCTTCTGAGAAGTAGTAATCATCGTGTTCCATTCTGACTATGACTGGCTTTCACAGCTAAAAGTCTAACATGCATCTCTGTGCCCAATGCACAGAAGATATTAATTCACTGCAACTCCCACCTGTAGGACTTGGCTCTCTAGTTTGAACCAGGCAAGGTAACGTTTCTGCTTAAAAACAGTGGATGAACTGATCACAAGAAAGTCATATATGGCATAGCAAAAAGATCTAAAATTATCCATTTTTCAACTTGGGAACCAGAACATAACAGATGTTAACTTCACTATTTTCTTAAAAACATCACTGAAGGTGGTTTGGGTGCAAGATATTGTATACAAACATATGAGCAGGAGTAGAGTACATATAATGTGGTAAGATATAGAAAGCAAACATAAATCCAAACATTCAAAGTCACAAGTAAGGTCAAGATGCACACAAAGGTGATTTAAGAATAAACAAGAACAAATTTTCTTTCCTACGTAGTCACTCATCTTCAACTGAATATTTTCCCTAGGAGGGACAGGCTTCGTCTTGTAACACTTTGCACAGCACACTAGTCACCAGAAAACGCTGAAGAGTTAGGCATCTTGCAGAAACACTTTTTTTCTGACCCAGCTAGTCAGAAAATGCCTAATCCCTAGCATGCTAGGGACTAGCATGTCTTTTATTATGTGGCTTTGCTATTGAATTCAGTGAATAAATATAAATACAAGTAGAATAGAGGCCACATATTGTCTTTATGATGGAAGCACTGAAAGGCTTTAATACATGAGAGGTCTTGAAAGCTATCATTCATATAGGGAAGTGATTGTGCCTCTGTACTCAGCACTGGTGAGGCCTCACCTTGAGTACTGTGTTCAATTTTGGGCCCCTCACTACAAGAAGTAGTGTTGAAGTACTGGAGCATGAAGTAGCATTGAAGTAGCATTGAAGTGCTGGAGTGTGTCCAGAGGAGAGCCACCAAGCTGGTGAAGGGTCTAGAGAACAAGTCATATGGCGAGAGGCTGAGGGAACTGGGCATGTTTAGTTTGGAGAAGAGGAGGCTGAGGGGGGACCTCATTGCCCTCTACAACTA
>JAOXNO010000013.1:102978601-102996381 GCA_028565335.1 Limnodromus scolopaceus | reverse complement strand
GGAACAGCCTGCTCAGGGAGGTGGTGGAGTCGCCATCCCTGGAGGTATTTAAGAAATGTGTAGACATGGCTCTTCAGGGCATGCTCTAGTGCCCGAGATTGTTGGTTTGTGTCTGGTTTTTTTTCGTTTGTTTTTTTTTGTGGTTGGACTCGGTGATCTCAGAGGTCCCTTCCAACCATGAAGATTCTCTGATTCTGTGATATTTGTTTACTTGCAAAACTGCGGCTAATAGAAATAGCTCTGTTTTTTCTTCAAAGATTCACAGTGCAATGGTAAATATTTTCATACATGGTTAATCTTTCATACACCATTATGTGGGCACAAAGTAAATGTATCAAAAATTTAAAACAACAGTTGTTGTTCTGGAAGGTAGCAGATGCTGAATATTTCACAGATGCCTTCTTCCCATTTGTTTGGTTTCACCACTTACATGGAAATAGCTGAAACATATTTTCCAAGCCTCGGTAGTGCACTTGATCAGCACTTTGGTGGCAGATGAGCTTCAGTGTAATAGTGTCCATCAGGTGTGAAAGGGCAGAACAGGGCTTTGATTGGAGTGTTTTATGGATGTTTGTTAATTGCATTCTGCTGCTCTCAACACTCACATGGGAATCTTACACTCTTGCCATCTCTACAACACGAAGTAAGGGCTAGGAGATGACTGTCTGAAGAAAACTGTCCTCTTCCGCCTTCACAGCTTGACAAGGAATTCACTCATGACCAGATGGCAGGCAGCTATCAGACTGTGGTAGAGTATGTGTCCTGTTTGTGAACTTTTAACTATAATACTTTTTTTTTCTTTTCGTTTTCCTTTTTTTTTTTTACAGAACAAAGTGCTAATTACTTCAGTTTGTATTTGTTATTCCAAGAAACATAATTTGTTGCTTTATTTAAGGGCTAGAATTAAAATAATTTTAGTCCTCATTTTACCTCTAGTATGTTTAAAATGGCTTATAGAAGGGATTTAATCATGAACTTCTGCCTTTCCCTATGAATTAATGGTATGCTACTTGGTTAAAGTTCTTAAGCTTTTAGAGTAATTGAAATGTTGGGTTGAATCTTAGGAAGAATTAACTACTGATATTTTTAGAAAGTAAGTTAAAGCTTTTCTATTTTCAGTAGAGTAGCCTTCTAAATATCCTTTAAGATTTGAATGCAGTGTCATTTTTAGACAGTGTTCTCAGCAATGTCAGCCTCTTGGATCTCCTTCGCAATATAATTTTGAATATAACATGTAAAAAACCCCAAACCCAGACATAATTTTAGGTGACAATATTGTGCCATATAGTTAAGTTCTACTTAAACAAATGTACAATTTTACCGAGTAAGTATGATGATTCATGCAGCATCTTGGGCAACCACATTTTATGCCAGATATTGTCCCTAGGCAGATATTCAAGTCTGATAATTTCTTTTGGTCAAACCTAATACTAAAATTGACATCTGACAACAAAAAACATATGTATTGAGTTATAAGCCTCTCTCTTTCTTTTACCCCCACTAACAAACCATAGCACAGTATAGTATGTAAAAGAAAAGCATTCCTAAGTATTGTTAACAATTCGCTATACCTAATAAGCACACTGAAATGCTGAGATATCAGCATATAGAACTATAGTTGCTGTTTCTTCAAAATGAATAAAACTGAAAAGGATTGGGAGAAAACCATACATAAACTTAAAAATTCTTTCCAGCTAAAACAGGAGGCACTGCAGAAAGCAGCAGCTATTGTAAAATAGCTACTTCAAAGATATCACCCAATTTAAAAGCCCATCCTGTAAACAGCATGCTCAGAAAATAAGTGTTTTTTGTCATAGTAACTTCCTGTGAAAAGGTCAGAAAGTTAGGGATCATGAAATGTAAAGGTAACAGTTTTGTCATAACTGTTATGTCAAATGTTATATTAGCAAGTTTTGTCAGTTAAAGAGAATAAAAAATAATCACATTTTCACTCAGAGTTGATTTATAGGAAGAGGAGTAGAAAGACAACTTGACATTGAATGAATACTTATGCTTCTTAAGTCCTGCTGAATTATTTTGTTAATATCCATGTTGAGTGGTAATGTTGTTCTGCAAGGTGAAAAACAAACAAACAGAAAGAACTGTCACCATATTTTAGTAAGAAACATGCATTGTTTTCTTGTTGCAAATATCTACTCTGGATATCAGAAGTACTAACAAACTCCCTTTACTTCTCCAATATTACAAAGTTTCCACACGCTGGGGCATGGCTGTGACACACCCACACTGAAATGTACAAGTTGGATGCAAAGAGGGTGTTAACTGCCCCATGATGAAGACCCTCCTACAGCATCTGAGCTCTGTCCCATTCACACGAAGCAATTTCTTCATGGTGATGTTTGCAATGAACAAAAGTATCACAGAAAAACCACAAAGCACTTCTAGTCTCTTTACTTTGCTATAAAGCAAGGTTTATTTCTCTTCTCCTTTGGTCATGTTTGCGAATTTCATACTGCAAGGATATTATGAAAGAATGTCCCTGTCAGCTCTGCCCCTTTGAACTCTTCTTTAGAGCTCAATTCAAGCTAAGATAGTAACAAAAAATGTTTCCAGTCATCCTCGATGACAACATCCCGCCATACTGGGAAGTTTGATGTAACACAGGACCTACCAGCTTACTGAGAAGAGAGTATAGGCAATGAATTATTCCGAGTTTCTAGTCAACAACCTTTTATATTGTATTCTATCCCAGGATAGATGGTTCAGGCTCAAGTACTATATTTGTCAACAGTAAATGAAAGCTGTTGCCCAAATCCCACACTGACAGCATTAAACTGCTTGTATGTTGTTGTGACTGTCATTTAAGGCAGCTAAAGCACAGAAATTCAGAGCAGGGGTGTCCCTGTATTCTTAGTTCATCCCCTTGTGTTCTCACTTTTCATGAACTCAGAAAACCAGCAACGCTGTACGAATTACTGGGGCTGCAACAACACCTAGGCACAGAAGAGTCCATTAAGAACAGCATCAGTGATGCAGCATTAACTCTGGTTTTCCTTTATTTGTGCTTAATTTAAAACATTTCTTGGAGTCTTTTATTTCCATGAGATGATTTTAGAAATGCAAAACCCATGGCCGTGGACAAGAGATTTTAAAGAGAGTCTGTTTCCCTGATGTGGTACTTCAGGTGACCTCATTAGGCTTAAACCAGTAGGAAATTAGCTCAGTATACTTGCTACATATACTGATTTTATGTTTTTCTCTCATTTATTCAGTGTGTTTGTATAAAGAGAGTATTTACAAACAAAACAATGAAGAAAAATTATATGTACTCAAATGACCTTAGAAATTTTCTCCCCAAATCATGTTTTAAATACGTAAGATAGTATTAAGCGGTAGCTTCTTGGCACTTCAGTAATTGGGAGATGAATGCTGTTTCACTGTGTTAAATAAGGTCTGACTTAAACAGGATCAAATCAGGCCCTTTGATTCACTCTTTAAAATTACAGTCCTAAAAACATTGACCCTTTCAAGTGTGTTACTAAATCTTCTACCTCTTGCGATCAGATTTTTGTTGAGGCCAACTAGCCCAAATTTTTATTCTTGCTGTTAATTAAAATAGTGTCACAGACAGATACAAAGTAAGACCAAAGTATTTGGCCTCTTATAAAAAATAATGTTATCACACTGTTGGTGCCTACATTTGGCAGTATTGAATTTTCTATTCTTCTTTCGAAACATTTTTTTCTATGAATTCCTTTATTCAGAATTGAGCCCTCTACTTCATATCTTAATAGATATTTTACCTCTTCCTCAGGTTATTTTTATTTTAAAAATACTTATAGGTGGATGTGCTTTTGGAGCCAAGGGTTACTGCACCAATCAGTTCTTAGCAGATATACTGATCTCAGGCACTTTAGTTGTTACTGGGGTTAAAAAACCCCACCTATTGAGATGAAATCCAAATGTATTATCTTACCACATAGTGGCATCAGTCATATGTCAGGTTCTGGTGTGCGAATTGTTAGTGCTGGAGAGAACACTGATCTTTTTCTTGTACGATGGAATCTCCTATGCTTTTATTATTTCCATGAGGTGCTCGTTACACTCTCAGCAACTCTTAGTAATGGCTATGTTTCCACTTCTTTTTCTCACAAGTGTTTCTATTCTATAGATGACTTTGCTTTTTGAGAACTTATATCTAACTTTTGAAAATACCTATTTATAGATGTCAAAATTAATCCCAATTTTACTGATACGTCTTTCTTGCCATTTTTCTGAAGCTCCTCACATTACATTGTTATAAAAGCATCCATCCAGAATAAAATGTCAAAATGCATATTAATCTCAAGAACATAATATTGAATTGATCTGTGTGAAATGTGAAAAATATCCATGCCTATCTATTTAAAAAGAATGATATTAGATTTCCCATAGTGAGGATGTGAATATTAGGATATGCCAGAGTTGACTCCAATTTACGTCTATGTACATGTTACTTTAATTATAGTAAGATTGTACTTGATAAAAATATTGTATAAATATCAGTCAGTTTTCACTGTGACAGTACCGCATGTCAGCAAACACAGAGGCAGCAGTTACAGACCAGATGGCCTAACTAGGAATGTGTTGTTTACATTCACTTGTGTGGTTTCATTGTATGTTTTGAATGTGCAAACCTGGTTCATGTGCCTATAGGTAACAATTATCCACTTTTTGTCTGATTTTTTAGTAGTTAGTTTGCACTGATGGTACTGGTTTCAGGGTTGGTACCATTATTAACATGATCAATTCCCCTGTGTTATGTTTGAAGTAGGCCTCATCTGCTGCTTCTTCTAGATCAGGCAGTCTATAGAAGCAGCACATCACAACATCACAGTGTTGTTGTGCCTGCTAATTTTGACCCATAAACTTTCAACTGGCTCTTTTCATTTTATGCCCATATTCACATGTGCTGTGACTTACAGGGACATATGCTTTCCTTAATGACTTCTTGCTTTCCTTCATGACTTCTTCAGTCTGTAAACATGCCTGCTATGAAACTGCATGTGAGTAGGACAATCTCTTCTTTAATTGGTGGGTCACTGATCAGAATGAGGAAGGTACCATTTCAAACTGCAAAGCTCGCTAGCCATCAGTCACGTTAGAGGCTTCTTAACTGCTGTCTGCAACGGTAGTATATCTTCTGTTTGATATATATTAACATTTGGAAGTGAACTGATTTAACTGTGCCTTAATCTGTGTCTCAGTGAGACAAAGTTCTGTAATAGATCCTGCTACTTATGTTTATTTGTCCTTCTTGTCTTTGTTTCTATTTTATCATTCAAATCAAGTTATTTCCTCTGCCTACAATTTGTGAGCTTTAATTAGTTGGCATAAGATTGGTTTTATATGAACTGCAAAAGATTTTATCAGTAATTTATTTGCACTTTGTGCATCCAATTACAGTATCCAGATTCTAGGTAACCATAATTAGTACTACATATTTATGCTAAGATTGCAAGTTAAAAGAAAATGCACAACTGCATCCTAAAACTACATGATTAATTAGAGATTTTAAAATTAAGTTCAAAATACATTTTGGCAAAACAGGACACATTATAATATCTTCATGTGAAGGGAATACTCGTTATTAGTAATTAATAAAACTTAAATGTGCCTCACTTGCAGGCTTCAAAATAAGAATGAAAATGAGGCACAATAATAAATGATTTCATGGACCTAGCGAGAACAATGATTTCTTGTAGGTAAGAGCATGGATGGGCTGGGAACAGTTTACATTCTCTTCTTTTCTAGCAGTTGTCCTTCTTATGCAATTACCAGGAGCAATTTTGTAAAATGTTTAAAACACATACATGATAAGGTTATATAACCCCAACAGGTAACTTGCATATTCACTGCAATAATCAGATAGACACAGTGTCTCTGATTTAAGCAATTTACCAAAACACTTAAACTTTTATTTATTTATATTGATGAGAATCTCTTTATCATTACCTTAAAATAAACTTATCCGGTGATCATTTGGGGTAATACCTAGATAGTTTAGGCAGGTTGCTCTGACTTAGGTGTCACATAGTGTGAAAGTAAAGAATACAGCAATTAGGCAATTCAGAGATGCTAAGTGGAATCCTGTGTGATAGGGAGGTAGGTGAGGTTACACTAGTCTGAAAGAAAAAATAGATGCTCACAATCTGAATAGTGGGTAGGCAGAGCTTGCCAAAACCCAAATACTAAGGACTAAGGCTCTGTGCATACTTCTTTATTTTATGAAGCACATTTGAGCTGGTGATACTTAATAGCTGCCTCCAGGCTTTCCATAGCTTCATGATTCTCTGGAGAATTGTCCTAAGAGTAAGTTGACCACTCAAACATCTTATATGATTTAGCCTGTCCCCCAATATTTGCATTTTAGATAACAGTAGATACTCTGAATCTTATCCTTTGGCAACAAGGAATTAGGTGACATAGTTGAAATAAACAACATTTAGTGCTACTGATCTTTAGCAGGCTCTTGCTCTGAAGTAGGAAGGATTTGGGAGGTAAATGGGAGAAGAATTAGAAAGGAAAAAAAATAATAAAAAAGACAAAGGAATGACATAAACATCCTGGTCATCAGTCAAGTTGTCTCAGTCTAATCCTGGCATCTGTAAGTATTGCCTGAGGCAAGCAGTTGTCTAATTTTTTGCTTTCGCTATCTACATTGATTTGGTAGTGCTACTTATTGACTGCTTGGTGCTATGGTTCCTTCACATCAATCCATCAAGACTTTGTAGTTTTGTTACAAAAACCTGCATCTTGTCTTCCTCTATTTGTAATCGTTGTTAAACTCCATCTCCCATCATGGCTGAAAGAAGAGAAACTTCAGAGGTAGGATAGAACAGGGTTAGAAGAATGAAGGAACGTTTAATGCAAAAGAAAGCCTGAAGTGTTCAGAGAAAGTGGAAGAGTCTAAAAGAAGAGGAAAGCTCAGGATGCAGAAGACCAGCAGTAGACTAAAAAGGAAAAATGAGGGGCAGATATAAAATTTTACTTTTATGGAAACCCAAAGAAAGGAAAAAAATAAAAGTGTAGAAAAAAGGAAAATGACAAAGTTAGGAAAAAACATGAGCATGAACCAGGAGAAACAGGAGGAAATGAATTAAAAAAATAATAAATTAAGTTGAAGATAAAGTAAAGAAGAGCACTTTTTTTTTTTTTTTTCATTTCCTTTATGCTGATTCGGACTTATTGGAGAGGAGGTCCATATCTGTAGGCTATTCTTTGGCTAACAGAACAAAATATCTGTTGTAGTCTATGAGGCAAAAGGAGAGTCAGTTTTCAGCCACATGAAGCAGCATAACCGCACCTATTTAGCACAGGAAATAAAGATTACAATCCCACGTACTGCAGTTCCCCAATATACCTAAGTGTTACAGTTCCCTATGGTGTAGGAAGAACTGGCCCCCAAAACTATCCTGTACTATTCCATGGCACACTTTATCAGTTTCTATCATGTAAGTATTGCTCAATCAGTAAGCTTTCAATCATTTTGGTCACTTAAATATATTAATTGATGGAGAAAGAGATCACCCTTATGATATTTACCATAATATTGATGCCCTGATTTATCTTTCTTCTTGTGACAGAATTCTTCAGAAGTGCTTATTATCTGAGTGTTATTTTTTTAGAGTGATTTTTTTTTTCAAATTAATATTAAGGCTTCAAAATGTGCCCATGTGTCAAATGGGATTTTAATAATCATCTGACCAGAATCCGAATATGAAGAGGAACTATGAAGTATTTTATTCAGTCACTGTTCAAGCAGTTTTCCATTTGCATTTTGGAAACCTCAGTCTAAATGCCAATGTCAATAGGCTGTAGGTATCTTAAAGCTTTTCTTAAAATTAATGCTCATTGAAAAGTTCATCCAAAATAAGGTCGTACTTTAAAAAAACAGAAAAAAATCTTTTAAAAGGTTTTTAAAAACTGACTTGGATAAGAAATAGAAATATGTTCAGAATCATTTAACCTTGACCTACATTACATTTTTGGTTTTTGAAGGAATCTGTATTAGAAAAAAAAAGAGAAAGAGAGAGAAGAAGAAAAGAAAAAAAACACGGTAACCTTCAGAAGACATTCAGCAGAACCTGACAAAGTTTTGATTGAAGAAAGATTGATTCTCTAAAGTTTGAGTGGTCAGACATGCATTGAATTTGCCGAGGTTCATTGCTATATCCTAGAAAGTATTTTCAGCCCTTCTATCCTAATGAGCTTATTAGTAAAAGGCTGAAAGGATCACAGATTGTCTATCAAGTAAGATTGTCAGTCACATGCTGTTAGCAACTCTGCTGTGATTTATATACCATGCTTACAGAAGACAGAGGTATGAAAAAAATGAGCCTTATTGTGTCCTATGACCAGTGCAGTGGCAGAAAAATAAGATGTGCAGCATTGTGCTTGAGGAGTGGGAACGTATAAGTTCTGAGTGAGGAAGTCATAGAAAATTAGATACAATGATACCTTTCCCCTCTTGTTTCCTTCAGTGATAATTATATTGCATGGAAGAAATTGAATCACCTGCAGCAGTAATAGTTATGGTTGAAAAATATGCTATTAGATGCAATTAAAAAGTGGGGGAGAGGGGGATGGCAGGGGGAAAAGCTCAAAGTCAGCTCAGTTTCTGTTACCACCAGGCATTTTCTGTCTTCCCTGTACTCTATGCAACTAGACATGAATGATTGTCGGTGCAATTTTACATCCAGCAGAGACTTTTTTTGTATCCTTGCTTTATTTTGTGTGTAGCAGCAGGAACTATTGATAAATTCACTTATAGAAGAATATAATTTAGGGGAAAAAAGTTGGGATAATTTGGTTATTACTGAAAGATTTTCAGATTGTTAAAAAAAAGCAGGCTGATTGTAATATGCTTCTCAGTGAGGCTTGTATCCAAAGGGAATGAAAGTAAGGCTTGCGAAAATTACAGATAAATTAGCAATTAAAGAGAATTAGATCTGGGTTGAGTTGAGCTGAGCTGAGTTTAGCTGACCTGAAAGCCATACACACGAGTTACTACCACCTTAGGGTTGTCAGATAGCCCCAAGAAAGTCTTTGGGGCACAAATTTGTCTTGGATTAAAACAACTCTCCTGACAGATGTTGATTTCCCTCTCACTCAGTACAGGCTCATCTTTTTCAAAATCTTTCCTTGAGGTGACCCAACAGTTCTGTCAATGGCTCTCTGCTCCTTATTCCTCTTCCCTCCTGGCATATCTGAAACCTGATGACAAGGATTGCTTTGTAAGTTCGCAGCACCTTTCATGCAAAAGGGAAAATCCAGGATGCTCCTCTGAAAGACTTTTATCCATGGATCCAGATTTGCACTGTTACTGAAACTTTATTGCATAAACACCAAGTCCTTCCCAACATACTTATTTTCAACAAATTAAGATTATAAATAGGTTTTTTTCAAAAATTTTTTGCTTCTTTTTATTGGCTAGATTTTGTCTGACTGGTATCTAAGAAGGGGATCTTCTTAGATAAGGTCCTTTCCCAAATGCTGTCTCAGCAGAATTGATGAATACAAAAGCTGCAACCAAACAGCATACAGTAGGCTACAGTATCAATCCAGAGGGCTAGAGTTGGTAAGATTGTAGTTGAGGATTTTGCTACACACTGAAAATATGCATCAGTGGAAGTATTTGGGAGTGACTCAGCTCTGCACCACTTGTTATAAAGCCCCGCATAGGCTTTGGTAGAGAATAGTCTGTTCATCAGTTGTGTTGCTGTCCTATCATGGGAACACCTTCAAATCGAGCCAATAATCTCATCCCCAAAGTATTTAAAATAGATAGCCACTTAAATTAAAGCTTGCTAAAGCTGTGTGCATTTCAATCATGCAGAGAGAAAGTAATATGAGCCAGAAAATTTCAAATTGGCAAAGGCAGTCTGTCTGCTTTTTCAACAATGTAATAAAACCACAGCAAATAAGAAGAGGAAACAGTTTTTTGTAATTTACATGCTCTGCTGTCCACTCCCAGTGCCTCCCTAAGCAAGATATCTTTTATTTAAAATTAACCTACTGACTCTTAAAATCACAGAGAGAGGAACCTCATCTTCCCTCCTAGACAAATAGAAAAGAACAAGATAAGAAATTCAGACAATCAAGAAAATTACTATTTCCAGGAAACATTCATAAAATTATCATAGCACCTTACATGTCTGAGAGGCTGGTCAGGCACATTCACCAAGTATTCATATTCAGTATCTGCTACATAATAAAAAGCTGCCAGTCTGTATTTGATTGAACAAACTGGATTCATCAGAATCCTAGCTGAAACAAAAAGTTAGTATAAAGTAATTCCAAGAGAATCAAAAATACTTCAAGTTAGGATTCCATGTATATTTAAAATATTTTGATGAAATGAACAGAGAATGCTTCAGGCCATGCAAAAACATGTTTATAAGAGATCTTGTTTTACATATCAAATATGTGTTTTATGTTGAGTTATCCTGCTGTCAAGACAAACGGTCATTGCTTGTTATTTGTCTCCATATCTCTCTTACTAAGAGTTTTTTTGTTTTATTTTGTTGTGTTGATTATCATGGAACATTCATCACCGTCAGGGCTTCATGGTTCAGTTCTTCTTTTTCAAACAGAAAAGAAGGAAGAGCATACATTATAGGAATACAAAATTTCATAACCTTGTCTTAGAAAGCAAGGAATTTAAAATGTTGCTCTAGGAGTACTGTTTACGGAGATAAAGGATATAGGCTTAGTAGAGATCAAAATAGATAACAGAGAATTAAAAATACTTCACAGTATACCATCTTGCCAAGTTTTTGCATATCAAATAAATGTCTTCATTAAAGCTATAATTAAGGATCATTTTTATCTTTATACTGGTGACATAAAAGCCACTATGTCTGACCCAGATCCCATTATAACTAGTGTTTGTAAACAGGAAACATTTACAATTTAAGATTAAAACAGAACAGGACAAACAA
Organism: Limnodromus scolopaceus; assembly: GCA_028565335.1. NCBI lineage: Eukaryota > Metazoa > Chordata > Aves > Charadriiformes > Scolopacidae > Limnodromus > Limnodromus scolopaceus. The sequence goes on along the minus strand of JAOXNO010000013.1, from coordinate 102,985,438 downwards.
ACATATGCTAAAGCCAGGAATAAGGCAAAAAGACAGGTCAGGGCTCACAGAAAACAAATGTGTAAATTGGTTAACAAATAGGTGTGCTGTCAAAAATGGTGAGGATGTGGTTTATTAGGCCAGATGGTATGGCTTTTATATATCATAGTAAAAATTAGGTATGATCTGCTTGAACTCTGTAGTTTCACTAGTGACACTTACTTAATTTTATATTACTTTTGAGCTGAAGATCCCAGAATTAAATTTTTGGAAAATATATTTTAAGTTAAGGAAACTTATTGGCAAAACAGTGCTGTTTTTACAATAATCTCGGACTGTTTAAATTAAGAAGTCTAAAAGAGTTGTTGCTTTCATTTCAAAATACTTCATTTGGAAATATGTCATTTTAAATGTTCCATTTTATCATGGAAAAAACAACATAGAACTGAGGGAGGAAGGAGATATTTCTGGGGGAAAGTCCAAAATTCTCCTTTTGCTTTGGCCCCAAAATAATGGTTTTTATATTTTGGACTAAACGGTGACTACAATTATTTTTTTTCCTGTTAGTTCCCAGAAAATGTTCTTTAAATTAATATTTGTATTCAAATCAAAGCCTTCACCCTTGAGATTTCAGCACCTTTGATTTTCAGGACATTGTTTGTGTATGTTTTCCATTGTTATTTTTCTTATATGATCTATACTATGATAGAGTTCTTCACCTCCTCTCATTTCTGATTATTGACATATATACGGTGTAGTTTTGCATTGTGCTGAACACTTGCAGTTCACGTTGTCCTCAGCGAGATTTGATGATCAACAGTTCTGCAGGTAAAATCATTTGTGACCTTTGCCTGAAAATCTACGCCCAAGGGAGTCCTGCTGCTATTTATTTCCCTTTCTAGAGCCTGAACTAAAGAGTTTTCTCCTTTATGAATAATTGAAGTTTCTTGCCTTTTAGTTTGACTCTGTTGAATTTCTTGAAGCACCATGAGCACATAGGGAGAAATGTTATATAAATCAAATAATAATAATATGTATAAAGAAAAATCACAAAGGAGAAGAGAAAGTCTCAAGCTGGTAAAAAGAAATTATAGTTAGATATTGGAAGGACCTCCCATGGTTAATGAACGGGTTATAGTATTAACAGAAAATATAGCATGCAAGAAACTTTCATTCATTCAACATGATAATAGAAGAAGTGTTTGTGGAACCTATACTTTGATCGTATTAATTCAAATTAATTTTTGTCAGAAAAAGCTTAAAAAGATTGGGTAGAGGAAAACAATACATAAAATGGTATTTAGTATGACATGTCCTGGTTGAGCACTTCTTTTTCTTTGACATTTGTTACCTGATTTTTCTTCTGTCTTTGTAGCATGGCTGATACTACTTTCACAGGGTCTTTGAGCATATGCTTAACTGTAAGCACATAAGTGTATTTGGGCATATGATGCTTAAACACTTCAAAAACCCATTTACTCCAAAGAAAGACTAAATATCGACATTACATGACATATATAATTGATCCATGTGCAATTTTATGAAAGAATCTTATCTGGGACTACAGCTGGGGAAAGGTAGAGCTGGCTGGATGAAAGGTTGTCCAAGAGACCCTGAAACAGCTGTCACAAGTGTATGCTCTGCATGCAGACCAAGTCATGGTGACCATTTCTTCCACTTTGTGAAGAAATGAAGCTGTCGGTTTGTTAACTGGACTTCCACAACTGGTATTATGGGATGGGTAAGATTTCTCACCTAGGAGATCCTGAAGAATCACTCTAGTATTAAAAAGACAGTAAAAAGACAGATATATTGCAATGACATATGAGATCAGTGTTTTACTATATATATTAATTAGTCCTTTGACAATGATGCTTGTGTTTTCAGACCTAGCACTTAAAAATAAATCGAGGAACTTTTTGTTTAAGGCCAGAGCAGTTCCAACCTTAAAACTATATAACCTGGATAGAATAAACAAATGTAATGAGAGAAGAAATAGACACACATAAATACAAAAGTATTTGCCCAAAGGTAGCTGCCATGTTGATTAGGGAGACTTTGCTCTTCCAATCCCCAGCCTAATATACTTTTTATGTAAAACAGCCTCCTATGTTGTCTACTTGAAGATTTCTAAACTCTTGGGATATGTCTTCAGACACAATTCTTACACTGAAAATGAGTTAATAGTTATCTGTCTGTTAACATCATAACTACTAACTTCAATCATAATGTGCCTGTTAACATAAAGGCCCTTAACTTCCTATAGGAAAATCTCTAAGGAATTACTTTATGTGGAAATGTAATTTCACTTGCTGTCTATTCTTGCAGTAAACTGCAAGGCCTTGAACACTGAACAATGAGGAGAGCTGCATTTATAAGTCACTCAGTATGTGTTCTCTTTCGAGGGTCCTGGAGAAGATGCACAACTGGTATGTGGGAGGAGAAAATGCATTTTCTGTGTGAACATCTATCGACATCTTAATTTGGAGATTTCAGTAAAGAGATGGAAGCTCATTGACTGTATCTTTCCATAGCTTCTTTTCATATCATCATAAAGCAATGGAATATAAAGACATGAGAGAATATGCAGTAGCCTTACCCAGCATTTCAGTTTGAGTGATTGGTGCACTGAGAAAGAATATTAGTAAGATTAGCCACACTAATTGAACTGCATTCATGAGATTAGAATGTTATTTTCTCTGAACATTTTAAGAATATTGTTAAATAAGTTTGAAAACAAATAGACTTAAGTTAGTTTTCAAAACAAGTAAGATGATGAGTCAGGTGAAGTAGGTGAAGTAACCTTTACACATTGCATTTTCTTTTACCGGGAATGTTTGTACAGTTATATCTGTTTGGGGGAAATAGGCCTTACCCTGAAGGGCACCATGGTGTGGTAGAACAGTACTTTACTTGCTCTCCATCAAAAGGAGGATGCAGCTTCTCTTTGAGCACAGGGACTATAAGCTTCTGTTTTAGCTAACACACAGCTGACTATAGAGTGTTGCTTTTGTCCTTGACAACTTTTCTAATGAATTTCTGGATGGAAAGTTTACTAGTTTTAGTTTAAAACGCATTTCCCTTCTGCTACTGTGCAAAGCTGGTGAATGCAAGAATAAAATTAGACTGAATGTAGCTAGTACTATATAAAATTTTTTGTCCAGTTATCTTTTTCAGGCATGGCTGCTGTTTTGCACTGAAACAACAGCCTCTGAGCATCTGTTTGTTGTGGTCTAAATTCTCCTCTCAACTTTGATTCAAACTAAAGTGAACTTTGCTGAATGACATGGGAACAGAAGTAGATTTCATGTCTTTGAAATCTGCAGCCTATATTTCTTCCTTTCACTAAGATTGAATACCAGCCTCTGTTCTTAGTAGTTCTGGAAAGATCAAATGCAAAATGGGTGAGGAACTGAGTGAATGAGAATGGGAGAAAGATGGGAAGGAAAGACAATATAACACGATTTGATTAACTTCAAGTTTAGTAACATTTAAGACAAGAGAGAAAATGCAAGCAAGAAAATTCTGTGAAGGAAATCAGGAATAACTCAGTAATCATCCAAAAAACACTTTCAGAAGGCTTTCCTCAGCTACTAAAGATGGCTAGTTTGCCTTGATAACATACGATAGGTCAGTCATAATAAGTCTTCCCATCCTTAAACCTTAAGTGTTGTGACAGTAGAAGTTTGTGGGCTTTATTAAGACTGAACTCAGACCAAGAAATGTTGCTGTTATCTATCTAGTGTTATCTTCTCTTAGTTCAACACAATAGACCAGTTCTTCCATAGGGTTTTATGCTATCCCTGGATCACTACTAAGAAATTAGGTCAGACTATTAAAAATAACCATCTGCCCAGTGGGGATCTGTCTACAGGACCAGCTCTTAACATCAAAGAGCTTTATTCCTTGTCACATTTGGATTTTGTACTGTTAAAAAAATATGTCAGGGAAACAGCATTTGTGGAATTTGCAAGATGTTTTAATGCATGGTTAGACTGATTTAATGGTTTAGAGAAGGTATCAAAATAATCTGTTGTTTTATAAAAAAGCAAAAATATGAAGAGTGCTATATTGAACAAACATGATTGGTAACATGGTGAAAGCTGCAAAAGTAATCTGAGGATTTGTGTTTAACGGAATTGAATTTCAAGGAAAACCAAGGTTATTCCCATACTGGTATTCTGCACACACCCCCCACCCCCACCCCCTTTTTTTTTTTTCCTAAAGAATGAGTTTGAAGTTACTGTGATACAAATAAAAGCATAACCTGCTAGCAAGTTTGTTGTTCATTGATACATGACTGAGTTCTTGCCTTTCCCTCTTTAATCTGAGTTGACAGTTTAAACATTCCTCCAGCACAGAGTAACCAAAATAGCTTTAACTTTCACTTTGTAAGATTTAATGTCATTGGTAGCTTTATGGTATGTAGCAGGAAGATACTTTTTACCTAAGTGCTGATGTCATAACTTAATGCTACATGTCAGTGAAGTTTATGGAGTGGATGTTTTTGATCAGCCCATTTTCCTAAAAAAAAGCTTCATGTGGGGAAAAGAATGGATTTTATTCCGCCACACCCCTCTCCCCTCCTCAGTTGACTAAAATAGCTCAGAGCAACTGGAAAACCCTACATTTTATAAGCCTTATTTCAAATGCAATAAAGTTAATAGATGTCCATATTTGGGTCTTTGGGGGATACGGATCTGACTGATGTGAGGAGCTGAAATACTGCCCAATGTCTCATTTCAGCAGTCCATCTCCATTCAGCAAAACATTTAATCATGTACTTAGCTCTGGAATGAGGTGGGATTTATGTGTGCCTACTAAGTAGTTGGCTAAACAGGGACTGAAACTAGCAGTACACATAGTAGCAATCATCTAGTGTCTGTTGATTAATCTGATACTTCAGTCCAGTTGTTGATGAATTAGTAATATTACCCAGGAAGATTGTTTTTCCCAATGTGTATCACAGGGCGTGGAGGATGCCTACTTGGAAGGGATTATAGACAGAATATTAATATATAGAAGAGATTTTTTTATTATTTCCTTTTTTTTCTGTTTTATTGGCTTGATCAGGAGAACATGATACTCAAATTTTTAGTTCACTGATATTTGCTTGCAATGAATTAATAACCTAAAAGGTTTTAAATATAAGCATGGCAGCTTTCTAAGAAATCCTGTATAATAAGATTAAAAACACTTGGAAAAGTTTCTGTCATTGCAGTATCTTCAGTATTTTCTTCAGTGAGCTTACAGACTTTGGGGAGTTCTTTACCTCACAAGGACCACAATAGGTTTGACTCACATAAGCTAGTAAGGTATCAAGAGCACCTTGGAGAAAAATACTTCTATAAGAGCAAAGCAGCAATAATGATAATTTATTGCAGGCAGACTCTTTTTGAATACAAGAACAGTAACAGAGGGAGGGAAAAGACCGCACCAGATCTCGATTCATTCACAAAGCCATCATGAATAACTACAGTCCCCAGATATTTTATTTAAGGCTACTTCCTTTACTCATTTACTTGCTTTTCTAAAGTACAGAAAAAACTGTTAGTTGTCTTGTAAATGTTAAAATACCTTACAAGCTACTATTCGGTCTTACTGAATTTATTAAAACTTAGTCATGCCACACATTCATATATAGCTTCAAATTCATAACACAGTCAACACTAATTCCAAAAATTCCAAAAATATGAACCAGGTCTTACCTGACTATAGGCTTAGTAAAGTGGGATTTTTATTTAAAAAAATAAAAAAAGCTTTTGAACTCTTTTAAGAATTTTCAAGAAATTGATTGACATTATGTAAATGTATTTTTTCTCACATAAAGATTCTCATGGAAGCATTTGTTTTCAGGAGCTAGCATTCTGAAAAAGGAAATCACATACACTCTCATAACAAAATTATGGGATTTGCGAACATTGGGGAATCCATTTTGAAGTTAGGGATGAATGAACTTCTTTTATCATTTTTTCCTTGAAAACCAGGGTCTCAGAAAAATGATAATTCTCACATGACAGTTTACATTCTTCAAAAAATGTACTGATTTGTTAAAAAAACAAGCAATCAAAACCAGATCTATTTAAACAAATATCTACCGAGGACCGATATTTGACCTGAATCTTTTTCAGCAACATTTTCCACAAAGAATATAAACACATAAATATCTTCTATGTGAACTAATCAGAGCCCAAAACTGATTCTAAAGCTAGCAGCTTTCTAAAAATAAAGCTTTCATGTCAGTAACAAGAGAGAAAGTATCTCTTGTTCCCACAGTATTGTTGTTTTAGTCAGGTGCTGTACAGCACTGAGGTGGCTGAGGCACGAACTATTATTAGGAATGAAACATGTTGTGTGGTTCAGAGGCACAGTCGTATCTACCTGAAGCGCTGCCTCCTCCCAGCCTGACTACTTTGGGTGCCTAGGACTGCAGTGCCTGCTTGATGGGAGCAGGCTGTGAAACATCCATTTTGCTTGTTGCTGTGGTGAGGAACAAGATGCAGTAGAGAGTGCAGAGAGCCAGCCCAGACCAGTGACCAGCACAGATCAGCGCAAAGTCCACACAGCAGAAATCCAGTCTGCTATTTATTACCATCTACATACATTTAGATGAAAGTGTTCAATCCTTCAAAGAGAAGAGACCAGTGAGTGATATGAAATATAGTACTGGTGCTGCTAATGATACTAAACTCTTCAGGCAGTGTTTTTCAGTATACAGATATATTGCATTATGCCATCCATCATCAGGCTGGTGAGGGGTCTAGAGAACAAGTCATATGGCGAGAGACTGAGGGAACTGGGCATGTTTAGTTTGGAGAAGAGGAGGCTGAGGGGAGACCTCATTGCCCTCTACAACTA
>JAOXNO010000013.1:102961366-102974807 GCA_028565335.1 Limnodromus scolopaceus | reverse complement strand
GGTTCAGGTTAGATATTAGGAAATATTTCTTTACTGAAAGGGTTGTCAAGCATTGGAATAGGCTGCCCAGGGAGGTGATTGAGGCACCATCCCTGAAGGTATTCAAGAGACGAGTTGACATGGTGCTCTGGGATATGGATTAGTGTTGGGTTGCTGTTGTTTTGGGTATGGTGTTGTGTGTGTGGTGTGGTTTTTTTGTTTTGTTTTGGGTTTTTTGTTTTTGTGGGTTTTTTTGTTTTTTGGGTTTTTTTATTTATTGGTTGGACTAGATGATCTTAAAAGGTCCCTTCCAACCTAGGTGATTCTGTGATTCTGTGATTCTGTGATTTGCTGAGTTCATAGTCAAGCGCAGACATGGCTGCAATGCTCACTGCATGGCTGCAAGCTGAGGCCTCCCTTCAGCTCCCTCATCACAACAACTTCCACCAGCAAGCTCGTTGTTGCCAGTAAATTGAACTCTTATTGGTGGAGAATGTGTTTAGGGCCCTGGCATGAGGTTTGGAAAGACAGTGATTTAAAAACACATGGTAGCTTAATAGAAGTACTGGTTGATGGTGACCGTCTTCTGTATTGTGCTTAATGTAGTTCCAAATTTGAAAGTGACTGATGGTTAAAATATGCATTGGTGTAGTCTTTATATTTAAGTACTTGCCTTGCTGTTCTTCACACTATTTATATTAAGTTTACCTCAAGAAAGCATGCTAGCAATGAAATGATGAGGAATCTGAAATGGGAGTTGTTATATACCAGTCTTCTCAAGCAAGAACTCCAGGACAGCAAGACTTAGGAGCTGTGAGAAGTGATCAAAAAGGAGCTTGACTGTAATGCACAGTTCACATAGGAGGAAGAAAATTTGAGGCATCTATATTCACCTGGCATATAGTTTTAATTTCTGTAGAAGTCTGGAGGTAAACAGAGGTTTCACACACACTTATAATACCCAGATTGTGGTTGTGTGAAAGGGAGTTCTTCCTGATATTGAGGTGAGTAAGCATTTGCTGAGATTCAGTGCTGCAGCCAACATTAAGGTAGCTGCTCCTAGGAGGAATCATGCCTCCTCAGGACGCAAAAGCTTCAGGATGCGGTAGGACTACTGGGCCATATAGATCTGTGGGGCAGCAGCCTTCCAGGTCAGCTTTGTGAGTGATGCACACATGAGTGATCAAAATACGTAAAGGTCTGGAAAAGATAGAATCAGTGGCTTTTTTGAAAAATACATTTTTTGCTCAAAAAACATTTAAAGGATAAGAAGCAGTAATTTATATAACTATATTGCCTCAAGCTTAACATTGTGGTAGCAGCTGTGGCCTTGGTACCTCAGGACCTTCTGACAGTGAGAAAGGAGAGATTCCCACAGTTCCTGTAGGCAAAATACATCTTCTTGGGCTCTGCTTACAGGAGCAGAATTTAACCTTAAGCTTAATCACCTGGAGGGACTTGAGAAAATAAATGCATGCGTGTTTCCTTTGAGCAATTTCTCTGCAAATGTGTCAGTTGCTCAGTTTCAAAGCTTCGGCGGATGTAAAGATGTATAAATACTTCAAAAAGTCAGAGAGAAAGACAGAGAATAGGAGTAAATGAAACCAGAAATGATGACTAGTACTGTGGAGAAGTATAAGTGTACTGTGCATTGATAGGAACTTCTTTGTTGGAGAAATAACACTGCCTGCAGTCTTGCACAGTATGATTAACATGATCTAGGAGGAACCATGCACATGGTGACTCTGGTTTTGTTGAGGTTCCCCGTCAAGAAAAGGAGGCATGCAAAATAAGTAGTTCAAGAAGTTTTAACAATAAAATTCATTCTTAACATGCATTTAATACTCAGATTCCTTAAAAGAAAAAAAAAAGTAAACAACGTACCATAGATATAATTATAAAAAGCTAACAAAAGCGATTATAAAAATACATGTCGTATTTACAAAAGCTACCAGTTTTTATGGTAGACTAGAATATATAGCAATAATAAAGTCTCTTAAATGACATTATTTCAGTCCTTGTCTCATCCATGAGAGCTGTAAAGGGCTTTGTAAATTGACCTGAAAATTGGCTGGTCTCATCTGACTAAACAGAGGAGAGAAAGACTTTTACAGTATATGGCCCTTTCCATGAATGTCTTATATCTTATCCAGTCCTTATCTGTAGGAGATATTGCATCAAGTGACACTGCAATCTTGCAGTCCAAAACCCAGTCTACTTCATATTATCTTACTATTTGGTGGCTTAACTGGAACCCAGAGATCTTTCTGTTAAAGTAACATGCTTCTACTTATGGCTTTCCCTGTTGGCCCTGAAGTTGCTGTTTGAGAAAGGCTTGCGAGTCTTCTAATCCTAGATGTGAAGACATCCAACCTGGTATACTCACACAAAGCTCTACCACTTTGCCAAGAGAATCTTTACCAGCTCATGTCTCTTAAGCACCCTGCAGTGTCCTGCCTTCTGCTCGTGTGCTGTTTGTCAGATTATTCTGAGTTTGGAAAAAATGAGCAAAGAAAGTGTCCAAACCGTACTAAGACAGGAAAAGATTTTCTCCCTCTACTTTAAATCAAGCTTTGCCACAGATTTGTGCAAATGTGATTTTTTGGGGTGGGTTTTTTGTTTGTTTGTTTTAATTAGACTTTTTGTATAAATCTTTAAAGTTTGTTCTTGGTTTAGTTTCTGTATATGACAGTCCCTCTGTCTTCTTGGGCTCCAGGGCTGAAGATAAAGTTGCTTACTATGTGATCTCTTTAACGGAGTTAAATCTACACCAAATGAAGAGCTCCTCTTGTAAAGGGACATAGTAGCAACTAACTGTAGTCACAGCTAGACAAGGTACCTTTTCTAAAATAAACTGGCCTTTAAGTGCAGTTGTAGATAGAGAAGCAATGTTATTGAATCAGAATGTCATCTCAACAAAGTCTTTGTCAGTTAGAGCACGGAAATGACCATCTTTCTTCCTGAAATCTTTAAAGCATTTGTCAATGTCTCTGCTTCTAATACACTCCATCTCATTGAGCAGCATCCTGTATTCTTTCTTTCCTTGCCCTTTCCTCAAACCCTTCCTCAAACAATCATCATTTCTTTTGAGTCTGCAGAAAAGTGAGAGAGAAATCACTGTTAAATGTTAATATCTGGGGAATGATATTCCCCCTGCCTTTCCAGTGAACATCTTCCCCCAGGAACAGGGTCTTTTGCAGCTCTGAGGGGTCATTATACTACAGTCCAAACAATGGAAATAGCCCTAACTTCTTGTGTTTCCAGAATTTAATGTATTATTCTTCCCAGAAACACCACACTACAAGTGAAGAAACTGAAGTCTGAGTCTGAAAATACCACAAAAATTCATAGGTTCTTCAAAGACCTATCCAGACTTCAGGCTGACATGGAAAGTGATTCATGATCTCTAGATATTTTCCACTTCAAGTAATTGGTGGAGAAGAGAGTGCAAGGAATGATTAGGCCTTGACCTGTTTTCCTTTGTACCTTTCTGTCTGGTGACCCAAGCCAACCCCTGTATTGATCCCAAAGAAAATAATGTTATGGCTGAAATAGGACTTGAAAAAGTGAAATAAGGCAATATAATTACTAACAGTCTGTGTGGGTTTACAGAAAACAAATCCTGTCAACCTAACTTAATATTTTTTATGAGATTATAGATTTTGTTGGTAAAGGTATTTCTGCTGATGTAATACTCTTACATTTCTGCAAGGCATTAGATAAAGTAACAGGACATTTCAAAACAAACTGTAATACTTTAAATGGTCTTCACCCTGACAAGCAGAAACGTCTCAAAACAAGGTAGTAAACTGGCAAAACAAACAGTGTATCTTTAATGAAGGTAAGACATAAAGTCATCAAGAGCAAAGAATATACGCCAACAACAAACTCTATTTTCTGGGAAGTGGTGACAAAAGGTTTAGCAACCTTTAGCCTGGACAGCCTAACAGACATATTTTTGTATTCAACACCATGTATCAGCATTTCTATTGCTATGATTAGTCAGAAGCATAGAAGAAACTGGGAAGAGCTCACAAGATTTTCTTCCTAAAATGAAAGTTCAGTAACGTGGGTCTATGTATTCACTTATCCACCAGCATATGGAATAGTATCGCTTAGCATGTTATGCATATTTCTGCAGTTCAGTAAAATCTTCCATTGCATGTCCCATATTTTACATATATTCTACCACCTATGCATTGAAACTGAAAATTAACCTCCAAGTCCTATGGAGATAGATATACAAAATTAACTCTGAACATTGTAACTCATTCCCATACCACTCCTCTGGGCATGTAGATAATGCTGTAGCTTCTTCTGTGTCATCACAAAAAAGTCCTGAAAAAAAGTACTCATTCAATAATAATTCATTTCAGAGCTTTAATTGTTAATTTCAAAGCACAGAGGGATCTGTTGTACTTTCATGGTTAGAGCCGAACTGAAATTGCAGATAAAAGGGAACTCAGACAATTTCCATGCTCAACCTTTGACTGCGTAGCCAAGCAGCTCTTGTCCAGTGCTGGCATTCACTGAATATTCAGCATGTATTTCACACAGTTCTTCATCCTATTGCACACTCCTATTTCATATTACTAGTTCATGTAACAGCCTTCTCATATAACTTTTCTTCAGATATGCAGGCTAGAAGTAAGGAAAGAAATATAACATACTGGATTGAATATTTGCAGTGCAGTGCTAGATAGAAATTTATTTCTTTGTCCAGGACTATACTCACATAATCAGATATATTTGGCTAGCTTTCACCTAGCTAGTGAACAGGTACCATAATAATAGTTCAAGAATATTCTCCCCCACTGAGATTATATACCTAAATAATTTGACATTACATAGCTACCTATAGCAGGTAGCTACTGTCTTACCACAGTGGAAAAAATAAAGCCTTTAACACAGCAGGAAAGATGAAATTTAGTGCTACTGGTATGCAAATTCAAACACATGCTTAAATCTTTGCAGAGCTGAGGCCTAGGGTGGTGTTTTGGGTTTATTTCAGAGATGAACAGGCAGGCGGTCATCTTGTTGGAAAGACACGGAGTAATGGAAATGCATCATGCCATCTGTTGGCAAACTGCAGTGCTGCAGCTGGAAGGTGTACAAAACCATGCCGCATGTTGCCACCACCAAGCAAATTAGAAAAAATCATAGGGAGTCCTCAAAAACAAGCAGGCATATAAAAGAGCAATTGGCACAAAATCTAAATTTGGACTTCTCTTTATTTGCTCACATCTGCTAACTGAATACATTGCAATTTGATTACATAGTCAAATTACCATTTCCTCACGCAGCTATGGTTGAGAGATTAGCTTCTTCCAAGCGTGAGCTTTCCTGCATCTCTGCAAATACACTAAGATGGAATGAATGGGCGTGAGCAGTGCCTGCTGCCCTGATGATTTCCCTTGGAAAGACAACACCATGAAAATATAACAAGAATTGCTTTATTTCCATTTATAATAAATGTATTTAAAGAAAACTTTTTATTACGATTGACTACATTATAGATGTAAACAGTAGGATATTTTTGTTGGATTTTTTTATGTGTAATAGGAGAATCTAGGTATGCAATAATTAAAGCAAATGTTGTCTTATTTTGTGGCATCTACCCTACAAAGATATTTTTATGTGCACTGAATTTACAGTCAAAATATACCAAAATCAAGTATTCATATTAAAAGGTGATACAGGCTGGAACAAACAGATTCTTTTGCCTGGGCTATAAAAAAAAAAATGTTCTTTTTTCAGATACATTGTCTGTGGAAGAAATAATGTTATTAACATACATTTTTTTCATATATTTTCATTTAACTTCTTATGAACTACATAAAATACATTTTTAAAAAACATTATATACATTAGCATTTATATAGTTAGACATTTAAAATAACTTACTTGAATAGAAATTAACACTCCCTGCCACTATATTTGGGGAAAATACTAATAGGGAATAATCTAATAAATGAAGCCTTTTTCTAAGTATTCTGTAAGCAATTATAGAAACAGACTTCTTATGTATGTTTTCAGGAGCTGAAGACATGTATAGACAAATGCTACAGATAATTCATTTCACTTAATGTTTGTTTAGTCATTTTGTGGGACTGGCCACTCAAGTCATGCCTTTGAGTTTCTGGATGCCTGAAACTTTTACTCATGACAAAGTAGTGTATCAGTTTCTAGATGGCTGCTTGTACTTTTCATATTTTCCAAGTTGTTGTGACTCCCCATAGGCCTGCAGTCTTGAGTTATATAGATAGCTCAGTCTAACATATGTGAGGATTTAAAAAGTAAATTTTCCTCTGAGTTCACAAAGCAGCTCATTCTGATGTGTGGTCCTGGAGAATGTCACAAAAAGTACTTGACTCTTTAAAATGTGTCTTAAAAAATCAGTTGGTAATGTCACACTCCTTTTACACAGTTGTAGAAGATCACTAGGCACTTTAAAAAGTAGCCCTAGTTACCTACATTTTCATAAGACAGCGCTCTGCTCCTGCCATCATAGATCACAATGTCCGGTCTTCCTGAACCTGCCAGCTAAATACCTGAAACCTTCACCTGTCATCACGGTGCATCATGGTTTCCTTGTTCTTCTGGAGAAATGACCCTTCAGGAGCAACCAGAGGCAGTAGATGGCAAGGGATCCCCAGTGCAGTCCCACTGCAGGATGGGATCAGCTGGGTTTGCCACCTCATCTTGGGGAGACCTCAGGATGGGCAGCTCAGAGGCCACAGAAAATTCCTTTCTTCCTGGAGCTGGGATTGTGGGCTCACCAGCTGCTCCCATTGGTCTTGAGCTGGTGGTAAACTACATGTAACACATGCAGCTGTGTTATATTTCTGCTCTCATTTCCTGAGTAACTATTTAAATCATTAAGCTGTAATATGGAAGGGATGCAATATCTACTGATTTCTTCTGTCTGAAGGAGACATTAGCTCCATTCAACTCTTTCACCCACTTTCAGTAGAAAGTCTGAAGTTGTGGATCCCAAATAGAAGTGATTCTCTGAATCCCTAAGAATCCTACCCAAGCCCAGAGTGACATTTAGCTCCTGCCAACCATTCCCTATTGTCTAAGTTTAGTAGCATCACTTTTGAGCACTGTACCATTTTCCTTCCATGTAAAGCAACTGACTTTTCTCACACCCAGTGCAGATAGTCTCAGTGCCCAGAACACAGAACTTGATTCCTCTCTTGGGACCAGCAACTTAAAGTTTTCTAAATATTTTACTGGTCTCAAAGTCCCTAAGGCAGTCTAAATTTTCCTGCTACAGTTATGTTCAAGGAACTTCAGGTTCCAGGTCCCTTAAGTGCTGAGATTGAGTACATGCTGCTGACACCATCTGCCCTATGTGCTTGTGCTTTCTTTCTGTGCAAATGAGAATGGGAAGACATCAGGAAGTGTTGCTGCATTTGTGAACTTTTTATAGGTACAGATTTGGGGTGGAGCCAAGGTGCATATCTGGAGCCAGGAAATTGAAAGTGCTCTTGAGGTCTATAATATATTCATAGTCTGAAATATCTTCTCTGAATGGAGAATAGGATCCCCTAAGAAGACTTAGGAAAAGTATATAAAACATATAGACTCTTAATCTTTTCCCATGCCATAAGAGAGAGTAAACAAATCTTTTTGCCTCAAATGGAGCTGAAGCAGTCTTTATAGACAAGAAAATGCTGCCCAGGTGTATGTAGTGTTTCTTGTGCTCTGCATTGCAACTTTACAGCAGAGCTATTCTGCAGTTCCTAGCAAGAACAGTTCCTCTTTTTGCAACATGGTAGGTTTCTTCTGGAGTCAGAAAAGAAGCCCCAGATGCTTCCAGCTTTTTTCTTATAACATGTGCCTCTTTTGGAAATACCCTGTCTGTATATTTCAGGGACAGGCCTGAAAATCCTTGAAATTTATGAGATAGTAGAAGACATAACAGCGCTAGAAAATGTACCTAATCATAATAATACCATCTTCCATAAGGAACTTTATAAACAAATTAATTAATACAAACATTCCTGCACTATCCCTCTGGTAGGTTGACTTGTGCCACCTGCCAGATGCCACTATCAGTCCATCTCCTTCACTACAGCTCCTCAACATGACAAGGAGAGAAAATAGGATGAAAATTTGTGGATCAAGATAAAGACAGGGATTTTTTTTACCGATTGCCATCACCAGCAAATCAGACTCAACCTGGGGAGGATTAATTAAAATTATTGCCAAATAAAAGTAGAGTAGAATAGTGAGCAACAAAATCAAAACTAAAAACTCACCTTCCCACCATCCTCCCTTTTTCCCAGGCTCAACTTCACTCCTTTATTTCTGACTCCTCCACCTCCTCCTCTCTGAGTGGTGCAGGGGAATGGGGATATAGGGGTTGTGGTCAGTCCATAACATTCCTTCTTCCTCCTCACACTTTTACCTTGCTCCAACATGGGTCTTTCTCATGGGCTGCAGTCCTTCATGAACTGCTCCAGTATGGGTCCTTCTCACTGGCTGCAGTCTTTCAGTAGCTTCTTGTGTATGGGTTCTCTCCATGACTACAGTCCTTCAGGAATGGACTGTTCTAGTGTGGGTCTCCCACAGGCCACAGCTCTTGCCAGAAAACCTGCTCCTCTGTGGGCTCCTCTCTATGGAGTGCAGCTCCTGCCAGAAGCCTGCTCCGGTGTGGGATCTCCATAGGCTATGGCTTCCTTCAGGGTATATCCACCTGCTGTAACATGTTGTCCTCCATGAACTGCAGTGTGGATATGGCCTACAACGTATACCTCTGTGGGCTGCAGGGGGACAACCTGTGTTACCATGGTCTTTATGGGCTGCGGGGAATCTCTGCTCTGGCACCTGAAGCATGTCCTCCCCTTCCTTCTCTCATTTTGGTGTCTGCAGGGTTGTTTCACGCTTTTCTGACTCCTCTCTCACAGCTTCTGCACAGCATTTTGCCTTTTCTTAAATACACTTTCCCAGAGGAGCCACTATCTTGACTGAGGGGCTCAGCTGTGCCCTGCAGTGGGTCAGTTGGACTGGCCAGAACTGGCTGTGTTCATCATGGGGCAGTTCTGGGCTCTTCTCCCAGAGGCCCCCCTGCACTCTGCTGTGGCCAACACCTGGGCACCTGCACCCAATACAATCCCAAAGGTCACTGATACAGTCCAAGGTCCTACCATATCTGCACCTCTGTTAAGTTGCCTCAATACCAGCAATTCCACATTGTTCAAAGTTCTGATAGCCTCCCTGTGTTTGCTCAGAAAATGAAGGAAGGAATATCAGCAGTATATCCATACAAATTCTATATTTTCATAATCAATTTGAAAACAAGCATGCAGAAATAGCAGGCTGGGAAGACAATTTGGCATTTGCAAGTTACCACTTGTACTTATAGAACTGCGATCAGTTTGAGTTATTTATCGCTCCTTTACTGCAGATGTACAAGGCCACTGTAACACAGCTTGTGGAATTTGCTGCAATTCAAAAATACTAATATTTCCATCTCCTGAGATATCTGTCTTAATGTCAACTCTACTTATCAACTAAAATGACAGTAAACACATAGGTGGGTGTTGCTTTGTGTTTGAAACAGTGTGAGGCTGGATTTTTCATAGGGATATGCAGCTCTTGTTTCCTCAGCTAACTTCTTACACCTAACTATAGACAGTCATATATACAGTTAAGTAGGGCACTCTGTTCAGTCTGAGATGTGTTATCTAAGATATCAGCTGTCACTTTCCTGGATATTGACTGCTTTAAAAGGCTACATGTGTATGTGAAATGGATGTATGTTCACAAGGCTTTATGTATGACATGTCTTGTATACTACAAGCTATCATCACCATAGATTATATAGTTGCAAGAGGTGAAACTGGCATCCTACAAAGATAAATGTGATGTCGTATTTAGCATTTATGTTTATGCTTTACATTAGCTTAAGCAGAGTTTTCTTTTATTCCACTGAAAAGAAACAAGAACAACCTGAAGCTCATAGAGGATTTAATTATTGTCAGTCTGTTATAAATGAAAAGAGTTTAGAGTTTAGAGTAG
The DNA here is from genome assembly GCA_028565335.1 of Limnodromus scolopaceus. Taxonomy (NCBI): domain Eukaryota; kingdom Metazoa; phylum Chordata; class Aves; order Charadriiformes; family Scolopacidae; genus Limnodromus; species Limnodromus scolopaceus. Next base: position 102,964,799 of record JAOXNO010000013.1, on the reverse strand, counting down.
TATCTGGTGGGAAGGTGAGTATGGCATATGTTGCTCCCTAGTTTTACATGTGTAGTTTAGAACTGCACAAAAGGAAATAAATGGCTTATTTTCACATAACATAAAAAAAAGAAAAACAAAAAAAAAATAATATGTTTCTTTTACAATGCATACCGAAAAATTAGTGCTTCAGCATTTTGTTATTATTAACATTTTAAATCTCCTTTCATCATGCATCAGTTTGTATCTGGGTCATGATCCTGCATGTCTTTTTACTCCTGACTCCCTCTTTCTTATTGACAAGTTTCTTAACAGCTACAGCATTCTGTGAGAGATATCCCTTTTTTAAACTTATGACCATTTATGGCAACATACACATTAGCTTAAGAATTAATAATTATACCTTATTCATAGAGTTAATTGTAACAGTATAACTAAGCCAAACCATTTTTCTGTCTAACTTTAATAAAGAAGATACCTCTTTCTGGAGTGTTCAGTCTCTTCTAAACATATGGAAGGTCATTGATCAGGGAATGGGAAGCACTAAATCAACCTGTTAGATGAAATGTCATTGTATTCCTCCTTCAGCACTTACTCACTCTTATTACATAAGTCCATAAATAAATGATAAAAAACCCCTCAGATTTCTCCCTAAGCTCTTCAGTCTTATCATTTGTATATTCTGGCATTATCATAAAGTGATAAATGACTACCGTGGCATTGAATTTATATTGTCATTTTAGTTGTTTGAAAGTGAGCTTCCATATAATACCTTCATAAAGACTAGCAGTGTTAGGAAGACAAACACTGCTTAGCTGCTCAGAGGAAAGGTAAAGTCTCTTGGTCCCAGTTTAAATTATACTTAGCATTTAAAAAATGGTGAGATCACACTTAAAAAGGGAGGGGGAGGAAAACCAATGAACCTGTGCAGAAGCATGCCCTACTGGCAAACCACTAGCTTGCACAGTGCAGACAGCTGCTCTCCAGCCCTCCTGGCTGAATTGTGATGGGAAGTGCTTCAGTACAGATGGGAAGGAGGGAGAGAAGTTAAAAAATGAAAACCCATGAAAACAACACCCAAGAAAACTGTATTCATGTTAAGAGTGAGAGGAATAAATACAATAAATTATGTGGTTGGCAAGGGCCTGCATTTTTGTTGAACGTAAATGGCACAAAGGGAAGAAAAACATTCTCTAGTTCCCTATTTCATCATGATAGTGCTGAAATTAAACTACGTTCTGTATTTTCTTAGGTATACTGCAAAACTCCTATCCCATACTTGATCTTGCAAAAAAAAAAAGTACAAAATTAAAAGCTGAATGTTAAATTACATAAGTTTTCCCTGCAGTTACAGAGCATAAATATATTTCATACAAAATGCATAATCACATTGTTATTCAGTTGATGTCCATTCAATAAATATACACTACATACAGCTGGAGATTTGTTTTCTTTGCTCCTTTTTGAATAGAATCAGATAGTCTTTGCTATCCTCACTCTCATCTCTAAACTTCAGCTTCCCCATATAAAGAAGTTTTAATACAGTAGTTTCCCTGTGTTTGGCACCAGCAGCTTGAGGGATCTGTGTACAACGAACTAGCTAAAATGACTTATAAGGGCCTGCAATTAGACTTCAATAGAGAGGACATAGCTAGCCTTGGTAAGAATCAGACTTAACAGCCTGATATTTGCTTAACAGCAAATAAACCTATTCTTCATTTTCAGTTCCATCAAGTTCTACCCAGCTGTGGGTAGCCTTTCTTAACATCTACGTCACTAAAAGCTGGCTAAAGTATCCTAGCACTTTATTCTAACACCTTATTGCTACACCTTCAAAACTTTTTCAGATAAAAACTTTATTTATTATTTTGCCCCCAATGCAGGGTACCTAAACAACAAAGGTACAAAATAAGAAGCAAGCATATTTCCCTTACCTAATTTTCAGTCTTTCACCGAAGAATTTCTTAAACTTTTTCAGCTCTTTTTTCACAGCCTGTGCACTGAAGGAAGTCCTCCTGAAACGCCCTTCCATGACTAGACTGATATTTGAACACATTTGCCAGCTGATGCATTTTTGAAGGCCCAGACATAATTTTCCCTTTATTTTTGGGGTAGTGAGGAATGTCCTTTCCTGCCTGTGTGAATGCTTTGCTATGTATCCTGTAACGCTTTCTGACAATGTGACAGGGATGACACAGGGCAGATAAATCAGTCCATGCTCCTTCCCTAGAGGGGTATGGCATGAAGTGCAGGAAGGCACTGTGGGATACGTAGGTTGCTGCAGTACAGCCACCCCAGGGTCAGTTGTGTGGATGCATGGAGTATGCATTAAGTAGCATTTGATACACTGTACTGTCCTCTGCCCCATGTTTCAGCGATCAGTACAAAAGTAATGCCAGTCCCTTTATGTCACTATATATTCCTGAGAAACTTACTAAAGTCTTCTTAGTTTTCTTGGTTTGACATATTTTAGTTTTTATTAACATCTTGGTGACTTGATCACTATGTATATTTTCACACAAGTATATTTCATATATACCTATATCTATACAAGTATACACACGTCTGAATCACAGCTGTTTGGGGAGACTTAACAAAGGTCCTATATCTGTACCCCTTTCAAAGAGGTAAAGGGGTGGCTCACAAAAGGCCAGAAGATCAGCAAAAAAAAAAAAAGAAAAAAAAAAAGGAGGAGGTAGTCTCTTGGCCATTCCACAGCCACAAAACTTCACCTTTCAGATAAAAAGATTGAAGAAAACTTTGCAAAGAGAAGATCACAGAATTTCATGTCCCCTTTGGCTCATTCCCTATGAATATCTATGCAGGAGGTAACATTTGGCACTTAAAAACTAAGCAAATGGGAAGAGCTTAAGTGATTGCTTTTCTCTTTGAGCTAATGTCAGGCTGCTCTTATTAACGACGTAAAATGGGTTCCGTGATATGAATGTGCAAACTGTAATCAAGTGCATTGATCTCTGCAGCTACCCAGAGGTAAAACATGTGGAAAACAACTCTTTATTCCAAGTAGAATTTAGCAAAGGTTACATCTAGAAAGCTCATAGTTGGTATTAGGATCCAGAGGTTTTGCTTTTCACCCAAATCATTCTCATACCACCAAGGTTAATAAAAGGAAAAGAAAAAAAAAAAAAGAGTTTCTGGTAACACACATATATATGCTTTATCCCATCCACATGCGGAATAGTAAAGAGGTGCAATAACTTGTGCAACTTCAGTATTTCCTACATGTTAAAAAAGAGGATAAATTTGAAAAACAAAGAATTTCAGCTATTTTGAATCTTATCAAAGGTGAATAGGATGTAAATGTAATAGGATGTTTGGGGTTGTTCACCCTTTAGAAGAGAAGGCTCCGGGGAGATCTTATAACAGCCTATCAGTATCTGAAAGGAGCCTACAGAAGAGCCGGAGAGGGACTCTTTACGAGGAAGTGTAGCGA
>JAOXNO010000013.1:102944130-102959165 GCA_028565335.1 Limnodromus scolopaceus | reverse complement strand
CCACACTGTTCTTGATACAGGCCTGGATGCTGTTGGCCTTTTTGGCCACCTGGGCACACTGCTGGCTCATGTTCAGCCGACAGTCGACCAACACCCGCAGGTCCTTTTCTGCCGTGCAGCTCTCCAGCCACTCTGCCCCCAGCCTGTAGCGCTGCCTGGGGTTGTTGTGAGCCAAGTGCAGGACCTGGAACTTGGCCTTACTGAGCCTCATCCTGTTGGTCTCAGCCCATCGATCCAGCCCATTCAGATCCCTCTGTAAAGCCTTTCTACCCTCCAGCAGGTCAACACTCCCACCCAAGCTAGTGAGCTAATCCTTAATTTTGAGTTACTGTAGTTGGCAATAATAGACATGCACAAAACATAGATGCCTTAGAAACAGGAGCATATTCATGCTCAGAGCTTCATGTTGAAATGTAGCTTGGACAATGGGGAAGAATATAACAGCATCTGAACTTCCTGAAAACCTGGGAACATTTCTGGTTAAAATTTCAGCATTCTGAATAGTATTTCTGAATATATTTCACATTAAATCTTGTCCACTGACTTTGTCACAACAAGACATTTCAGTAGTGTGCTCCTTCTTGTATGTTGGCTAACTGTGGCTGTCTCCTGCTGACAGCTAGAACAAGAATGGACTTAGGAAACTTAGTGCCTACTTGGCACTTCCCTTGAGACAGCTCTTGAGACAGCAGGAATCCTTTTGCTCCACCTTGCAAAGGACTCAACTTTGTCCTTGTACCTTCATTTTTCAGATGAGTGAAGTAAGGTAGGAGAGATGAAGCAGCTTACGCAGAGCCATTCAAAAAGTTTTCCAAAAGCTGGGGAAAGGTTTTTAATCCAACTGTGTCGCTACAGATTTTCTACACTTGGTATTAGAAAGAGTTGTGAGACTGGCTCTTAAATAACATGCACAGGTTATATGAAGCTATTGGGGGGGAAATGCTAAAAAATAATAATTCATATTCAACATTATGGCATGCAGCTAGGCGAATAAATACCTTCTAGTTCTTAATATATAATTTCAAATATAGCAACAGAAATGGCATAACATATAACTTTTAACATCTAACAGGAGGAATATAATTTATATGTGTCTCATAACTGTGGATTCAAATTGTGACTATTTTTTCCTCAGGTAAATTTACACACATCATAGATGCTCAGTCTCATCCAGAAGGGATGGTTGCCTTTTAGCTTGAATTCTGCTTTATGCAAAAGAGTAAGAGGAATCTGCAGTCTCTACTTGTTCCCCCTTTAGTCCTGAAAACTAAACCAGAACTTCAGTAAACATTATGTTCCTGAGCCCAAAGACGTAAATCAGAAACCACCTTAGAAACCTCCTTTTACAGGAACCACCCACCTCTTGAACTTCATGCTGCCTGGCTACTTTCAACATAAACATTTTCAGGAGCTGTTTGTTTAAGTTTTGCCTGTCTCAATCTCCATTTGGCCATGCTGCCAAAATTGAACAAAACCTCTCAATAGAATGGAGCAATATCTACATCTTCAAGAAATCCTGATATTAGAAGTATGGTCAGAACATGCATAAAACAAAGAAAAGGTCGTCTTTCTTACAAAATGTAGTCAGATGAGGATGTAGGCATTTATTTTTTGCTTTTTTATTATAAAATTGTATTCAGAACACCGGTTCAGAAACCTGAATACTGAAGTTTAATATTCTGACCAAAAGGACAAGATTCAACACCACATGTTCTATTTGTAGGACTGTAGAGTAGTCTGGATATGGACAAGTGTGATTGTGGGCTTGCATGGAGAGGTGTTGGGGGAGAGGAAGTAAAAAAGAAATGGATGAAAGAAGTACTCTTTACCTCTCCAGTAGAAATAATGCAAAATTCAAAGCATGCAGGAGACTTAATAGTAGAAAAAGTCTGACAGCAGAAGTTAACGATGAGGGTGCTTAGCAGGCAGCAGGAGATTTAGGTTCTAACATCTGCTCCCAAGATTTATTCTATTCTCTTTAATCCAGTATGTCACTTGAAAAAGACTGTCAATTCTGGGAGCAGGAGTTGGCACATAGGACTTCCCTGCTTTCTGGCAGTTCTTCATATTTTATGACATTTTACTGGTTTTGATGTGACATATTACAAAACATGTTCCTGTATAGTCAGCTTCATTCCCAAAACATCCTTCTTAATATGAAATAAGGAAAAGCTATGCTTTTTATCTTTCATTTTTGTCACTTATGACCAGACATTTTCCATGGTATTTGTAGTATGGTATTGCATTGTTCTGCGATGATTTTAGTCAGTGAGTCCCTGAGTTCTCAAACACATGGATTTCTAGGGAAAAGGAGGTAGTGTACTGCTTGACCTGCATACTGTTACTTGCTTCAAATAGCTTTAAGGTCATTTTCAATGCAGGTGTTTTCCTCTGGGAAATAAGAAGTTAATTCCTCCCTGTATGTGGTGTGTTCCCGAACTTATCAGAGGGTATTAGTTTTATGAAACTAATTTGCTAAAAATACAAGGAGAAGAAATCACACACAGAGAAGTCATACAGGGAATTATAGCATTGCATATGCCCTGACTTCAATTCCTTCAATATAAGCAAAAAACCCCATTTGTATATTTCTAAAACATACCTGGAAATACAACAAATTCAGCTCTGGGGACTTGATACTTATTGCCAGTATTGCACCAACATATGTTGAGCTCTTCCTCCTTTGCAATTTGAAATTAACAGCAATGTATTAAGATAGTTTAATGGTAGCATATTCTAATGAGAAACAGATTACAATCTGCTTTCTGTTTGATTACGAGGTCTAGGGTTTCAGAAATGACCACTAATACTGTAATCATATTTGTACATAAATTTATTTCATATATAAAATTCATAGCTGTGTTTGCAAACAGACATTTAGATATACACATTACTATGGATGCTTTAACATACTAAAGGGTATTTTGAGAATTCAGTAGATTCATGTATTAATTTAGCTCATGCCACTAAGGTGCCCAAAAAAAAGAAAAAAGATTTCTTGCCCATTGTGCCTAGTGCATAAGACTAACACCTGCAACAGTTGTGGTATCTTAGGTGATAACATATTTTTATAATTTTAAGCTTGGTTTTGTTAACTTTTTCATTCTCATTGTTTAAAACAATAGCTCTAAGGCAAGGCTGTATGCATATCAGTTATTGACTACATGTTGTGAGTGACTTTGAAGGAAAAAGAAGTGGGTTATACTGCAGTGTCATGCAATCCCATCGATGTTAGAGGTACATTACAAGCACAATTACATCATCAACATCACCCAACTGAGAATTATCTTTCACCTAATTACCTTGTGGGCCTTGTATAGTTGCCATTGCCATAGGGCCTCACACTCTTTTCTGTACTTATCCCCACATGCCACTGAAAAGTTTTATAAACTCCATTCTAGTAATTTGGAGTAGAAATGCATCGAATATCAGATGAGTTTGTATGGTTGGACCAATGAGGGTTGGTATCTCTTACTATTGTCTGTCATCATCAAAAGACTGAAATAGAACTGAAAAAATGTTCACAGAAAGGTATATAAAAGGCAAATTGACAGAGGTTGATAAAATGAGGGGTGGCATGGATAGGGCAAATAAGGCTTCTCTGACCACTGTCACAATATAGGAACGAGGGCAAATGTCCTTGCTACATAATGTTGTGGATGCTAAAAGTTTACACAGGTTCATAAATAGTTAATTAATGGGAAAAAAGTCTCAAAATTAGATTTGCATTGAGAGCCAAAATATTACAAAGTCCTGGAGAATACTGAAAGATACCAAGTAAATATCACTATGCACTTTTCTGGCTCTTCTGCTTCCTCTTTAGCACCTGGAACAGGTTGCAGTTAGAGACTGGATGCTGAGTGGAATGATCTTTGGTCTGACTTTTAGTTTGACTGTTCTCATGTTCTTTTCTGGTTGTAGATGTTGACAATCTGTGCACAAATATTTTGACTAAAATTGCGTAGAAGGTCTGTAGCAGAGATAGAAGTTAAGCATTGAGGGCATTGAATTCTAAATCCTAAAACTACTTTGGAACATATTTTTCTTCTTAGTCCTACTCTCTCCTATAAATGGAGCATGAGATCATGTTACTTATACTGCATTTTTTTTCTTGTAATTCTTTCTTATCTTTTTCCTTTTATTTTCCACTTTCTTTACAATCATTTCTCAGATTGCAGTGCAATTGCAACACTATGTTGTGTTAGAATGGTGGCTAAGAATTCCACTGGACAGGAAGGCTCTGTGCATCTGACCCATCACATCCGCACAATGAGGCATCATGTGTAAACTACAGAAAAGTCAGTCCCTCCAGCAAAAGTTCAAAAAGAACTGATAAGAGTAAGTGAATTCCAGTACAACTAGATAATTTATTATGGAGCCTTGTGCCATTCCCTAAGAGTGGTTTTAAAAAAGAATATTTAATTCCACTTAAATTTTAAAATACACAATCTTCATGTGAAGCATTGGCAATCCTCCTTGAAGAAACCCTCACAAAATTGTCTCTCTTATCCACATCACATTCTTACTTTCATGAAAAATGACCACGGCTTTTGCTTCTGCCTGGATTTATTTTCATTGCAAGCATTCTTAATGCTCCATTACGATTATACCTAATGTGATTATTGCCAGACTACAACAGTAATTATGAGGGGTAAAAACTGGATGGATGGAATGAAGCCATTCTACTGTCCTATGCCACAAAAATAATAAGAATTAAAAATTTGGTGTGAATGGATAACTGTTAACTGCATGACAAATAGCTAAGCAAAGAAACACAAGAAAAAAATCCCACAAAATAACAGTGCTTTGCAAGGATATTTTTCTTTTTTTCTATATGGTGCTGCAGTAGTGTTTGGTCTATTTCAATGTCGGCTGGGAATTTTCTCAACAGGATGCAGCTGGCTCAAGAGCTGTGGTCACTTGAGCACTGCAAGGAGGCAATGAGGGCAGAGGCAACCTATGCTTCAAAATAGCTGGTCTTGAGGTAAAACATCTGTTGTCTCAAATTTCAAAACAGGAATGGTGAAAGAGATTTAAGTTTATGTGTTTATCTTCTATAATAGTTTCTTTAGTGACAGAGTTTCTGTAAATCTAACATAGATAGATGGTTGTCAGCATTTGTGCTTTAGTTCCAACACATTGCATCGTATATCATAGCTTGAAAGCTATCATCAAATGCATTGATAAAGTCAATTTGGTGACAATTTCTCAAATGATGGAAGACCAGTCTCACTTCATGTCTGGGTACAGGTGTGTATGTTGCTCACTTGAAATGTGAGAGGCAGAAGAGGTGACTGAGTGTGATATGTATTGTATAGAGGTGATGGTCTTTGGGAAGTTTGTTCATGAAGAAAATGCTTTTGAGATAAACAGATTCTAAAAGAAGGGTACATGATTCACATGTTGAAAAGATTACTGGAGACCAGCAGTAGATAATCTTTGTTCATTTTTTGAATGGTTCATTTTTGAAGCAGATTTGTTCCACCGAAACTATTTGTTAATTTAGATTGAAATGGGCATCTTCCTTTGGAATAAAATAAATAAATACATAAAAATAGTTGTGTGAGACAGAAACTAGAAAAAAAAGATTTGTCTTTCTTTTTTAAGAGCAGTTTTTATAAAACACCAGAAGAAAAACATTAAGGTTGACAGAAATATTTTCAGCTTAAAGATACTTATTTTGAATGTGCTTTCATTTTTGAATATTTTTAGGGGAAAAAACCCCCAAACAATAGTATTTGCATCTCTGATATAAAATTTTTAGGGATTACATGACAGAAGAGGATATCTCATGATAAAAATTTCTCACATGATGACTACTTCCAAGTATGAGGTTAAGAATATTTTTATGTCTGTTTCAAAGTACAGAAAAATTGACATTGTCAATAAGACCTTAAAGCAGTGTATAATAAAAGGATAAATTTATTTAAGCAAATCATGATTTTTTGAAAGTTACAAGTTACAAGGTTGTGGAGTCCCCTTCTCTGGAGATTTTCAAGACCCGCCTCAATGCAGTCCTGAGTAATGTGCTCTAGGCAATCCTGCTTAGCAGGGGAGTTGGACTAGATGATCTCTAGAGGTCCCTTCCATCTCTGTCAAATCTGTGAATCCGTGAATCATCATAATTTGGAAATCTTTCATTCACCATTGTTCATAAACCACTGCTCATAGTCTCAGATGAATTATTGGTTTCCATGCCAAGAGAAAGAAACAAAATAAAATGGGAACCTGAGCAAGGTAATATGGGATAACAATTCAATTTAGCCATTTTACTTTCACCTAATAGAAAACACTTTATGGCCAGTTGGATTCAAAATGCTTGTAATTGTATTTTGCATATTTATCCCTATTTATCAGAACATTTTAGTCTTCAGTGCTCTTTAACAATTATTCTGTTGGCTGACTATCCATTCATAAACTTTATCAGTTCTGTAAAGTTTATTTAATATTTTTGCCTGTGGTGATCATAAATAGAAACCAAACAAATAAACAAATACGATAGTTAAACACAGAAAATACATTTTCCTTTCTGCACTGTTTTGCTGTCTGTATTTGTAAGGTAGCTGTCTGGATTTATTTCTCTCAATGGAAAATATTTCTGAGACCAATTTTGAGTTAGAAAAGACTTTCTGAAGATTACAGTATGCATTCTACAAACAGACAGAAAAAGTCTTAACAAAATGTATCTGGGCAGCAAAATGATCTGAGATGATGAAAGAAAATTACACTGTTGTCAAAACACTATTCAGTATTTGACAGCATTCATTTTAATGGTAGAATAGAACAGTCTGTTTGACCAAAAGCTACAGAAACTTTTTAGCTGTTTGACACATTATTTTTGCCATAAACCGTCTTTGAGTGAGCTGCCAATCATTTGTACCTTGTAAGAAAAAAGCAAATGTCCCAGTCAACAGTGAAAGTCAATTCTTAAAGTCTTTCAAACCAAACTCTTCAGAACACATTTATTTGTGGAGCCTGATAGAGAGTTTCTTTATGTTCTGTATGCATAGGGGATGCAATACTAAAAAGGAATTTATTGCTGAATTTTAAAAAAAGAATTTTTGGCTTGCACATTCAGTAACCTACGAGCTTAGTCGGAGATTGACTCTATGAGGAGGTCTACTTGATTTGACCCTCTAGACCTCCTGTGCTCTGCTGGGAAAACATAGGAGGAATGTTCAATTCATAAAGTCAGCCAGAGTATCCCTAGCACAAATACTGTGTGACAGTACTGCAAACTTCTGTAAGAAGCCAGGCAGCTTCCTCTACGTCTTGATTTAGCAAAGTTTAGTGCTACTATACCTCAGCTTGTCCAGCTACATCACAGCTAGGAAAATACCAAAGAAATTCAGAAAGTACTCAACAAGTTTTGCTCTTTATTCTTTTTTTTTTTTTCACACCTCTGTTATTCAACATTACCTATTCATAGTACAGAAATGTTCACGAAAAATATATAGCTACGTATGTGTCTGTGTATGTAAATAAATTTCTATATTGCAAAAAGAAAACAAAAAGATGTCCTGATAGTGGTTTCAGAGGATAGGTAGCCAGCAGATGAGAGGAACATAAGGTAATAATTAGAAAATTATGAGCAGAAGTGGTGATAAACAGGGGGCACATCTGTCTAGCTACTGTCAAGCTTTTTGTGAGCAGCAAGACAAAGGTATGTTTTAACAAATTACTTGATTATGAATATTTTAAATAACTGGAAAGGAGGAAACGTCATTGAAGGGAGTCCCATTTTTGAAGGATAGAAGAAAGAGCAGATATTTATGGAAAGCAGTCAATCAAGACAGGCATAAATCAGCAATAAGTCCACAAGTTCAATGATAAAGAAGTCTAGAGAAAGTATTTCTTACTGAAATTGTTTTACTGAGAAAATAATAAAGAACGTGTCTTTACCAGTCTCACATAGTCAGGACACTTGGGGATGCATTCTGTTATGAATACAAAAAGAACATATGGGAGAAGGGCATACAATAACAATGCCAAAGATGCTGGCAAGAATTTGAGGAGTAGGTTAACCTAGTAACACACAAACAGTACATTAGTAAAGGTAACCAACTCTCCTCTCCCCTCCCACCCTCCCACATCCTCTTTCTTCCTTCCTTTTTCTATTTCTTTTTTTTCAATTTTTTTTTTTATTTTAAACCCTATTACTGTGAGCAAAGTACCAAGATGTGTACCTTTATTGTTTTTCTGAAGAGCATGAAGATATATAGGTAGCTAACCTGTACATGTAGCTCCAAGGTCAGTGCTCCTACACATCAGCATACCCAGCTTCTGAGTACAGCAGACTGTAGACATTTGGGCAGGCTGTCCATAGACGGTGTATGGTCTTCATGCACTGTCCTTGGTATGGCTGGATGGGGGCAGATCTAGCCGAATTACACGACGCAGGCATTTCTGGAACTACACTGTAATATTTGCTGGGAAAGAGAAATGGCTTTAGTCAAAGTCACAAAGTGTTGCATGAGGGAATAGAACTGAACACACACTGATAACATCTAAAATATGCTAAGTGGCAACAATTCAGGTAAACATGTTCACAGAAATGAAGAGAGAATTTCCATTCCATATTTTAATGTTTCAAATTTGGTTTTAGTTAAAAATGCAAGGAAATGGCCATATTTTCAATTGAACAGGAATTCAGAAATACTGAAACCATTAATTTTGTATAATATTGTGTCACTTTGATAAGATGAAGCATAATCAACTATATGACATTAAATATAATAATGAAATAGTATATCATAAAAGTTAAGATAAAGCACCTAACTGGCAAAACTAGAGAAACACATTTTCATCAAAGGCGAAATGAAATATTAAAATCTTTCATTTCAATTTTTTTAAAGCAATGTTGACACTGAAATTAACCCTAATCCATGGAATACTTCTGTTTCCTTTAAACTAGTTTTTCCATTAGAAAATTTTGTCTAAAATTTTTAGGTTAGTTGTACACATATATTAATACATAATTTTTGCATGCAAAAACCAAATTTCACCCTTCAAAGAATTTTCAATCAAGAAATTAATCAAATAATATTTCTTAAATGTAATATTTTATTGTGTTCATATTTCCTGAAGCTTTTAATACTTATATATGTGCACTATTAGTGGCTGATGTAAATTGGCTTTGAACAGGTATTCTGTAACAGCAAGTAATAAGAATGTTAACATAAATGAATATGAGATCTTTGATACTTTCTCACTTATCATCAGTATCAACTATTCCTTTACGTATGTTGGTGTACCTCTTCTTTATAGGGCTTTGGCTCTAAAAATAGAAGACTTGAGGTTTGCTACTCTAAGTAAAAGCATTTTTATGAGCGTTAAGTTAGTAATTTGTTTTCATTTAATTGTGACATTTTGCTTTTTTTTCTCAACTCCATTTTTAACTTGCACAGAGAAAACAAAACTATCATGATTTGAAGCTGGGATTTAAATTGGTACATTACTTTCATAAATATGCCCTTTATAAGTTTGCAATCAGAGATATTTTTTTTAATACAAAATATTTCAGAGTTCTCACAGCACACTCAGCTTAGGGAGATTTAACGTTCTTAGAGACCACAAATTTTGTAAAGTGCTTCATTTTATAAGTAAGTGAAATGGCTCTCTATCAGTTTAATACAGCTCTATCTTTATAGTACTACTTATAACAGAAATATTAAGTGAATATTACTGTCATGATGGAGATGTCTTTTTCAGGAATGTGCAAGGGAGGATACAGTTCAATACTTTTAACAGAATGTAGCTGGAATCATGAAAATATGTGTTACCTTCAGTTATGAAATTATGGAATGTGCTAATAAATTCAAATCTTAATCAAATGATTTGTGCCACCTTTCACTGTTGGAAAAATATAAGTAGAACTCCTAAAGGAACAGGGAGGAGACAGTGAAATCTTACACAGATGCAAATCACTTGACCATGATTTCCATGGTTCATTACATGCTAATGGTCACTATTACATAACACAAAAAAATACTACAAAATGCTAGAATGACTGACAAACATTACTGTTAAATATGGGGAGTGGGGATTTTTAAGTATCTCACAACAAAAGATTGAATTTGTTGAATTTTTTTTCCCTTTTCTACTGTCCCTGTCATTATTTTTCTTTGTGAATTGTAATATTTCATGAATATTGCAAGAATCAGTCTCTAGGGCAGCAACAGCAATGGACACAAAATTAGATCCCCTGGAATGATAACTGCACATTTGTGGTTAAAGCTTAGTTTGGTTGATGGTGTTGTTCAGAGTTGTATTTGATTAATCTGTGAATACAGAAATATTTGCAAATAGATCTACAAAACATGCAACAAAAATAACAGATGAGATCTGAGTGGGATGTTGTAAACAAAGGTGGACTTGGACAGGAGACAATTTTTTGAGAACAAGTTCAATAAATTGTCTTTATTTGTTTCTAAAACTAGGATTTTATTTCTCCTTTAACAGAAATTAGGGAACAGAAGGACATATTATATGAAATATCCAAAATAACTGAGAGGCATATTTTGGCCCACTATATACAAAAAAATGACAGAATGCTTGATACAGACTAATAATGACTGTACAGGTTAGGTCTACATTTACTAATAGAGCCCACCAACCTGCTACAACTTTATGGCTTACCATGAGAAAATGATGAAAGCAACCTTACAATGGTGCACTATCAGCAGGAGTGATGGGGCAGACAGGGAGATCTGCGAATATGCCCATTTAGTCTAAAAGAGGAAATGTAATTGTGTGTTGGCTTCATACGGCTGAACGATTCCCAGTACACAGGACAAGAAAGACTGGAATTGTCACTGTCAGGAGTTAAAGGATTATTAAAAAACACTGAATTTCAGGGTGAGGGGCATCATCCCAAATACTGAAACTCCATTAGTTGTGGTAGAATCTGAGGCAAATTCACAGGCTTAGAAATAGTTAAATTAGCTTAGAGAATTATGTCTACCAATCTGACTTCTGTAAATTGATCATGCATATCTCTCCTACTTCTCTGCAAATACGAAATGGTATATTCCCCTGTATACTTAGGAATCTATATATCCTTTTTCTACTGAAACAACACCTAAGTAACTAGTTGGATGGATACTACAGGATGCAATGTTACATTTTTAAAATCACTTCTCTCATCCAGTCAAATTTATATTCATCAATGCATGTACATAATGAATGCATTTTTTTCTTTGTCAGTTTTTGATGATGTGCCATTATTCCCCGCTGTCTATGTAAGGCTCACTGTGCCTTTGAGAGTGACAGAACTTGACACTGTACATTAGTCTCATTATTGGCATAATGCTGAAGTAGTTTCTGTACAGGAGACTGCCAGGATACTTTGTTTCTTTAACATAGTCTTCTATTTTTCATATATATGTATGAGAAAAAGCATATACATATACATACACATACATATATATGTATGAAAAGAAAAAGGAACTGATGATATAGCCACTAAAGCTAAGAAAATAAACTACTTTCATCAAGTTAAGATGTGTCAAACCCCTAGCAAGTGCAGGGACTAAAACCTCAAGTGAGGCTATAAAACGTAATATGTACTAAGACGAAATACAACATTCCCAAAATAAAGAATTATCTTAAAGCAGCAATACCAATTAAGCAGCAACTGAGCTCCTTCTGATGTGAGGTGAATGCCATAATAGACATTGTGGGCTTGATCCCTTGAAGTGCTGAACCACCCCATCTCCTGTTGATTGCTGCTCAACATCTTACAGAATCTGGCACTTGGGAAAGGTTTTCAAAGGCATCAATATCAGCTTGGTGCCTAACAGCTACTGACTTCCAAAGAATGGGATTTGGGCTTCTGACTGACATTTGTGCCTTTGAAAATCTCCCTCTGAGGTTAGCCAACACTGAACACCACTAGTATATCTACAAATGAAATGAAATCCTTTCCACTTCCCGTTAATTTTTAAGCTCTATTTCTGTTAAGCAGGGTCCCTGTTGTAACCTACAAGAATACATACATTTTGGCAGTCAACTTATGCAAAATACTTATTTTTCCTCATGTTATATACCATGCCATCTGCCATTATGTTTAAGATGGAAGTAAATTTAAAACCAACCTATTATTAAAAATGATCACATCTTTGGCCTTGAAATGCTTCATAGCTCTATGACCCCATTACTTGAAATTTGTTGTTGGGTATTCAGCATTTTAGAAACCTGAATGAGGAATATCCATTGAAATTGCATGTATAAATTATTTATTTTAATTGCAACAGAATGTATCCTTTAAAAATATTTTTAAAAACACCTAAATGAATAAATTATTAATAAGTAAATTTTAAATTTAGATGTCTCTTTTCAGTTCATAGTAAGCTCTTTTTTTAAAGACAAAGAAAAAACATCACTACAGATACATATGCTTCAATTAAATTGTAATATACTTACAGTATAATCACTGTTGAAAATAAAATTCAGATCTTGATAGCAGAGGATAGGAAATACATGTGAACAATTTTTAATTTAAGTAGACAGAACTAGTATGTTTAAGTCTTGTTTTTATTAATATAAAATGACTACATCCAAGACACTTGATGAAAACTATTTATTGTGAAAGCTTATACAAAGCCCTTTTTCCTTGAAAACAGGCGAATGAAACAAGAGGAGCTATGATCTACTAGCTGGTATTCAATTTGCAAAAGTTTTCTTTCTCTAAGTTTTTCCTCAAGGCTATGTTACAGCTTTCTTTTTTCCTGCTTCTCTTTTTCTATGTCATAAACAGCTATGATTTCTTCAGAAATAAAGTCTGGGGGGAAAAAAAGGATGCTATTTGCTGGCACATGCCTCTGTTCTGGGGTTTAAAGCACCTCAGTAATAGAGATTGAGATTATTATTGTTTCAGCTGCAGCAGCCACATTAGGGATTTGAATTATTGGACATATTTTTCCTGAATGAACGGTGGACATTGGATCCCTCAGTTTGCACAGATTTAAGTCAACCACGTGATGTGGATAAAGAAGGCCACTTAATTATCTATAACACAAATAATTTGTAGGCCAAGTGGAATATGTTTCTCTACGAAATTATTGTGAAAGCCAAGCCTAATCCTTGGAAAGACGTCTGTCCTAATCTGCTCTCTGTAAAATCAAACCTAATACAAGCCTAGTGTAAATCCAACATCATGAGATGGAGATGATGGCGGGGATTAATGCGGTGCAAATAACTGATTCTTCAATTTGGTGGAAAAGGAAAGGAAATTAAAAAAACAAACCAAAACACCCTATTGGATGAAATATTTCATGTGTTTCTCCTGACTGATTCAATTATCCTACACAAAATAATTAAACCAGTGAAGAATCCACCAATATAGTGACAGTGTTCTATGTGTTTGGAAGGAAGGGAAGTGTTAGCTTTTTCTAATGCCAGTTTTGTGATTAGGCTAAAATAGACTTAAAAAGTCATTAGGAAATACAGAAATAATCTTAGAGTCAGAACTTTGACTGAAAAGACTGGAGATTTTAATCTGAAAGCCACTACCATTAAATCTGCATTGCCAATTTGTTATTTTGCTCTGAAAATTCATGTTGGAGAAAAAATTAGAAACAGGAATTCTTTTTTTCTCCTAAATGTTATTCACAGTCTGATATTTTCAGTAAATTCCTACAAAAGGAACACACAAACAGACCTTCAGGCCCATACTGACTCACAGAAGATGAGTGCTTTGTCATGGAACAAATTACAGTAATTTGTAATCTAGCAAAATACTTTACAGTAATTAGCAAGGGGAAATCCCTAGAAAGTTATGGCAGGACAGAGTTTATTGGATGAATGCCTTTAGTAACTAATTCAGGGATCCTTGTATTGACAGGGAGACAACCTTTTATAATACATTATTAATAACAGTAAAAGCCAAGTTGTTTAGAATTTTATTCCTAACCATTTTTCCTATAAGTAAGTTTTAATGTTATACAACTTATTGCTAGTTCCCCACAGGACCATCTATTTTTAATTAGTATGTGATTATAATTTAGTGTACATTATGGTATGATTCATAACATTTAAGCAGAAGGAGGAGAAAAAGAGTAGGCCATGACTGTTTACTGAAGTTTTTTGTTTGTTTACAGTATTTGTTGAAATTATAAAGTAATGAAGACTAAGAAGATGCATAGAAATCACATTGACTGGATGTAGTTGCAACTTTAGCAGCTTCAAGGAACTATATATGTGGAAGAAAACACTTCAAATGGATGGGAATATCTTCCTCTTTACTTTCATAACTGCAAGTTTTTTGCCTTTCAGGCACTTTTTATAAAAGTCCCACTTACAATTCAATTAAGGATTAATAGCCATTATAAATATGTTATAGATATGAGTTGCATTTGTTATTGAGGGCTGTAAAAAATCTCAGGGAGAGATACTGTAGATAGCCATGACCAGGAGCATTGTTTTGACTTCTTTACCTGTACAATGTACAGTTAAAGACATATTAAAAACCTTATCTGTCCTATTAACCCCTTCATAATTGTAGTAGTGTTTCTCAAGCTTTAATACAAAGCTGAAGTAGTTTTAGGAGACAGATATATCTCTATATATATCCCCTCTACTTGAGGGGAGGGGGGTGGTTTGAAGAAGATACAAACTGCGGAGGAAGTTGCTACTAATGAGCAATAAAAACCGAAAAAGGAAAAGAACTATCAACTTAATGGTATTACTTAGGGAAAGGACTGAACTTCCCACCCACATTTACACATGTTCTTTAAAAAAAAAAAAAAAAATCTGACATGCATTTTAATTAACCTTTAGTGTGATGTCATCTATGTCTCCTGACAGGCAAGATGGAAAATGACACTAGTGTTACTCTAGAAATCATACAGGGACCTTTCATAGAATCATAGAATCATATGGCATTGGAAGGGACCTCTGGAGATCATCTAGTCCAACCCCCCCATCAGAGCGGGTCTGTCTAGACCACGTTGCACAGGAACTTGTCCAGGTAGGTTTTGAATGTCTCCAGAGAAGGAGACTCCACCACCTCTCTGGGCAGCCTGTTCCAGTGCTCT
>JAOXNO010000013.1:102919272-102941959 GCA_028565335.1 Limnodromus scolopaceus | reverse complement strand
CTGCTTTGGCAGGGGAGTTGGACTAGATGATCTCTAGAGGTCCCTTCCAACTCTGTCTAATCCATGAATCCGTGAATTTGAACTGCTTTAATTTTTCTTTTCCCTGGTATCCCAGTAAAATATAGAAATCCTGATTTTTTTTGTTTATTTTGTGTAGCATTTGCAAACCCAAGTTCCAGCACAGAATAAGTGTATCAGATTTAGCAACAGAAGAAGACTTGAGCAGCTTACCGATGTGTAGTTGCTGGGGCAGCAAAGAGGATCTTGACCAGACTGTGGACATTTCAAGGCAGTTATTCAATCTCCCAAATTAAGATTTCCGCTACAGCTGTATATACTTTTCAAAGACAAGCCTTGAAGTTGCCATAAATACATTCATATCTTTATAATAAGATTTGTCCCACCTGCACTTTCCATTCTTTATCCTTGGGCTAGGGAAGCTTCAACAGACCTATCTGCTCGCCAGTGCTGTCCAGGATACAGTAGCATATGGGCTTTGTGGTACTTGCAGTGGGCATTGTCAAGAATTGACAGATTAGTGGGGGGCCATCCAAACTGCACTCTTTCACTTTGAACTAGATTATGTGGCTGCTCTTCGATTGTTGTGACAGCCTCATTGAAAGTACCATAGACATGTTAAAATAATATTTTGATTATGAAGGCAATAGACTTCCTTGTTAGAGAGAGGTTGTATACATGTCATGATGAGACAACAGGGCTCTCTAAAGCCATCTGAACTTTACTTATTTATATTAATATTACTTAAATAAGAAACTACTAGAATTTAACTTGTTTAAATGTAAGGGAGTTGTGTCACACTAAATACCTTATGGTATTTCAGCCTAGCATCTTGTTATAGCTCCAAAAAGACACGTGTTTCTTGTAAATCCAGTGTCCTATTAGCCAGTTATATGTGGATGACTCAGATATCCTAGGGTATGTCTACAATGCACTGCTAAATAAGATAACCTAATCATAGGGAGCATAAGTCCAACGTCACGTCTTGTCATGACCTGCTAGGCATTATATCACAAAGCTAGAGACCCTTGCTCTTTCCTCCTAACTCTTTAGTGGCCAACACATGTAACATAACAACAACAACATGACGTGGGCAGCTCAAGTCAGAAAAGATAGAAGGTGCCTCAGTAGGTGGTAGATGGAATGTTTGTCTTCAACACAGATGCTTTTTTTCCTGTCCTCCCAGGCATAATAGAGGATTGAGTTTCTCACATCCTTCTTTTGTCAACTTTTGAATATGTTGAATACTGAGCTATGGAGGAAAAAAAAGAATAAACGTCATCTCCTCCACTTATTTTTCTGAATCAATACAGAGAGAGTCAATTGGTATTCCAATTGGCTCCTAACCTCTGCTTGATTATCTCTACACCTTGTTGTGAATCTAACTTCACATCTTCACATTTCCTATTGACTGTTCAGGCTCCAGCTAAATTTTAGGAAATTTCTAAAAGCTCACTTTCTCCCATCCATTGTTCAAGGCTCTCTAAGTAAAAGACTGTAACATATGTAGCGTGTAAATATGTTTCAGTTAAGGAATGAAATGTCAAGGGCCTGAAGAGCTGCACTTCCAATAGCTTATTTTTAGTGTTCTACAGCAAGATCCTCATCAAAGTCTTTGGTAAGAGGCTAAAAGGGCCTTTGGACATTAACAAGTCATGACAGCAAGTAGGATTCATAAGTAACTTATCAGTCATGGGTCATCTGGAGATGGTAAGTCAGGTTCTGAAGAGAATAGCTGTAAGTATGTCTTTTATGGAGTGTAAAAAAGATGTTTGATTTAGCAGAAGTAGAAAACAGTCCTGGAAGCTTTATACAGAACACTTTAGGAGATGCGATGGACACACTTAAAAAGTTTATTCTAGTTTGAAATACTGGTGATATCTTTCCAATGCAAAGAACCTTTTTAAACAGGAGGTTTTTAAAAGTAGCTGTTTTATGAGAATCTTGAAATAATCATAGGATTCAAAGGCAGCATCATAAATTAAAACATAGCTAATCCACCTCTCCCCCAATAATTAGAGAAAAAAAGGAAAAAAAATAAGGGAAAATTCAAAAAGGAAGGGTTGGAAGAAGCAGGAAGGATTACCAGGCTAAACATAATATTTTATTCATTTAAGCTTTGTAGATATATTTGTCACTTCTTCCCTTTAATTTCTAAAAAATATTAAAAAATTATAAGAGAATACAGAGACTCGAAGAACAAAGAATGTTGACTCAGAATAAGTATACAGATGATTAGACACAATGATCAGGTTAACATGAAGGAAAGAACAAGTACAGTGACAGTTAATTTTAGAAGTTGTGAAACAAATTAGTTGCCTTAATATATACACAAATATAAGGCTGTGTGCTTCCAAGTGGACAAACAGGGATGGAAACAGAAGGCGAGGTGTAAGATCACTGATTCATGTAATAATTTAGGTGGGAGGGGCCCCTGGAAGTCAGCTAGTCCAGTATTCTGTTTAAAGCAGGTCCAGTTAGGTCAGGTTGCTGTGGGCCTTGTTCAGTCAAACTGTGAGTATCTTCAAAGATAGACTCCACAGCCTTAATGAGAGCCCATCCCTGTGTTTGACCACACTCAAGGTGATTTTTTTCTTTTTTCCTTTTATCTAACTGAATTTTCCTGTTTATAGAGGCAGAGGCAGCCTGTAATCTGACTGGCTGTCTATAGCAGCTGCCCATAGGTGACAACAACCTACTACAAGGTCAGGGTGTTTGGAAGAAAGCAATGAATAGGAAAGCAAATAGTCAACTGCATCCATTAAATATTTCTTCTCAAGTGACTTCTTTAGTTCATGTTTACTTTGTGTTAATGAATCAAAGTAAAATCACTTTAAAATGTTCTGCTAGTAAATGAATTCAATTTTCATTACTTCATTCAACTTAATCTATAGGAATGCTCTACAATGAGTGCTTTTTTAAAAAAAAGACTCACTTGGTAGTTTCCTGAGAAACTAACCACACCACCCACTACCCACAGGGCAGTGAAGTTCATAGTACACACACACAGAACATTCAAATTTACTCTTGCCATTCTTATACAGGGGTACAAGAGCAACAAAGACTTGGACACAGCTAACATTTCCAGCTTCATTTCCACCAGCAACTTCATCAATGAAAATGAAACAGACCATAACTGGGGCAATTTAGGCTAGAGATGCCACTGTAGTAAATGAAATTAACAAAGATGAACAGACCAATTTAGAGCATGCACTTACCTTCTTACAGTATTCAAAAAGGAAATCAAGAAAAGCTGGGGAGCATTTAGTGAAGTTGAGAGCAAGATATTATTTTAATTTGATTTATACAATGGACTGATTATGTGAAATTTAATACCCCCAGACACTTAAGATTAAAAATAGGATTTTAAAAAATGCTCACAAAGATTACATGACCATGCATTTTATATTATAAAGGATTTTTTTTTTCTATGATTAGAGAGTGTTTCCTATCCTTTAAGGCATACTACAGTCTAAATTTCCTGGTGTTAAGAGGAATTTCTTACATGGTCAGGTCAGGTCATTTGCGATTGCTCAGAAAATTGGATTATTAACTTTTTTGTACTTCCATTTTTCCTTGACTATTATCTGAGAGAGGACACTGGACTAGATGTGCTAGTTTTCTCATCTAGTGTGGTTATCCCTACATTTCTGACTAAAGACAACAACATAGCTTCTTCCCAAGGTTAACTGTGTCTGAGGTTACAAAGCAGAAGAGCTTAATAGTTTCAAAAAATAGTCCCTCAGGAACACTTAACCACATTGTTGAAGAGCCGTGCAGGTAAGCATAGTTTTTAGTTTTGACTCATGGACAGATGAAAAAACTGTAACAACAGAGAAGTGAAACTGCAATAAGGAAAACATAAGTACTCAGTGCAGGGGGTGTGTGTTAAACTAATGTTACTGAATAATTTTTTTTTGCTATGTTTTAAAATAAAACTTGGTTGACAAAGTGGATCAGAGAACATTCATGATTATTAATAGAAGTGTTTGACAGTATTAAGAAGTTCTTAATACTGATGAGCTGGTACTTGCCTTTTCTCCAGTTCCTTGCCTGTGACTTCCATTACATTGTTTTTTTCCCGATATAATAACAATTTGGATGTCCTAAGCATTCATCTTCCTTGTGAAGAAGGAGTACGATTTTCTAGGTAAATTTTCATACATAATTTCCCCATTCATAGGATTTTGTTTTTTAAGTTAAAATTGCACACTATTGTAACCATGGATCTGATTTTGGTGCCATTTACTTTCCAACAACATAATAATGTCTGAACATTAAGAGTGATGCTGGATATTGTAATGATTGTAGTAAGATGACAATCAGGTATAAGATATCTCTATTCACTGTATGCATGCTCTGAAACCAATTTCATTACATCATGTTTGGTGTGAAAAAAAATGGCAGTCAAGAGACCAATGCAGAGGGCACTTTGTGACTGAATCATGAATACAAAACATTTACACAGCATCCTTCACAGAAAGTCATAGGATGATTTATGGCTCCAACTAAATTAAAAACAACATCAATCAAAAGGCTTTTCATTTTTAATTTTTAAACTGCAACACATTCAGTTTCTGGTTATGAAGAGGAAGCCAATCTCCTATGTTTGATGCATCAAGGCAAAAAGTTGAATTTAAAATTATATCTAAAATCATTAGTCATCACACCTTTAGGCAAAGTACCTCCTAGTTACTGTTTTTTTGGACTCAAATTGCAAAGGACTTAGTTACATGGACATCACATTTTAATGAAATGGATTCTTACCATGTCTATGAAATCAGGTTACCCTCCTTATTGTCTCTGTTGCTTCTTTCTACATGTTTTTATGATGCCACTTTCTGGTAGAATTACTGTAAATGAGAGATATGATTACTAGTTTAACTATATTTCAGGAAATTCTGTGAAAGGCTTGACTTTATTAGGCAAGGCAAAATATGAAAGGTTCAAAGGACATCAGCTGCCTGGGTTATGATGTCTGCTCCAGCAAAAAGGCCAGCTACTTTTAAGCCCACTCAATTGCAAATGTGCATCACTTGCATTTTCAACTTCAGAAAAATAATTATAGCAGAATTTCATGACTCAGCTGCTTTATTATATTTTTTAATTATTATTACTTTTTTTTTTAACAGTGGATAGCACAGGAAAAGCAGGAGTCTTTGTATGGGTTGTACGTGTCCAGGTGCTGGCAGGCTGAAGACTGGCCTCTGTGAGAAGAGGCCAGGGCCAAACAGAGCCAGTTCCAGTAGGTTTCAATGGACCCATTGCAGGACACAGCTGAGCCTCTCAGCCAAGATAGTGGCATTTCTGGGAAAACATATGTAAGTAAGGGTAAAAACATTGCATGGCAGCTGTGAGAGAAAGGAATGAGACAAAATGTGAGACAAACAGCCCTGCAGACACCAAAATGAGAGATGAAGGAAGGTAGGAGGTCCTCCAGATGCTGGAGCAGACATTCTGCTGCAGAACCTGGAGAATAGCTTGGTGGAGCACATTTCCCCCTGCAGCCCACAGAGGACCACACTGGAGCACATATCCACACTGCAGCCCATGGAAGACTCCACACGACATGCCCTGATGGAATCTGCAGCCCATGGGGAGCCCGCTCAGGAGCACAGTCCTAGCAGGAGCTATGGCCTTGTGGAGGAGGACTCTCACTGAACAGTCTGTTCCAGAAGGACTGCAGCCCATGATAAGGACACACACTGCTGCAGGGAAAAACTATGAGAAGGAACTGTTCTGGACTGACCCCCCCAATCCCCACCCCTGCCCCACCACTCTGCTTGGGTGGAGGAAGGAGATAGAAGAGTTATGAATGAAGGAGTAAAGTTGAGTCTGGTATGAAGCAGGGTGGAAGGTGGGTAATTTTGTCTCTGCTTCTCACTATCTTACTTTAGTTTTAATTGAAAATAAATTAAATTGATCTTCCTCAAATTCAGTGTGTTTTGTCCATGGCTACAATTGGCAAGCAGTCTCCCTATCTTTACCTTGACCTACGAGCTTTTTGATCTTATTTTTTCCCCACGTCCTGTTGTGGAGGGGGAGTGAGAGAGCAGCTTGGTGGGCATCTGGCAGCCAGCCAAAGTCAACCCACTACAGTCTTAAAACAATTTTAGTAGTGCATTTATGCAATTGAAAAATGTTAACATTTCCTTTGCAGTTCGTATATTAAGGTTTCTAAATAACTCTTAAACAAGCCTGTCATTAAATAGCTGAGATAAATTCCCAGCTGGTGTTTGTGTTTTCAGCTTCATCAGAATCCATGGAACCGCATCCGTTCCCATCAGTACAGAATTTGACTCCTGTATTTAACATTATCTTTCCTCATGTGTACTTACTAACAAACTTAGAGCTCTTACATCTCTGAAATAGGGCAAGGACTTCGAAAACAGACCTAGAAACCTACAGCATAATCAGCTTCTTTTGGAAACAAAAGACTTCTCTGCCCAATGTGAATCTTACAAGAATACTTATAATTTATATAATTTTTCTAAATGGCAGTTTATATTTCATGTATTTTTACTTTTTGAGAAAAATCTGTCCACCTTGTTTTGAAGTAGAAATTACCTACATTTATATTGCATATGCATAAATCACAGATCATTTCTAGCCTTCACTACAAATTGATCTGACACTGGAAGACATGACAGACACACACAATAGCAACACTAGTATAGAATGATTTCTATTTAACTGAATACTGCAATTTTAAAATAGTGTAAATACACTCTTGATTACAGTTATCTATGCACATAAGACACTGTACATAGACTTTCAGAGCTTAGAGAAAGGTAAGATTATTTTTAATAAAAATAATAGCTGACACACAGATTTGGAATACATTTTCCCAGTAACAAAAAAGAAGAACAAAAAGTTCAATAGAAGATCAAATTGCTGTTCAAACTTTTTAGCAGCATTCATTGCTTCCAAGTCTTTTGTGTTGTATATATAGGATGATCCTGTTTATAAAAGGCCTCAACATTTATAATGTATACATTTTTGAATTATATTGTGGTATGGAAGGGAAGAGAGACAAAGGAAGAGAAACTAGAAAACTAGCAGTTCTCCACATGGCCTTTGATCAAACTAGTTAGGGCACAATCACATTGCATATCAGTAATGCTATTGCAAACCATGCGATAACTAAAAGTCAAATGTTTGGTTAAGTAGCTTCTAGATTGGGGTCCTTCTTTTCCCTAGCTAACAATTAGTATTGCTCTTACCAGATCAATAAAGTTCTAACGTAATCTAATCAGGATTTAAGGGACCTTGCAACAAGCTGGAACAAAATAATCTCTTCACTGGTCTTCATGCACACAAATGCAAACAGGAGTATCAAAAGAAATCGAGCTTCAGAATGAAACTCTGTAACGATCAGCACGTCTTAAAAAAAAGAAGCATGCACAGCATCTCCACTTTATTATTAAATGATTCCTGATCTGGGTTATTCAGTTCAAATTTTGTCTTAAAGGCTTTAGAAATAGTGTTCAGTCAAACAGCACTTTGATGTATTAGCAGGGAGGTGCTCTATCTGTCCTTACACAGAAAAAACAGAGGAAGAACATCTTCAAAGGTGTTTTGCAAAATATAATGGACGCTTTATTTTCTATTTTTCCTTAACTGAACCATTATTACTTTGTAAACAACTGTATCTAAACAAAATACTGAAATGTGATTGTGCCACGTTTCACCTTGACAACTGATTAAAACATATTGTGGCAATGCATAGTATTTTAATACATGAATTGAATGTATTTTTCTAACATGATGATAAGTAACATTTGCTATCTTCTTAAATGTCTGAATGTTCCCATTAGGCCATGTAGCTTTTAATTATTATACTGAAATTGGATTGTCTCAGCCAATCACAGAACACAGATAATGCATGGAGACTTAGAAATACCATATAATTTTTTTTTTCTCATTTATGCAAATCCCTGCCTGCTGATTAGCTAATGGGAGGCAATTTGTATTCTCTCTACATTTATTCCTCAAGAATTACAGAGTAAATTTGCAGATTTCTATTTCATCTGCTGTTGCCAATTTCTGCCTACCGGGTCCTCATCTATATGTTTTCATTCAGTACCTAAATATCACATACATTAGAGTGTAATTTAATACCAGTGAAATAGGAAAATGCTGTCTAATGAAAAAAAATAAATAAAAAGAAAGAAACTTTCAATGATTTGAAAAACTGCTACAAGACTCTTCTTGATAAAATAAGTATTAATTTTCTTCAGAAATTGTTTTATGTGCGTTTCCTTCCCATGTGATTTAGGTAAGAAATTTCCCTACCTTAGAAATTTTTTCATTAGCAAAAGATCAATATATTGGAAAAATGTTAAATAATAAATCAAAATCAGGTCAAATAACATAATTTGCAAGCATGTTTTTTCTTTCAGGCATGTTTCTTTTTATCAAAATAATTTTTCACTCATTTATAATTAATAATCAAGGTAATTTTTATTTTAATAACACTAAATTAGGATGTCTTTGCATTCCTAGAAATGTTGAAGCTTGATAGTTCCTACAATATTATAACAAATAAGTAATTTAAGCAGAGTTCTGGAAATGTAATGCTCTGTAATGGATTTAAAACCTATTTGAATCTAATATCTTTGAGTCCTTAAGTATCTACTATGTATTTTGGATAAGTACCATGTATGTGTGCCACTACGTATATATACATTTAACTCCTAATTCCTCAAATGACTGAACAACCAAGACACGGATATGCAAAGACCATCTCAGAAAAAAAAATTAAATTATTTTATTTTATTTTATTTTATTCCTGTGGCTATGTCATGGAAGAAAAATTCAAGAAATTCTGAAGAAAAAAGAGAGTTGGCTTTGTTGAGTCTTACAGTGAGATTCACAAATATGATTGGCTGCCTGAGGAAACACACCTAAGCATTTGTTAGAATGCACCTTGAGAAGGCAATACAGGCTGTTGTCAGTGATATGAGTCGAAACTTCAGCAGCATACAGCAGATGATAAGGAGTATTGAATGAGAAGTGAAGCGCCCTCACAGGTAGTCAGGGACTGCTCTGTAAATTTAGCCATATGGATGACTGAACACCTGTACCCTCAGTGTTCCCTGGCACTGCTAATTTAGTGGAACAGCCGTAGCCTAAGATATCTTTTGGGTCAGTTTCATGAGGATGGCAGAATTTCTATGTGCAGATATGACTGGCTAGGAAATGGAGGACAACCAGTCCAGGTCAGAAAGTAACAACTCCAGGCTGCAATCAGAAATAAAGTAATAGAAAACAAGTATGCACAATCAGGTTTGAACATTCCAAACAAGAGAATGGAACATTTTGTCTATTATCCAAAATCAGCAAAACACAACATGCATGCTATTGCGGTTTGCAAGCTTAAACTTCTGTGAGAGTTGTTAAGGATCTTAATGATAAGGTTTTTTCTTTTATCAGATTATAGGCTGAAAGTCTTACATGTGCGAATGTCAGTAGCCCTTACAACAGCAATGTCCTATAAAAGACACAACCACAAACTAACTGTACTCAGTGTAATGACTGCTTTAAATTTCAGTGGGTTTGAGTGGAATTTTTAGCTTGAATATTTTGAAACAGTGTGCTCACTTCTCAGTGTTCTCTAATGTCACCTTGAGCAAATATGCCCAAAGGAAGCAGATCGTTCAGTGAGTCTAAATTAAGGCTGGGGGTGGGGAGAAGCCACTTAAGAGCTGTCATTATTTCTTTTCTAAATTGAATGGCCTCCCTGTGGAAATAGTGGAAGCCATGTTATACGGAGCTTTTAAAACAAAATCGAACATACGACTAAAAACATTACAATGAGAAATTCTGAACTGGCAGTGGATGGACCGGATAACTATTAGTTTATTTCCTTCCCATTTTTTTAAAATTACTATGATTATCAGTGAGAGTAAGAGTCTTCACAAAGAACCACTCATTATTTATTTCTTAGTAGTAAAATATCGTGTTGAATGACTGTGAAGAAATATAATTCAGGTGACACTACTTCAGTTTATACATGAAAATACTGATCCAGCCTTGTGAAAGGTGCTGATTTCAAGTGGTTTACGCAGTCATTTTAGTGAAGTCAAATTTCTGAACATACTGTTAAAGAGAGTTACAATGCAATACAATGCGATGAGTATCCTTTCTGGGTGGATTGGCACGTTATGGTGCTCACTTGTTTTCTTCTTTGGTTACTAAATGGAGTGAAGATAACATGGATCAGAGTGAATAGCTTTTTTTTGCCATTATTTTACATTTTGTGTTATTTTAGAGTGTCAATGGCTTTCATTGTCTTAAATTACTTGCACTAGAAAATGCAATTAATATTATTTAAAGATTGATACTGAAAACTAGCTACTGTTATTGATGATGTGTTGGAAAATACCCCTTTAAAACTTCTCCCGTTTGTTCTCAAGAGAAAACACTGCTCTTGGAGGAAAAAACTGCAGCTGGTAATGGATAATGGGGTCTCACATTTAAAGAAAATGGTAGGGCCGCTTTAGAGTCAGACAAAGCATTAATTACTTTTAGATGTATATAAATAAGTAAAAATCACATAGTTGACAGTTTTTCAGTTCATAAGAAAACCGTTGCTTGCATATGAAATGCTTCTGTAAGGTTTTCAGATTTCTCTCCAAGCCAGTAAATCAGAATCCAATACCCTAAGGAAAAATTAAGTTAACCTGCAAAAGGAAAGGAATTTTCCTATGAAAAGAAAATGAGGACTAAAGGCAGTATACAAAATGCAGAAAATTATGTCTAGGTGAGAAGAAAATAAAAATAAATAGAAGATTAAAAAGTCTATATGGCTTTTTTGACGTTCTATGTGCAAAAGCTTATGGGGAAAAGAATATCAGATCAAAAACTTAGGGCATAAAAATACAGAGAATGAGTTCTATATCTTTTCTTTAAACCCCAGAGGGAACAAAGCAAACATTAAGGATAAGAATCACTATAGAAGACTCACTATTACATGTTAAAACTAATTTTCTCTGTTTATAAACATCCGCCTGATTTGTGTATCTGATTCCTTTTATGTCACTGACGTTGGTAGGCTCCTGTGCAATCCTGAGTCTCTTATGTGTGTCTTTCTCTGAATCATTTTCTCTTTCTAGAATCTACAGTAATTAGCTGTTCATGCTTATATCTTGTTTTATTGCGCAATGCTTTTCCTTTCAAGTAATCCTTCTCTCCCATTTAAGATGTTGACACAACTTTTAGCTTTGATCTGTGTAGACTGCAATTGGACGCAAAATGCTTCATACTGCCATCCCTTTTTTACAATTTATAAAAATATAGTCTAAACAAAGTTTTGAAAAAGAAATTTTACTTATTTAGGCTAACAGCTATGTTCAACAACCTAAAAGACAAACTGGCACAAAATACTTAAACTCAATTTTTATAAAATACTTATTCATGTTTTCCTGACATTACACCTGCCTTCTAGACATAGTGGTGCAAATTTAAAAAATATTTCACAAATAGTGAACTAGATGTCCTCATTTGTGTGAAAATGATAATGGTGTCTTTTATGACATTTTATTATAGCTCTTAAAATATGACTAAACTGTTCACTACAGGTGAAAAAACCTCACCATTTGGGAAGACTGTTCAGTTTCCAGAGGGGGCAGTTACAGAAGTGAAGGAGTGTCATTTTCTGGTCTGGGAGGTCTGAGTTTTTCAATAAGTTTATACTAAAAGGCCTCTCTCTTCTTTACTCAGCAGTAAAAGCTGATTTGCTTTCCTGTTCTGACTCTGGAGTCAGGAGCAACCAGGCATTATTAGTTATTGTTTGCCCTTTGGGAGGAAGACAGTGAGCCAGGTGAATCATGTGTGGTGGGAGCCTGCAACCCCAGCTTCTTTCAGGTGTCACCCAGGTTCTCTTTATTTATTTACTGATGTTACTGACTTTCAGTGATGAATCACTTTTGCTTAATAATTTCAAGAAGTTTGTCAGAACTTTTGTTTCTATTGTCCCAAGATGCAGAACCATTTCAGGAAAAAAGTGAGAAACCTATACTACCTGGCAACTTGAGAAGCAGGAAAGAAATCCATCATCTGTTTTTAAAAAATTCAAGAAACTCAGCTGTCATTGGGAAGCCTCTCCGAATATTTTCTAAAAGAGAAAGAAGAAAAAGAAAAAAAAAAGCCAAACAACATGAAGGCTTAAATAAATTCATATTAGTTATTCACTAGGGAAATTTAAATTACTTTCCAAATAATTCTTGAAGCCAAAGTCTTCATTTTCAAAGGAAGAATAAGAGCTATGCAATATTCATCTTACATGCAATGCTTTGTAAGTCCTTATTAATCTGGCATTTAAGATAAAAAAATCACAGCAGAAAATAAAATAAGTTTAAATTCTCTGCTGACTGTCCTCTAAACCTCTCAAACCCTTATACTCTATGCATTAGCTGAAGATTTGTTCTGCCAAAAGCAGTGCTAACATTAACAGCTGCAGGCTGACAGTGCACATTAACTGTTGCAACTTGGAAGAGCGTGACCCCTGTCTCAGACGTTTCTTGTTCTATCTTATCAGACATAATACAGAGCAAAAAACTGTGCTATCAAAAAAAATCCCAAGGACCAAAAAAGTCATCAGCAGCAAAAGTGCTAACCCACATTTTTAGTCAGCTTTACAGGAGGAGCTGCAACAAAATATTCAATAACCGTACAAATCCAAACTACTTCTGTATACTTTTTCTGACTCACCTGGAGAAGTGCTGACGTGGCTGTCTCTCTACAAGGAACTTACCACAGTTGTGCTTTCTGCTGGCCAATTCTCTCTCAAGTGCTACTTGATCAAGAGCTCACAATATAGCCCAGTAAATATGATTTGCCATGACTAGTAACGGGTTGCAGGATTTGCACTGCCCCAGCAGCTCAGGATCTCAAGGCTTGTCTGGGCTCACTGTGGCCCCAGCGGGGTTCAGTCTGGTCTAGCAGTTGCTGAGAGGAGCAGTGCCTATGGGCTCTCCTGTTTTAGCTTTGCCCTGCGATGCAGGGCAAAACCAGTCCAGGGTACAGGGTACAGTACCAGTCCAACAGATGTTGGGAATCAGTGGGGGACAAACAAAAGGCCCTTCATAGCAATGACAACTCAGAACTGATGGGAAGACAGTGGATTGTGTTAAAATAAGGTTCAAAAGTGATGCAAGACTCATCCTTTTCCTTAAGAGGAACTCTTGTCTTCATACTCCTCCGCGTAAGGATCTCAAGATGACAATACTTTGCTGTAAACACCACCACTCCTTACACCAAACCACCCAGCACCCTTCCCCTCCTTGTTCCCAAGAAAGACCGAAACCATTAGCCTTGGGACCCAGAGGGATTACTGGAAGGGTGGGGGGAAAAGAGAAAGAGACTGGCAAATGTTATTTTATACACTTTTAAGGGTATTGTTAATGAAGCTTTTCTGCATTAATTTGGAGTATAAGTGATAATACTGTCATAACTGGGCTAATAATAACTGTTGTGTTTTGATTAGACTGTTAAGATTTTAGTTATACTTACAGTAAATTTTTAGTTCTGTGTGATAGTTCACTCTTGTCTATAACAGGATTTTGAGTGTAAAAATATCATTCTTCAGATGTGCCAGGTAAGAGAAGACAGTCGTTAATATGCCCTTGGATTTAGAGGTAACATTTATAAAATTTATACGTCTATGTTTGAAGAGGATGTAGGGCAGCAAAGAAAGCTCTGAAAGATGTTTGAGGCATAATGTTAATGGTCATCATATAGGATAAATGCTAAAAATCTGCAAAATTATTTTCTTTACTATAAATTTTGAAAACTATCAGTAGATTTATGAGAAACAGATGTTTAAAATCACAATAAACTTGACTTCATAAGCTGGTACATATCTCTTATCTGAAAAAAGAGTGGCATGGATCACTGTAGAAAGGATCTCTCTGTCATACAACACTCTTCTCATTGACTTGGCTCAGGTGACGTCTTTGATAAAAACAAGTTGTGAGAAGAAGGGAGCAATTAATTCTCTTTCCATCTCTATACTCCTCACAATGAATCTAAGGTGGCACGCAAGTGTCACACAGACATTGACTGAAACATCCCCTGAAGTCTGTCCACTTGGTAAAGTGGTTAAAGTGTGCCATGCTTTTGTCTGATACGCACCCTTCCTCACCTTGCCTTGCCTTTCCCTGCCCTGCCCTGGGGATCAGGATGTTTGGGAAGGAAAGAATGGGTGGGGAGCAAATCTTCTGCATCTCATCCTACTGTATTGCAAAATAGATACAGTGTTCACCAGACCTAGTAGCAACTTATTATTGCAGCTCATTTTTCCATATGACTACTTTTTTTACTTCTTTTTTACTTTTTTTTTTTTTTTTTCACCCACTTTGCTATCGTCTTTCTTGATCTGAACTTTTCTCCTTGGTCCACCTCACACATTTGGCACTTCATCGTGACCTATTCAAAACACAGCCTCCAGCATCATTTTTGCTTTCTGACATTACGCTTAACTGGTATTTCATCTGGGGAAGCAGACTTCATCTGAAGGATACGGAATAACATCTCAACCAGGAACACCTCATTTTCCTAGGTAACACTATGGTTTTTATTGTTGTAGTGGTGGGATGTTTCTTTTTCGGGGGTAGAGGTTGTTTGGTTGTTGCTGGGTGGTTTTTTTTTTCCAGATTTGACAGTACTTATCACAACAGGTGGATGAAGGCACAAACAGTGACGGATAGCGTGTTGACTCGAAAATGGGGAGGCTGTAGGAGCTGAAGCTACTTGAAAAATTCACTGGAAGAAAAAGTTTTCTCTGAAATAAACAGGAAATAAGTTCACAGACCTAAAAAAGGGGTTACTTGTTACTTTCTTTCCTTGGTGATATAACACAAGTATTTGAAGCCATGCAATTCACTTTAAGAGTGCTCCAGGGTACTCTGAGGAAGCTTGCTTTCAATGTCTTCTGCTCCTCCTTCTAAAAAGAATTCTGAAATTATTTACTGGATTGAGAGTAAGGATATAAATATCGTACATACATAGTAAATGCTTAAACTCTTAGTCACTGGCTATATTCAGTTATCCCATATGAATAGACTGAAAGAGATTTATCAGAGAAGACAAAGTAACCCACAAAAATATTACTTAAAGCCTTGAAGTTAACTTTACTAGGAAACCTGAATGGAGGTTCAGGTCTCTGAAAATAGTGAGGAACTGAGTGTCTGAGTGCTGTACTCATGCAATTATTAGCTAAATTAAATGACTGGATAAACTGGATTGTTCGTAACTGAAGAGTTTAGTCTTGATATTTTGCTGTTTTCTCTCAAGATGTTTGAAAATGAAATAAAGGTTCCTTTCTTGTCAAGTAAAATTGGGGTCATCCAAAGCACTTACTCTCTTCCACTACATGAATGAATAATGAGTACAAAAATATTACACGAAAAGGGAGGAAAGAATCAAGCCATAAATAAGGTAGAGGTGTAAAATGGTACCAACTCAGGCAGCAACTTACATTTTCTTTTCTCTTATTTACATGTGTGAGTAGTTACATAAGATGCAAACTATTACAAAACCAAGCTTTATGTCACAAGAGTTATCTCAAGCAACTCTAACCTACAAAGGACACACAGAAATCACATCATAAATAGCTAACCAGGATGCTATATTAAATAACCTGTTATCTCAGTCTGTTTCTGCCTGGCAATGTCTCTAACAGCACCAAGGCCATCTTCATCATTGGTGTGAATCTTCACACAGGCTGAAAGTAGTAGTGTATAAGAGAATGAGTGGCCAAGCTGCGCTACCTTCTTAACCTGAGACAATATTAATAGTGGGTGGCAGTAATGCCCATGCAGATGCTACCTTTGAAGCATTCATTCTATGATGCAATGGAAGACTTTCTGTGAGGGTCAATGTGAAACTTTTACTGGAAGTTGTGTCACTCAGTCCAAAACGTATTGTATCCTGCTGTACTTAGCAGGAGTTTCTTGATGCAAAAGAAACTGATGCATGTGTTCCTTTAAACACATGAAGTTGATAACTTCAAACATCTAAAGCAAAGGTTCAGGAACTTTGATCAATTATGTGTTGATCCTGATTTATAAAAGTTTTTCTCAGAAGCTGTCAAAGTGTCCTGCTCTAACTGCATTTTATGTCATCAAAATAAAGTCAAATAACTTGCTCTATTTTGGACCTTTCAGTGAGAAAAGAAGAAATCTTTATCACTTTGAATTGTATTGGGTGCAACTTGTGTATACCAGAACATACGACAAATATCAACAAAGAAAGTGAGTTGGAAGAATATAGAAAAGGGAGAGTTTTACCGTCGCCTGGAATGAAAGTAAATGTTGCTATTCAAATATATCTTAACTGGTCATTCATTAATACTTCAATTAATATGCTACCTGTTACTACCTCCTTGGCAGCAATTTCCCTCTATCTTATACTTCATAACTCTTCTTTACATCTTCTTGTTCATTTCCTTTTTTTTTTTTTTTTTTGACAAAGACACAAGTATTCATGCAGTTCGTTGACTATCATTTTCGTAATCTGTCACTTCAATGCATCTAGGAACAGAGTTGTTAATGGAAACATCACCTCACTTGCCAGAAAATTGGAGAAAAAACAAAAATAGAAACTTTCCAATTTTTTCAAAACCATATAGCAGTCTTCATTTCACCTTGAAGTCTGACAGGCTTGGTGCATGCCCACTTCCCTGGAGAGCCTGTTCCAGTGACTGACCACCCTGTTGGTGAAGAACCTTTTCCTATTATTCAATCTGAACTTCCCCTGATGCAACTTCACTCGGTTTCCTCATGTCCCATTGTTGGTCACCAGAGAAGAGATCAGCAGGTCCCCCTCAGCTGTCCACCCTTGAGGAAGTTGTAGACTCTGATGAGGTCACCCCTCAGCCTTGTCTTCCCTAAGCTGAACAAACCAAGTGACCTCTGCCACTCCCCACGACTCTTGACCTTGAAACCTTTCGCCATCTTGATTGCCCTCCTCTGGACTCACTCTAATAGTTTTATGTCCTTCTTTTATTGAGGTGTCCAAAACTGCACACAGTACTTGAGGTGAAGCTGTGCCAATGCAATGTAGAGTGACACAATCACCTCTCTCAACCTGTGAGAGCTGTGCTGTGCTTGATACATCCCAGGACACGGTTGGCCCTTTTTACTAGCAGGGCAAACAATTGACTAATATTTGCCATCAGCCTAAATCCCCACATCTTCCCATGTGGCTGCTCTCCAGCCTCTCATCCCCCAGTTTGTACGTATAACCAGGATTACTCCATCCCAGGTAGAGAATCTGGCACTTGCTCTTGTTAAATTTCATATGGTTGGTGATTTCCCAGCTCTGTAATCTATCCAGATCTCTCTGTAAGAGCTGTCTACCATTGAGGAAGTCCACAGCTCTTCCTAGTTGAGTATTGCTGGCAAACTTAATGTATATTTGATTTCTGCATCCAGATCATTTACAAAAACATTAAAGAGAACTGGCCCTAAAATTGAGCCCTGGGGAACCCCACGGGTGACTGGCATCAGCCTGGTATAACCCCACTTACTATAACTCTTTGAGCCTGACCCATCAACCAATTGCTCAGCCAAAATATTATTGTCTAGTTGTGTGCTGGACATTTTACCCAGAAGGATACTGTGAGAGACAGTATCAAAAGCTTTGCTAGAATCCAAAACCACCACATGTACTGGCTTCCCTTGGTCAACTAGATGGATGACTGTGTCATAAAAGGAAATTAACCTTAACATAATATATGGATGTATTTTTGTCAATCAGAACAAAAGACAAGTTACACTGAGGGAAGTGAGCCCCACATAGCTACCCCCTTTCAATGAAACTGTAAGTATATCTTGCTCATTAAACAAATATGAACTGCCATGTAGTAGCATAGCATGCTCTTGCTTTTGCTTCTACTGTTACAACAACTAAAGCATGGAGATGTTCGCTGGGTTTCATTTGATCTTCAGGCTTTGTTCATACATTTCAAGCTCCTTGAGCTACCACATTTTACCCAGATTTAACCTGGTTTTTGAGTTATATAATAAAAGATTGAGTTAAGACCTAAACTGAAACTGCCAGCACTGAAGTAATTAGGAACAATCTCTGCCACCAGAGTGTTTTAAATGACACTGTATAAAAAGAAAAAATAATGTTGTTGCTTTTCTACTTTCCTCATTGTGTCTTATATTTTCTGTTACATATCTGCATTTTCTTCCCTTCTAAAGTCTCTTAATTTAATTCTTCTCAAACATGTAATTTAGTGTCGAGTAAAGAACTTGGATCCATGATAATATTTTAAAGAATGCATTGCCCTGTAATTCTAATTCTCCATAAGGCCTCTTCCAGATCTGTGGCTAGTGAAAGTTAAGCACCTACAAAAGAGATGTCAGGCTAGTGTTGTTTAACTCAGGACTAGTGAAAATTGGGTTGTAGAACATGTTGAGGAGTGGTCTCGCCTGTTTCCTGTCCCAGACTGCTCATGAGAGTTGGGCTGTCTAGTCTTTCTCAATTTATAGTGAACGATGGAGAATTCTCAGTTTTCTCAGGTAGATTATTCCGGTCCTTAGGAAACTATTTTCTAATATCAAGCTTAAATCATTCTGATTAAATTTCTACCCTTGGATTTTTTTCCTTTTCTATTTGCTTTGTTTATTCATTTCACATCTACTAAAGCAGAAATGTATGTTAAGATCAGTCCAAAATGAGACAAATCTATTAGTGCACTAAGTTGCTTTACATGCCTCCAACAAAGGGGAATCTTAGAGAGAGCTGTTCACAGACTCTCTCTCATGAACTACCACTTTGTGAACTTTAATCCTTTGTGCTCCAGAGACCAATTAACTTGCTATTCTTAGCACACAATATTAAATAAGTAAATGTTAACCTTCCCATAGCAGCACTTGAAATATATCTCTCTAATGCATGTAATGTACAGGAAGAGGACTGAAAGTTAAGAAGACTCTCATCATAGGCAGCTCTTATCTGGCAGTCAAAAGAATTGTTGACCCTTCATTTTCTGTGTCTTCTAAAGCTGTAGAGGCCAATGCTGTCCTTCATAAAATATGCACACTTTTATGTGTACTTTGCTGTTGTCATATAGTGCATGCTCAAATATACAGTCTGCTCCATTTTTCTCAGTTCAACAAACACATAAATCTGACTAATTCAGACTGAATCTGATTAGTTCATCTTTTCTCCAGGACAGTCTTCTTAATGTGAGACTAGTTTTATTCCTTACGGTTTGGTGTGTTTCACCCTCCGGGCTTTGGGTAACATTAGTGATCCTTCAGAAAGCTTATTTTTTAAAATTAATTTGGTTGTCATAATTTTAATTTTATGGCAAAGTAGTCTAGAATTTAATAGAAAGTGATAATGTTGTTATTTCCTT
Source organism: Limnodromus scolopaceus (assembly GCA_028565335.1). Classification (NCBI taxonomy): domain Eukaryota; kingdom Metazoa; phylum Chordata; class Aves; order Charadriiformes; family Scolopacidae; genus Limnodromus; species Limnodromus scolopaceus. The sequence continues at coordinate 102,922,566 of JAOXNO010000013.1, read as the reverse complement.
TTTAATACCTTTGAAACATACTAGGAGATTATGTGCCTGCAGAATATAACAGAAATCTATAAGTTTGCTTTTAAAAACTATAGAAAGAAAATTATCCACTAATCAATCCCATACGTTATTTTAAAAGTAATTCTGTAGAAACTTATCCTTCTCTTAGTCCTTGTTAAACTCTAGGGGGAGGCGGAGGGAAGAGAGAAGAATCCTCTACATTGGTTATAACATGTTTCAGCACTTTCATGGGTGCAAGTCTACTTCTTAAAGTATATAAAAGCCTTTCAGATACCTGTGCCCTTAGTTTTCAAGCTGTTAAAAAATCTTTATTAGAAAGGAGTATACTGTGTCGTTACAAAGGAACATCATGAGTAAGACTGTTAAAAGAAATAATCACTGCACTATCTGAGCTCCCACTCTTGTGAGCATGAAATCTTCATGACAGTTGAGCTGGGACAATGTTGAGTGCTTCAGATTTTAAAATAAGCCCCAGGCTTTGGCACCTTCCACTATCACCCACTACAGTAAAAAACCAACCAACCAACCAACCAAAAAACCCACCTGCAAATTTACAAAATGTGCAGCATGATTCTCTGCCTGTGTTAAATGGGATCAGTGGAAACTGACTGCACAAATGCCTCCATTAATTCCAACAGCTGAAAGGAGAAAGGTCTGCTGGCAGAGAGATCTCTGAGACAGTCCCTGTGATGATGCTGTCTCAACCCTTTGCTCTTACTGGGAAAATTCTGATGCCTACCTGAATTCTCTCTCAAAAGACAGACTTCCTCCTGCTTCTTCAGTCCTAAACAGATTAAATCTGACTGTTTAGGACTGAACACTGCCTGATAGAATATGTGGAAAGGAAGTGCTGCTGTGGGAGAAAGTTTTACAGAGATGGAGTATTTTTCTGTTATTGGTGTAACTAGATAATGCTGTCTGTCACTGAAGCTAAGGCTTATTTTGTCTTTAGACATACTCTAGAATAATTGGCAAGATATTTTATATCTATCTTTAAAAAAATAAATGAAGTAATACTAAAGAAATTACTGGAAAGTGACTTTTGTTATTAGGTTTTTGTTTGTTTTTTTAATGAGTAAATATTATTAATAGAAATAAAGGAAAATAAAATCCCAGCCCTCATATTGTAATTTGTTTTTTCATAAGCTTGAAGACAGGAACTGCTGGTTTTCAATATGGTCTGGCATTGGGCCTCAGTTCATTAGCTACCTATCATAGAAGAACAGAACAAACCAATATTAAAAGTAAGGATATAGTGCCTGCTATTTCAGTAGGCTTCTATATATATATTCTGCAAGTTATTGTATACCATCAACCCAGTTTTTCTGCTCTCTTAAATATCACAAGAAAAGGACTACTTTGTGTGTTTTCAATACAGCCATACAGAAAATTACAGAGGAAGGCACAAACACTGACTCAAATAAACTTTGGGTGTAAACTTTGCAGGACAACAAAACTGAAATAAAAAAGAAAACATGATTTTTCCTTCTATTTCTGATATATGCTGCCCATGCTTATATTTAAGGCAGGTCAGGAACAGCTGTAACTATTACCTATGAATGTAGGTTAATTCTTCATGTGGTGTACTTGTGACCTTCAAACTACTGCTTTCAGTGGCTTACAGGGAGCCTCACTGCAGAATATGCAATGTGCCCTTAGGTTTGTGCTTCTATCAGAGCAACACCTTCCACTAAAGCTAGTGGGATCATATGCTTATAGCAATTGCTTATGTATCTTATTTTAAAGGCAACAACATAAATAAATAAATAAATAAGTGTAGCATCTTTTATACCTTCTAGAATATGTCTATATAAACTACCTTTTGTGAATGGAGCTTTGAGGGAGAAAATATGTTATTTTTTGTAATAACAGCTATCTCATAGCCAATTTTATAACAGCAAAATATTAGGAACTTTTAAGTAGTTTTTAGCATCTTTTTTCTTTTTTTTCTGTGCACTGAAATGAATCAAACTACATCCTATCAGAAAATATTAAACTCGCATACAGAGTTGGTTGAGATGGCAGTGGGATTCTTTGCATATCTGGTAACTCAGGATTTAAATCCATTATCAGTACTAAATGCTACTGTGAGTCATTCAATAACCTACTCATTAGGCAATCTTCTTTCACAAAGCAAATCCCAGATAATCTCTTCACATCATATTACCAAAGGGCCAATCTTTCTCAAATCATTTAAGCACAGAATGATCTTTGCTTTATATGGTAAGATCAGAAACAGTGTACGATGCCTGTTTTATTCAGAACTTTCTGCACATAAGACTGGTGATGCCTTTTCTCTTTCACAGTTAGTACATACTAATAGCAGAATTGTCAAGCAAGACACTACATGCATAAACCTAGTGCATGGATTCATTGACTGAAAGGTGAAGATAAATTTATACTCCAAAACCCAGGAGCTGGTGGGTTTTAAATTTTTTTCAGAATAAATTAAGTTTGACAGATGCATTAACAACTTGTCTATACTCTTGTCTATACAGGTTTATTCAACATTACAAAATAATGAAGTTGAGTAAGTTATTGTCTCACATGAAATGTGCTTTTTGTGTTTTGCGTAGTCTCCAAATCTTTGTTAAATACAGCAGATTTTATTTGGGTTTTTAAAAAATAATCATCTGGCTATGAATACTTACTCAAGTCCATCCAGTCTTCTTTATGTTTAAAAAATGGTTTTGTTTATTATTTAATTTGTGTCACATTACTTAGAAAGCATCTACATTTGCATGAAGATTATAGTCTTGACCAAAGTCAACTGGAACCTGAATCATTATTATGCCTACAGTCTCTTAAAATCATATGTTAATGAAAGTGGTATTTTAAAATTTTTCTATTAGTTTTTCAATCATAGGCAAAGGAATATATAATTTCACAAGAATCTCAGTAAGGTATAATCTAGAACAAGGGCTATAAAATATACTCCACGGCCTACTCATAAATCCTAATGTAAGAAGTCGACAAAAACAACAAAAAGATATTACCCCAATCCTACTTTGAAGTAAAAAATTGATCACAGAATCACCGAATCACCTAGGTTGGAAGGGACCTTTTAAGATCATCTAGTCCAACCAATGAAAAAGGAAAAAAAACACAAAAAAACTACATACACAAAAAGCCCACCAACCCAACACTAATCCATATCCCCGAGCACCATATCAGCTCGTCTCTTGAATACCTCCAGGGATGGTACCTTAACCACCTCCCTGGGCAGCTCATTCCAATGCCTGACAACCCTTTCAGTAAAGAAATATTTCCTAATATCTAACCTGA